>JAWZYV010002296.1:0-600000 GCA_038373885.1 Cheiracanthium punctorium | reverse complement strand
TTTCAGAATTATGTGCATTACTGTAAAATAACTGATAAACTAATGTGCAATTTGATGGAAGTTTTATCTTATACAAGGTTTTGTATGTACGGCTTACGATAAATTTAAAGTGTAGTAATTCTAAAGTGTTCCAAAAACTTTTCTGAATTAATTTAAAAAAAAAAAAAGGTTTTTTTTTTTTTTTTTTAGCACTCGGTGCTATTTCTTTCGGGTGCTAAGCACGGGATTTTTGTCTACGCGGCGCGCCGTGGTCACTTTTCCGTTTGATCCATATTTTCTGCAGAGTGATTTGATATTGCTAACGGAAACTTGGACTATCCCTTCCCTTCAGATGATTTTCAAATACCAGTATTCACTTTGGTCCAACGGATAGAAAGCCATCTGGAGTTATGATTTTTATAGAGGAAAACGGTACTTACGTATTATCCCGGCGGTCCGCCAAGACGAGCGATTTTTCGCCAAGATAAATGCCGGACGCATGAATTATTAATGGTTTGGAATACGATTGGCAACAGTTCATTAGCTCATTTGACGAAACAATAGTGTGGCAGAAATGACCGCCGGGATAATACGTAAGTTCCAGGAAAACTTTATGTGTTGTGTTTTAAGGCAAACCTGCACGCGGGGTATCTGCCTAGGATGGGGGGTGCCTTGGTAGGAGGACTTTCTAAGGGGTTCTAACGCGTATTCACGTTACATCTGGAGAAAACCTACCAAAACTCCAGACCGTTAGATCGACAGCCGCGCGATGGGACCCGAACCGGGACCTTCACACCTCGGCCGTCTACCATTTTCAGTGGCATAACCACTGTGCCATGGTGAGGCTCGGGAAAACTTTATAAAAAGAATATGAAACACTTTACCCGTGCCTACACGAGCCAGATCAATGGTGTTCAAATTAATGGTCATTGCGTATATCCAAGATAAAGTCAGGTTTGCAGTTACATATGCTAGTCCTCGAATTTCTTATAAAGATAAATTAGACGCTATATTCGAAACGTTGCTGAAGGAGGATGATTGTAAGACTGTTTTAGTAGGAGATTTTAACATAGAATTAAATTCCGATCAAGGATCCGATTTCATAACTGAAATGGATACTTTAGATTTTCCAATACGCACTAATCCAAAACATTTCACCACTAGGGGCGAAACAACAATCGATGCAATTTTCAGCAACAAAATTATGCGAACAGGAGTCTATATGAGCACTTACAGTTATCATTTTCCTATATATGGCAGAATTTATTGAACAGATTAAAAAAAAAAAAACTGAAATTCTTCCAGCCGAATGCGTAAATAAAATCTGGAAGAATTTCAGATTTTTTAAAAAATTATTTTCAATAATTTAAGCGAGATTGACGTCATCTTGATCTCACGAGTCTAAAAATGCATTAGAAATCCTTAAAAAGCTTTTACAAAAAATTACACCACGAACGTAAATAATAAACTTCTACCAGATGCTGTAGAAAAGTAAAATAACGTGGTTTTTTTTTTTCCTTTTTTTCGGGGGGGGCGGGGGGGAGGCGTCGTGAGTACTTGCCTTGGGGCCCCAAAAATTTTGCCAGCGGCTCTGCTTTAGGTCTACATATGTGTTGATTTGATTACCACTAACAACGTCATGAAAAATCAATAATAGCCTGGAATTTTATCACAAAATAGTCTGGAAAACCTGAAACAGTCGGGGAATTTTTTTCCACAAACTGTGTGGCAACCCTGCTTATGTATAACTGCAGAAAATAAATGAATAAAAGTAATAGTAGAATGAAGTGAAAGTTTATTTGGGTTTCAGAACTGACACTTTATAAAATGATATGATACTTTATAAAATTGATGGGGGCGCTTTTTTAGAAAGTGATTCCATCAACCTTTCAAGTTATTAGGCAAGTTGGAGTGTATAGGCTGATTAATTTTATTTTTCACCAACTATGCGAAAAATTCCAGAGCTGGGAATTTTTCGCATAGTTGGTGAAAAATAAAATTAATCAGCCTATACACTCCAACTTGCCTAATAAATTGTTGGGGGCACTTTATAAAATCGCCTTATATGAACAATGGTTTAATAAGATTAAAAATGCTACACAATTTTATACTTACCTACTCGAGCCGAAAATGGTGAATTTCAGTTGCAACTTTTAAGAATGCTTCTTTTCTGTCATTTATTAACTTACATAAAGGATACATATGAATTACTTTTTTTTTCATCAAAATTTATCCAATGTGTATCATTGAAAGAAGTAAACTACCATTTTAATGTAACAAAATAAAATCATGTATCAATTATGGCCTAATAACTAAATCCTTCAATGACTTGGAAAATTGTATGTTTCTGTATAATTACTAACTTAGTAATGAAAGCCAAACCTGTGCCAAGGCCTTAGCCCAGCGGTGCTCAACCTTTTAACGTCGAGCCCCCCCCCCCCCCCCCCCACGCACACACACACACATTTTTCAGCATACATTCAGTTTTTTAATCTTTAACAATGAACATTTAGTCGAATTTTCTACAAAATAATGTTATTAGTAAAGTTTGAATGAACATTTTAAGCGAAAATGGATATTTTTGAGTAAAAATGAGAATAAATAAGATGATTTTTTAAAAACAAACATCATTACTTGCTCTTTGGTTTTTCTCTCGCCCCCCCCCTGCAAACGCTCTGCGCCCCCTTGGGGGCGCGCCCCACAGGCTGAGAAACGCTGCCTTATCCACTAAAAAATTCGAGGGAGGTTTCAAATTGTTTGTTTCAGTGTAGTAGCCTTTTCAATACGCATCAATTATTTATATCAAATAATTTGCAGGAGATTGTAGTAAAAAGCAATTTTCGGGGGCCACTATAATTAATCCCCGTCGGGAAATAAACTGTTTTTTCCCAATTTTTTTTTAAAGTTTTAATTGTAACCCCCCCCCTTCCTTTCCCCCTTAAAAGCTTGGCAATACCAAACATTGCGAAGTTTTTTTTTTCTCGAACAAATGTACGAACTCTAATACAGGTGTGCATTTAAGTATACGAAAATCGGAGCATCAATAATTATCAAACATCGTTTTTAAAGCACATTGTAGGGAACCCACTGAGTTTTCACCCCCTCTTTTAAGATGACCCAAAGATATGATAACCCACGGTGATGCTCTCCGAACGGAGAGGAGAGAGAACGCGGGGGGGACGAAGCAAGGGGCTTGTGTCCTGGGGGTCATCTAAGGAGGCGAGGGAAAGAGAAAAAACGGATCACTGGACTGGCGGCGGAGAGATGCACCGATGCGGACGCCAGTTAGGGCATTTCCCGAGACTCTCCGATGTAATAGCATCAGTAGGATGTTGTATGTCAAATATATATATTCAAAGTCCAATCTGTAAATATGATTATATCTGTATATATAATAAATGATTAGTCTCGACATCAGGCTCGATTAATTGCATCCACAACATGTATTCAAACCGTGGAATTGGTCAGCAGTTCCCGCTACCAAACTGCACCTTAACGACAATTCGACGGGCGGACCCTACATATGGAGGCAGCGGCGGCATGAGATGCAGAGCCGGATCTACGGTGTCGAGTTGTATTGATATTTCCTGAAGAAACACATCGGCATCTACGTTGAGGAAACATGGCCGGATTACCGGACGGTTACAGATGAGATGCATAGAAGCCGGATTAGCTGTTTTGAGTGGTCGATTTGATCCAGGAGAAACTCATCGGCATCTACGTTGAGGAGACACTGGTGGATTACCGGAGGTGTTACACAGGTGCGAGGAAGCTACGACGTCGTACCACACAGCGCTGTGAACTTGTGAACCGGTGAACTGGTTAACCTGTGAGCTAGTGAGCTGTGAACTGGTGAAGCGATGAACTTGTTAACCTGTGAGCTGGTAAAGCTGTGAAATTATAAACCTCGTCCGAACTTAGGGACAGATTAGTGGTTATCAGGAATCAATATTGGATATATACTAATGAAAGAAGACGGCAAAAGGGTGAGTGGCTGTTTCCTTGTTGTATTGATTAGATCCAGGGATGGTAAATTTGATTCTTGTTAAAAGTAAAAAGTAAAGGTTTGAAAAAAAAAAATAAATAATAATAAGGAAAGATGTTTTGCTTTAGGTTTTAAAATGATTAGGGATTATCATTATCTTGTTTTCCTTATGTATTATTGTTATGTATTTTTCCAATGAAATCTAATTATTTTGATAACATGATCAGTGTGACTCTAGGCTCTTAGGTAAAGCTTTCATATTTGGCTAACTCTTTTCGGAAAATATAAACTAAGGCTAAGGTTCTGGGAAGTTGTGCAAGGGTACTGACCTATAGTTGATGCTGGGAAATATTCTTAAGGTTAAATAGAATAGTAGTATCAAGGATGGCGTTTCTAGTGAAAGCCAGGAAGGCAGACTTGCAGGAATTAGCCGAGGAAATGGGGGAGCAGATCACTCCGGGAATGAAAGTCTTGGACTTAAAAAACCTCATCACAAACAGTGCGAGGTATGAGGAGGAGATAATTAAGGATCTGCTGGAAGCCATAGTTGAGCAGAGAAAAGAAAGGGAAGCTAAGGAGCTGGAAAGGGAAGCTAAGCAGCTGGAAAGGGAGGCTAAGGAGTTAGAATCCAGGAGGAATCTAGAATTAGCTAAACTGAAATTGGAGTCTGACGAACGGATGGCGATTGAAAAATTAAGATTGGAACGGGAGATGGGGAGTTCTACTCATGTTTCCATAAATTCAGAATCGCAAAGAAAGAGCTTGGACGAAATAATTAGAACTATTGGATTATTGACCGTGAAACCACCCAGCAAACCGGAGGGATGGGATTTCTTTTTTACAAGTTTAGAAAAGGCTTTCGCAAGTGAGGCGGTAGACGAGACGCAAAAGGCTAAAATTTTGCTATGCCTCCTTGGGGAGAGAGCGGATAACATCCTGTCTGGGCTTGAAGAGGTGAGATATGATGATTATGTCGCGGTCAAGGAAGCGGTGTTGCGTGAATTCCAACCCTCACCGCAAATTTGTCTTGAAAATTTCAGGAGGGCAAAGCGCAATCCTGGGGAAAATTTTGTCCAGTTCGCATCAAGGTTGAGATCAATTTGGGACTATTGCTGCAAACTGAGAAAAGCATCTGACATGGAAAGTGTGATGCAGTTAATAGTTGCGGACAGGTTGATCTCCACCTTGGATACGGAAACTGCGACCCACATTAGCATAAAACAAGGGGAAGGTTGTCTAAAACCCCTAGATTTAGCTGGAGAATGTGATGTTTTTGAGGAAGCACTAGTGCCTCCTGACGCTTTAAAATTATTGCGGGGGACAGTTGTTATCTCGGAAGGCGAAAAGTCGGTTGAGGATGCAAGGGGGGATCAGAAAGAAGCAGGGGAGGGGGTGAACCTCCGGTCACTGCAAGTGCAAAAAGGGGGAGTGATGAGGAGACTTCTCCTTGATTGCGGAAAGAGATGGGGATCTTGAGAACCTCCCGGGGCGTGAAGGAACCGATTTTCGTAGAGAGCAGCAGGACTGTTCTGATTTATCGCAGGGAAAAGGCAATTGTCATTTGGAGGAAGAATTTTTATTCCAACGAGAGAAGGTGCTGGGGGAACCCATTAAGCAGTTGGTAGTTCCTGTAGGCAGAGGGGCAAAAGTTGTGCAGCTGGCCCGCGATTCGAATGGTCAGCTGAATAGGCCGATAAGGGATAGAGCTCCAATTACTCCAGTAGCGAGACCAGGACTACGATTTCGAGTGGGGAATGTAGATCGTATCGGTCCAATTGACCCTCCAAGCTCTGAGGGTCATAAATATATTTTATGTTTGATCGACCTTTATGGTAGGTGGGCGGAGGAGGTACCGTTGAGAAATTTGTCAGCGAAGACAACTTGTGAGGCCCTCTTCGAAATTTTCTCGCGGACGGGGATCCCGAACGTAAAAGCATCAAATAATGGGACAAACTTTGAGGAAAATTTGACTCGGGGATTTGTGAAAAGAATACGACCCTATAACTTTAAAGGTGGAGGTATACAATTACCCTTTGACCGGGGAAAGATCACAAAGCTGCGGATGCTCTTTCGAGATTGAGGCGGAGAATGAAAGTTTCTATTTTTATTTTAATCAGAAAATTACTTTTTTTTTGTTATTTTCATTGTGTTAATTAATTAGTATAGTATAATGTGTGTCTTTTAGTGTATTATTTACTCTTGGAATATTTTGTTTTGAATCAGAACCCCTGGATCTGATTAGTATTGTAAGGGCAGTCATTCTACCCTTCTTTGTTATGTATCATTTTCTAATGTACATCATCATTATGTATGGTGTGACAAATTTAGGCAATTAAGAAGCCTAATTTTGGTCTTGGGTGGGGGTTGTAGGGAACCCACTGAGTTTTCACCCCCTCTTTTAGGATGACCCAAAGATATGATGACCCACGGTGATGCTCTCCGAACGGAGAGAAGAGAGAACGCGGGGGGGACGAAGCAAGGGGCTTGTGTCCTGGGGGTCATCTAAGGAGGCGAGGGAAAGAGAAAAAACAGATCACTTGACTTGCAGCGGAGAGATGCACCGATGCGGACGCCAGTTAGGGCAGTTCCCGAGACTCTCCGATGTAATAGCATCAGTAGGATGTTGTATGTCAAATATATATATTCAAAGTCCAATCTGTAAATATGATTATATCTGTATATATAATAAATGATTAGTCTCGACATCAGGCTCGATTAATTGCATCCACAACATGTATTCAAACCGTGGAATTGGTCAGCAGTTTCCGCTACCAAACTGCACCTTAACGACATTTCGACGGGCGGACCCTACACACATCATACGCATATATTTTTTTAAGCATCTCTGTCAGCATTTTAAAATTACATAACCAGTTTTTGAAAATATAAATCAAATAAAAACATGCAGCGTGCCAAAATAAATAAAAACTTTGTGAAAAAACACTCATAAAATTATACTTATAACATTATATGTGTTTTTTTCACAAAGTTTTCATTTATTTTAACGTTTAGCACCAGTATTTCGAGTGTTTTTCCGTATGCAGCATGCCGTTTATTATGGTGTATAATATAACTTGTGGTGAGACATACTAAGCATTTTCGACATTATTAGTTCTATTATTCTTTGTTATTCCAAATGCTACGGAAAGGGCTTAAAAAAATGAGATAAAAGCTTAAGTTGCTCGGTCTTTAAAATCCCCCTTCCCCCCAAAAAAAAGTGTTGAATTATCTTATTTCTCTGGAGATCAAGATTTTATTTATTTTGAAATGCAAGGATTTACATTAATACACACGATATTCCTTTTTACAATTGGTATGTTTATATTGGAAACAAGTGTTCTATGTCATCAATAGATGGCGACACCAAAAAAACTAGATTTCACTCTGAAGAACTACTTTTCACTGTTTCTGGATTTTAGTGGTATTTATTTTTGAGAATATTCGCGCATTACCCATAATCATAGATCGCTGGTTTTTTTTTTTTTTTTTTTTAAAGATCGTCTGGTTCGCTATTTGGATGCTTTGAGAACATGGTAAATTTTATAATTTGGTTTGGAATTAAGAAACCACAGTGTCCACCCTAAGAAAAATGATATGCCCTCCCTAAAAGTTATAATTTTCATTTTTATAATATTTTTTTTTTCTGGAAGGTGGGGGGGAACTCCTCCCACCTTCAGAAACTCCCCAGTTCTCTCTAGTAAAATCATACGATTGTTATTTAGAAAGAGAAATAAAAAACTAAATGTGTGCTGAGCGAAAAAAACGTTTAATCATTCCCCATCCTTTTCAAGACTTGACTCAAGGTCAAAATGCAAAAAAAAAAAAAAAAAAAAAAAAAAGCCTAATTAGCAGCAAATAGTTTCGTCATTCATAAAGCTGTAGCAGCTGCTGCTAATCATGTACCTCCGGTTAGAGACGAAATGCAGTCTATTAATATAGCAAGGTGGATACTTCCTCATGAAAATTAATAATGCATTGCATAACTTATCTTATTTTCAGATATATGTAATTGAATGAATCGGTCCTTTGAAAAATTTCAAAGTCATGATTTTTTTTCGAACACAATCAAATAGCTTTTTTTTAATACAGTGGAACCTGCTAGAGACCACCTCTCTATAGTGACCAATTTTTTTACAACCACCACACTTTACAATCTTCATAAAGTCACTAATTTTGTTCTTCCCGAGGATGGTCAGAATAGACAGGTTCCACTGTATATTGTAATATTAATGTTAGTAAAATAAAAGTAGTATTACTAATTTTGAAACTTAATCCCTATAAAACCCAAGTAAGATTTTTGAAAGTCCTCGTGTTTATGTGTTGTTAACTGTGACTTTAAAGTTTTAAAAATAATTTGATATTTTAAAACAGTTTAAAAAATAATTTAATTGGTATTTAACGTTTAACTGAATGTGTCCTCACGTTTCAGCAAGCAGACTTGATTATTTTATTTTGTTATTAAATACATTCATATCGTCCTAATAAAATAACATGGTTTTAGATTTTAGAGATAAGGAAAAATGATGCCGTGAAAATGCCATGGATACGAAAAATGATGCCGTGAAAAATAAATTTTTGGCAGCTACTGTCTATCTATTGTGCTCAAAAAGATCGCCTGATAAAATAAGTGTACTGGATGACGCTTAATTACTTTTTTTTTTAAATAAAACCTAGCACTTGAAATTGAAATATTAACAGAAATTACGTGCTCATTAACATGTTTTTAAAAATTGCACTCTTAAAATAAATCAAAATAAAGTTTGACTGGCCATTAAAAGAGGATGTCAATAGAAATATGCCAGTCAAGGGAAAAGCAGTGTGGCCATGGATTAGTAAATCTGGGATAACTGGTTGGAGAAAAAAAGAAAAAACTTTCATCATTGATCTGCTCCAGGAAACAACTGTACCTAGGGCTCCTCATTAATCGGAAGTGCATAGTCTGTACGCGATCCCGGTTAAACTATGATCAATCTCAACTTCAGGTATGGCACATTTGCTTATCAATGGTTCAAAGTGTAGTCATCCATTCTACGCTGATTTGTTTCGCTATTCAGTTATTGGCAAAGTACGCCTTGGAACAACCCAGTTTTCTTTGTTACTGTTTAAACAGTGAAATATATCTAAACATCACAAAGTAAAAATGTTTTTCATAGGTTGTGTAGCAATAAAAAAATATTAGTGACGTTAATCTTGGGTTTTCCTTTAGAAATCAAATATTAGAATTCTGATTATCTGTTGGCTGTATATTTTCTGCAGGGTGTCAGTATTGAACTAAGCCAGTTCTACCCTGATATTTGTTTCACGCAGAAAATATTTCCAGATTAACACTTTTATCATGTCTATATTGACTCTTAAACAATTTAAGCTAAATTTGTTTTGCTAAGAGGTTCATGCCTTCCAAAGCTACTTGATGTAGTGTAGAAAATACCTTGTTAGGGAGGAAACTGCAGCAATGTAATGAGCATCTACTTAGACCCTTAAACGGGTATAGGGTATATTTGTAAGTTATTAAAGAAACTTATTGAAACCTTCCCTAGTATTTTCATTTCTATTAACAATTAAATAAAAATAAAGCCTCTCTGTAAAAAATTTTACCCACGTCCTGCTTTTTTTTTTTTTTTTTTTGAGGGGGGGGGGAGGAAACAACTTTGCTACCCTCTGTGATAAATACCTGTTTATTTTCAACGTAACTATTTAGGCGGATCATTTTTTGAAATATTATAAAATATATTCAAATAAAAATGGTTTTTTAGTGACAAGTTCTTTAAAAAATACTTTAAAAGAATTTTTCAGCTTTCTGAATTGCAAGATCATTACTAATTGCATAATATTTTAATTCTGAATAGAATGGTTTTTTTCGTAAAATATTGATCACTTTTGTTGATTAGTGTGACATTTGATGCCACTAACGTAACATTTTGAGTTCCATAATGTTACATTAGTCATAGTTTTCAATAATCTAAATAATAAACGGCATTTAACTAGGGGGGGGGGGGGAAGGTTTCTTTATAATTCTATCGTGAATGCTACTGTAAAGCTGATAAAATTCTGTTAACATCATTTTCAAATAATCGGTAATTAAAATATTTTCAGTTTTTATATTGTCCATGGGATGACACTACATCCCTTGTATAAATTACTTTTCCTCTGTATTACAAACAAGGAGTTTGGAATTAAGGTCCATTCTCATGATAAATAAAAGCTACCCATCCGTTTGGTCAATTTTTCATAACCTACTGGATAGGATTGTTGTATTCAACTGACAAAAAAAAAATCGTTTAGTTCATTTGTGATATAAATTTACAGAATCTGTACCGTAGTATAATATTGGTCAGATACATAGATATTATACTATATTCGATAATGTATTCCTCTAATTATATTTTTGTGGCTGCCTTGAACCCATCAAAATGTTTTTGGTATGCATTGAATTAACAATTTTCCATTGACCTACTGCGAAGGAGGGGAAGGTACTCTTCATCTCTAAAGGTTTAAGCAAAAAATTACCTTTTATTTTAAATTTAAGTGCATTTTTTCTCCCCCTCCCCCCCTCTAAAAGGACTATTTTATCTCTTTTGTGTGTTAACAAAGATTTTTTCAATTATTTCTTATCTGACATCTCATCATATTATTATTTTGGCCCCGCCATGACCGAGTGGATAAAACATGGAACATTTCAGATGGCCGAAGTGTGGAGGTCCGGGTTCGAACCTGTCGTATGGCTGTCGATCTAACGGTCTGGAGTTTTGGTCAATTTTCTCTAGATGTTACGTGAATACTCGCTAGAACCCCTTAGAAAGCCATCCGACTAAGGCACCCTCCATCCTAGGCAGATAGCCCATGCGTAACTTTGCCAGTAAACAAACAAATTATTATTTCTCATCGTCTTATTCATCATATTAATTTTCCTTAGCTTTTTCTTTAAATGTATGTTTCAGATTCTTTGTTTTTATGTTTTAGGACAATAAAAAGCTGTTACTTGAAACCAAGAATTCTAAATACACAAATCCGTCAACGTACACATTTTTGAAGTTTTATTACCTTCATAAAAAAGGAATAATTATCTCAAGTTCTGTCATCGCATTGTTTGAGGAAAACAGGAACCCTCGAATATATTACTATTCTTCACGGATCCTTCATGTTAACAAATCCGGAAAATCGTTTGCTATAACTGTAGAGCCCTCACAGATAGCTTAAAAATTTTACCTATCTAGGTTTTTAGAGAATCTTGCGCATGTGTACATGAGTCAGTTTCCATCGTAAACTTAAAGACGTGCATATAATTTTGATTAAAAACTAACTTTTGAATTCCTCAACCCTTTAAGGCGCAACCCTTTCCCAATGCTGAAAAAAAGGCAGCCGTTGCCATCACTCGACTTAACTACCAGCAAGATGGCGGACGATCGAAACGTTCATCGCGTGCCACAGATCTAGAGACCCTTTTTTTTTACGACAGCTGGCTGTGCCGGCACAGCCAGCTACGTCTCGCGTTCTTCCATCTTTCAGCAGATGTCAGTGCTGTTAAAAATAATCGTGACAATTTTTTTTACGGGAAATGGCGTGCTTAAAAAGTAAAGGATTCTCGTGGAGCTGTGTCACCCGCAACTATTTTTATGGAAATCAAATCTATTCTTCGTGACTGACAACAGTCAAAACGTCAGAGTTTGGTGTTCCCAGAGCGGGAACACTGCGCGTTAAAGGGTTAAAAAGAGTAGGTAAACAATAACGCAGTGGTGATTGTACATGGAACTACTTGAGAGAAAAGTTAAGTTTTATAACTCTTATTAAAGTGAACAGGGAAGGGATTGGTGTTCAGAATGCACTGAAGCAACATTTATACTTTTTTCAAGGGGCTATTGGGGGGAGGACGTATAAATGAGAAAAACGTATAAACGAAATTTTCAAAAGCACGTACATTTCCGTAATGACCTATAATAAAAAATCAGATTCAAATTAAAATACATCTTATATTATTAAATGCTTAGAAAAATAAAGAACTAAATTCTCTCCGAAGAAACTTAAGTAACTCCGACGGATTTAAAATCGGTAGGTAATACTAACCTTTTATTCTGGATTTAATGAACAGCTAGTATTTGTATTCATAATTCATACCGCAAATTACAAAATATTTTGTAATTTTCGACTGTATGGCTTTTTGGGAATGCACAGATAAAAATTCATTGTTCACAGTTAAGTGTCTTATGATTTAAATCGTCAGAATTTAGGTATTCTTGCATAAAAGTAAACCTGTCAAAGTTTGTTGAAAACTTGCATCGCACATTCTTTTCCTTTCTTCTTCAGTTCTAGAAAAAGAAAAAAAAAACTTATAAATTAAGTTTGCGATTCAAGAAAACGTATAAATTAAATTATTTAATTATAAAATCCAATGGATTTTGTTGGAACCATTCAGAAAAACGTATAAATGATAAAAACGTATAAACGGTGCTGCACTGTATTTGAAAATTGCTAATTACTAAATACAACTGAAAGCAACTACCTGATTACAAAAATGAATTATAGATGAAAAATGGTTAAATTAATAATAACAATAAACCATCATTTTTTATACATAAAAACATGTAAATCAGTAATAAAAACCAATCGTGGCTTGGTTTTAGGTAAATTGATTATTACAAAGGACATTCTATAAAAAGAGAGTAAAATCATAAAAAATCAAAAAATATATTTACAGCAAAAAATACATCATACCTTTTCAAAATACCTTCCGTCAGATGATACGCAACGGCCCCATCGTTCAACCCACTTTTCTAAACAAGTAGTGAAGCCCTTTTCTGGAAGCTGCTTCAAAAAGCCCTCCACTAGCTAAAATAACTTCAGAATCTGTGTTAAATTTTCTGCCACGGAGCTTCTTCAACGTCGGAAAGAGCCAGAAATCGCATGGTGCGAGATCTGAACTGTAAGGGGGATGTGGCATGATTTTAATATTGCATTTACTAAGATATTGCTGAACAGAAGTAGCGACATGCGGGCGAGCATTATCGTGATGTAATGTCCAATTCCCTACCAGTTCATCTCCATTTCTGTAGGGCAAATAAAACAGTTCTTTAAACAAGCAGAGAACTAGGAAAATAAAGTCGTCTACTTCGTTTAGAATTTTGTATAAATGTACAGTTAACAGTTTGAAAAAATCGCCTGCACTTCTATTTTTTAGTTTCGGGTGTTGCCACTATGTAAAAAAAATAACTCTCAGTTTTTATGGAATGCCCTTTGTAGTAATAATTTTAACTATGAAATTAAAATACTATACTAGTGCTGAATTAGAACTTTAAAATAGTGTCTTTTTTTTTTTTTTTTTTTTTTTTTTTTTTTTTGTGGTTAAAAGAAACCTCGTTCATTTTAATTCCAATGATATGCATGAAAATTTTCTCTAGAAAAAAGTCTTTCTGATTTTGCTATTAACAAACTTTACAAGTGGTGTACTAATAATAAAAGATGTATAGATGTGTCATTAAAGTTGAAATTTAAAAAAAAAAAAAAAAAAAAAAAAAAAAAACACCTGGGTTTTTTCGGGTTGGACAAAATCATAACAACCGTGGTGAGGATACAAAACTTTGACGGCTTGTTGGTCGCAAAAATATTCAAGCATTAGTCAATTTTCCAAGTTTTGATTCACGAAGAATAAATTTGATTTCAGTAAAATACTTAAAGGTGGCATGTTTACACAAATTCTTTACTACATAATTTCCATAAAGAATTATCAATTTGGAAAATTAATGTCAGAATTATTTTTTAGCACTGGCATCTTCTGAAAATTTGAGAATGTGATGAAAATGCATCGACGTTCATCACTCGGATAGACTAATCAAAGGTTCCCAATGCTGAATAAAGTGCAGTCGTTGCCATCGTCCAATTTAACTATCAGCAACATGGTGGTTGATCGAATTGCCAATCGCGTAGCACAAAGCTGAAGAACAGTTTTTTGCTGGTTGTTAAATCGAGGATGGCAACGGCTGCACTTATTCAGCGTTTGGCAGTCTATCCTATTGTTCTTGTATATTGATGTGGAAATGGTTAAGCTTCAAGACGATTAACGGCCGGAATTAAACTATTTGGCTAATGTTATGTAATAGACTTGGAAAAAATTTTATAGGAAATATTTAGAATTATCTTACGCCAACTTTTTCCCCCCTCCTTTTTTTTCTGGATCCACGATAAGGTATGAAATTTTCTTCCTCAAACTAAATCGTTATAATTCTAAGTTGCAAAAGTGAGTAAATGCTAACTTTAACCTTTGTGCAGAAAAGATTAGTTTGAAGTGCAACCGAAAAAAAAACAGTGCCTTTGGATATTTCTTTTTTCATTATATACTTATCTTTTCATATTCTTTTTCTGTCACTGGGCAATAAAATTTAAGGTTGTCATTGCAGTTGTTTGTGCTTCGTGATTTATGATTTCATGCCAGTCTCCCTCTTAAACTTGCTGTTTAAACCACTTTTTATTTAAACAAGCATAACTGCTTAGAAAAGCAAAGTCAAACATTTTATTGTATGATCCCCTAATCAGCTCTAAGATTGTAAGTAATTTCTTATTGGAGATGAGTTTAGACCAGAGGTTCCCAAACTGGGTGCCGCGAGCCAGTGGTGCCGTGATTAATCAACAAAAGTCTATTATTTGTTGGAGTATAATCAAAAAGTTTTCTCTGAACCGGTATCCCACAAAAAAGTTAGCCAAGCCGATGACCAGTGGGCGAAAACAAAAATATTTCGTTCAATTTCGTGAGAGTCTCTCTTTTACATGAACAGGATGGGTGGGGCAAAATTCTATACCGCTTTCGCAAGAGAATATTTTCTTGATGGTTAGCCTTATAAGCACAAAAGAAATAATGAGAAATGCATCCAAACTGCATCATTCTAAACTTCATACTGCTGTAAAGGTAACCTGCCGCGAAAGTTTTTAGCCTGAGAAGGGTGCCGCGAAATGTTTTTAATCTTACAAGGGTGCCGTGGTGAAAAAAAGTTTGGGAAGCCCTGTTTCAGACTAACTTTTGAAGGTCCAAGCCTGAGAACTTTTACCTTAATCGGACTCCAGCCTGAAATCAAAGCTAATTAGTGATTTGGAGCCTATTTTTTATTGCTTTGATTAAAAAATAAAAAAACGCATTTAATAAACTTTCTAGTGAAGTTCATACTGTTTCAAGTTTTTCTAGTCATAGTACACTGCCCTTCAAAAGTTAAGGTACAACCTGTTTTTTGTGAATAATATGGAAACGAATGAACATAGAAGCAAAAAGTTTGGACTAACTGAGCCCTAAATAGTTCTTTATTGAGTACGACATAGAAATTTACATAAATTCAACACAAACATGGTGTAAAAGCAAAAGAGCACTGTTGTTAGAAAAGTCCACTTTTGGAGAAAACAGTTTATCAAAGCTTTTTGTGAAAAAATGTGGTGGAAACATTACAAAATGAGTTCTAATAAGGAATGTGTCCACCCCTAACTGCAATGCACTGGCGGCATCGATTCTCCATGCTGCTAATTAAGTTGTCGGACACCTCAATAGGGAGCGAAGACCACGCACGGATTAGTCCTTGTTCCAGCTCATGCAACGATCTTGGAGGAGGACTTGAAGCAGCCACTTGTCTGCCAAGGTAGTCCCAAACATGTGCTATCGGATTGAGATCTGGAGATTGAGCTGGCCATTCCATTCGCTCCAAACCTTGACTCTCAAGATAATCCTCAACAAGCACAGCTCGGTGATGTCGGGCATTATCATCCATCAGAATGAAATCATTGCCAATAGCAGCAGCATATGGCCGAACATAGGCATCAAGGATCTCGTCCCGATATCTCACACCAGTCATAGTTCCTCCCGGGAACACATGCAGGTCAGTGTGACCATCGAGTGGGATCCCTGCCGATCTGCTAACAAAAGTTACACGCGTAATTATGAAAGCCTGATATTTGCACATTTTTCTGTGACTCTTATATATGCCTATTCTTTTCTATAAAAACAAAGTGGTAGCTATCGTTTTTGCATAAATTTGCATAAAGTTCATTTATATAAACCATAAATTTTACTGTCAGTGTCATTTTTTTTTATGGTGAGCTTCGAAAAACCTGTTGTTCCTTAATTTTTGGAGGCCAGTGTATTTATAAACACATAGTGATTTTAAATAATTTTTTAATTTTTTTTTTTTTTTTTTTTTTTTTTTTTTTTGTGTGTTTGTGTGTGTGTCCTGTTCAGCTGTTGTTTCGCACATTGTGTGCATTTTTCGCAATCAAAACATCTGTCGGTACAATCCATTTTCATGAGACAGGAATAGTGCACGTCATTATTAGGCAGATGTGCGATTGCTGGACTCGCTGCAATTCACTAGGCGATAAAAGAAGTGTAACTTTGTGTTGATATGAGTTAAATTTAACAATACACAATGCCCTGCAATGCGCCTGTTGTTTTATTTTCTAAGTGCTTTTATTTATGTATTTTGTCAAAATGAAGTGTGTACCTGTTGGCAGAACGAAAACCTGAACTGAACCGATATATTTTCTTTTAGTTGAACCGGAACGAAAAAAAATTACGGTTCGAAGCCCTGGAAATAAATGATTTCACCATTCTAATTTTTAATCATTTTCTGATTGAAGAAATAAAATTATCCTATCTTTTAAAAGAAAGCACTGAAAAGTAGATTTGTCAGTCTGTTCAAAAGGGTAAAGGGCTAATCATTGAAATCTTGTCTTTTAGCAGTTGCATCTTCACATTTTTTTTTTCTTCCGTAATCAGAAACGTGATTTTATGGTAGTTTTTTTTAAAATCTTTTCGCAACATTGTTTTGATTACTTAGCTTTAGTTTAATCAGCTATCTAATGCATGGAATTTCTTTGACCCCTTATAAGAAGCTGTACCAACAAACGTCAAAAGGAAATAAATAAATAAAACCTATGTTACGTACAAACAATAAATGAAGCTATTTGCTTTAACAATTTAATATTTTTAATGTCAGATTTATAGAATTTTTACGAATGGGCATTGTATTTGAAATTAAGGTGGTTCAGTCAGTCTAATAATATTTATGAAGAACTGATTTGTTTTAAATTTAGTAAGTGTTTGTATTTGTTTTTAATTTAGTAGTTTGGACAATGACTATATACCTAGATACTAAATTTTTCTTGCCGAAGTTGCTCCTTTTCTATAAAAGTCAGATTTTTCATAGGGATTACAGAATATGGAGACTTCTGGAGGCGCTATAGCGTTCCTTCCTTAAAACTTTGTTAACCCCTTTTTTGTATCGTCATTGTTGAAGGACTATAAAACTGTGCATTGCTACCTGGAATTAAATATCGAATAAACACGAAAACTTGCTTGGCTGCAATAGGAAATTATTAACTTAATGGATTCAAGCTAAAAGCTATAGGCAGAGCCCAGCGGCGTATCCAAGGGGGGGGGATAAGGGATCACAACCCCCCCATGAGGAATGTTGTCATACAAAATGTATATTCTTCACTCCCTTATCACACACACGTATACATATATGTGAGTTGCAGTAGTCGTAAACCCCCCATGAAAAGTTTCTGGCTATGCCACAGGCATGGCCAAATTCACTGTCAATGATGACGCGGAATAAAGCTGTCAAAATGTAGAGTGCGATTGTATTATTATTATAATTAGTTCTGTAGACTTGTTCCAAGAAACAGGAAGGATTAGTTGTTACTTCTTGAATTTTTGGGACGTCCAACATGGTGAATAAAAGTGGTAAACAAACTTGAGTTTGGTTTTCGGAAGAGGAACTAACAAGCGGAATCCTTGGAATGCTTCTAATTTTCGTTAGTCATTTACGAGTTCAAGTTTTATCTCTTTATTTTATTTGTGTGTCGTCCATGACTCTTCTTCATTATCGTACAAATGGGTGTCCTCCTGAGTAAGACGGCGGATAGATTTTGCGCATGCTCTTCAGAACAAAATGAAAGGAATCTGAACTCTTTGAACTCGTCTCATCCAGTTTATTCTACTTTAAACTTTTATCTGTCTGTTGCAACGTAAGTCTCAGAGGTGGTGATAGGGGGAGTGTTAAATGTAGCAATCATTTTCCAAAAATAGTAATTTATCAGCCTTCATAAGGTATTTTTAGAGACCAGACATGATAAAGCAATTTTTCCCCCCTGCTCTCGCACCATTCGTGCGTCGTCGCTATCGCGCGATTTACGACTGTCTTTCAGCGATTTTTTTCCCTATTCATATTCATAAGAATTTTATCTGATAAATTTGCCATTTTGAAGGGATATTAAAATGTTGGGATGAAAAGAAAGTGAATGGAACAGGTCCAGGGATCAAAGCAGACAAGATGTGGGTCCGCAGGGCCGGCCCTAGGTGCGTGCGGGACCCCAGGCGAACCAGAAGAGCGGGGCCCTTTTTTTCTATCATGTCTTATATAAGTTACAGTTAGCCCTGCCAGTACGGATTAGCTTTATTTCTCGGCTCTTTTCGAGATATATTGCAGCCATCTACCAAGCTCGGCCTAATATGATAACAAACAAACAAAAACAAAAAGGCGGCCTCTTCTTCGCGGGGCCTTAGGCGATCGCCTACATTCACACCCCCCCCCTCTTGGGCTGGCTCTGGGGTCCGTTTTTCGACCCTTTCACAAAAATGCAATCTATTAAAACGACTCCTTCACAAAAATACAGTTGAATAAAACAGCCCTTCATTAGGATTTTACCGTAATTTGATTTTGTTTTGTAAATTGTTCTAACATAAAGGTGACTTTTACAAAATTTGGTGTTGAAATTCACAAAAATAAACGATTTTCACCCAAATGAGACCCTGGAAAATATTCCTGGATCGACCCGAGGTCACTATGAAAGATGCAGTGTATTAAAAATAAACAATACATTACGGAAATCTAATTTTTAAGAACTGAGGTATAATTTGCTTGATTTTCTTTCTGCGAATGTTTCCGTTTAATGTTTGCATTTGGTCAATGTCCTTTCTGAGGCACACAAACTATCTAGAAATAATATGTGCAATGCAGGGCGTGAAATTTGCAACTGTAATTTTTGTTTTGACGAGCGAGATTTTAGAAACGGTCGTCATATTTGACGCCTAACATTTCCCCCGATATTGCACCGTCACCCACGATCGCAATATCGGTGTCCGTCACATCCGTAAACCCACTAGCGCCTCTGTTCAGTTCCGTCGGTAGGGAGGGGGGAGAAACATCAACAGCACATCTAACTCTAAACTAGATGACCGGTCAGTTTAACACCCTTTCCCCTACCCCCTCATTATTTCGCTCATAGAATTAGAATCCCTTGAATTCTGTGATTTCGCTCACTACTACAACTTTTTTTTCTTCCTTACCTGTGAATTCCAATCGGACGCACGTAGTACGGTACGCTATTAACGTGTTTTGAGAAGCACGTGCGCATTTTTATGCTTATACCTCGTACATTTTTTTTTTCTCTCTCTCTTCGCCTTAAAACATATGCAAAATGAATAAGCGCTCTATTACATATTTTACGTCATTGCCTATGAAAGAAAATGAAGATAAACGCCAAAAAACGGATATTCAAAACAAAAAAGAAGAAAATAATTATGAAGTGGCAGTAGATGATGAAAAAAAAGGAACAATTTCTAAGTCTTCCCGAAAGAGGGTTAATTCGAGTACGTTCTTGAAGTGGAAGAAACAGTTTCCTTGGTTAGAAATGCCTGAAGAGAGTGACTTGATGGTAAGATTTGCGAAGCAAGAGGACACAAGTTTTGTGAGTGGCTCCCCGGCTTTCAGATTTGAGACTGTAAGTGTTAATTTTCATTATAACACGCGCATTTCTTTCCCTTATTTTCCCAGCCTATGCTGTTCTTTCATTCCTTATCAAACTATTTTCTGTTCGGTGAAAACACGTATAAAAATATTATACAATCGATAATGTTCTGTGAATGTCTTTTTCCTTTTGAAAGTGCGTTGCGGCAGAAAAATTTGGGAACCACTGCTTTTTTTCTCTGGCAAAATCCAGTTTCCCAGTTTTTATTAAAAGAAATTTTATTAGAGTAAGAAAGGAGAAATTTGCCTTAGAAATTTACATATATTGGATCCAGCAAATGTTGTGAACTTAAATGAGAGTGACAATTTAAAAATTTCACTCAATTGTTGATAAACAATTCAAGGATTTGATTCAGATGTTACCACGAAACATTGTAGTTGATAAAGAAGCAGTTTTTGATGAGTTTCAAGATTTTAAAATATGGTCAAAAAGCAAATTAAATCTCCCATGCCAGTCTGCCACACTGCCATGCCGGCAGTGTTTAATAGCAGAGTCATCAACATCAGAATCATTTTGTAACTTAAGCAAAATAATTCATTTGTTGATGATTCTGCCATTGAGTACAGCAGAATGCGAGAGAGGCTTCAGCCTCTTTAATGAAAACAACAGCAAGATCTGATCTGTTAACTACAGCAGTTGATGACTTATTATTCGTTAGACTTTATGGACCATCTATAATAGAATATGATTCGCAGCCTACCATCAATTTATGGTGGAAGGATGTATCGTTTGGACACGTAAGACGCCCAGATTTTAAAAATTGATTTTGTATAATTTATTTTATTTTATTTATTTACTATGAAATGTTCTGTATATTTAACCTGTTAATATTTTCTTAATTTCTTTTACTTAAATAAAATTGGATTTTGTAATTACAATTATTATGTTATTAATAATTTTTTTACGAACTTCTTCATATATAGCAATAATTTATAAAATACTTCTAAACTAAAACTAAAGATTCATGTTCTTGTAAAATGTATCATATTTTCTTCTGGATGAATAGGTGGAAAGTTATAAAAAATGATTTATATTTACTTACTATTCCTTACTATCTTAATTTTGATAGTCCTGATCTTCTTTACTATTATTGTACTTAAGTCATTAAGCCTACCTGTTAACAGTTTATGCACATAAAAAAACGGATTTCGAAACAAAACTGCACCTGAGTCAGACAGTTTCGCAACTGGGGAAAAAAAAAAAAAAGTTAGGTGCCATTGACACCTAGATTTTTGCTCCCAATTTCTCACCCTGGTGCAATGTAAAGAGTCACTCGTCTTCCTAGTCTTGGTCTAATTTTAGTAAAATAGTTAAAAGCGCGAATTAAAAAAAAAAAAATAAAATTTTAAAGGAAAACTTTGTATAATTGATTCGTGATTGCTCGCTAAGAGATAAATTAGCATGAGATATTTCTGTTCATTTGGAGTTTGGGAAGTTCGAAAAATTTAGATTAAAATATTTGATCCAGACTCCCATTGGAGGATAATTAGAAAAATTTAAACTTAAAATTTTATTGATTCATGTACTGTGAGATAAGATACATACGTATGCAACAATTTTTAGTTAATTGATGCTCGAGATGGTGGCGTAAAATTGTTATAAAAATAATTTATTTCTCAGTTTCAATCCCGAGGGAATACGGTCCTAATCCCGCAAACATTTATGCAGGATCGGGATTGCATTCCCTACCCCTGGACCTCTAGCTACGTCCCTGCACAAATGCGAGGACTTCCCATAAAGACCTGAATGACACTACCAGTGTAAATTAATCCATGTTTCCACATCATTTCTATTTTTTATACATCATCATCTTATATAATAAATTCCGAGAGTAAACATTGTATGTAGCTATGTAGGTAGGTAGGCAAGTTTGTGACCACCGATCTTTTTGTGCGCGTCTCTGGATCACATTGCGCCGAGACGGTTTGCCGCAGACCTACCGAATTTTGCATACGGCTTCACTAGGACAGATTCTAACACGCCTCGGAGCGATTTTTCTCGCTTAATACGCAATAACGCCGGTAATTACACTCGCAAGAACAGGAAATTTACATCATCGGATAGAGGAGAAAATTTTCTTTTAAAAAATGTTTGTTCGGACTGTGTAACATAATTTTCAGATTCTTGGGAATTTTTCAAATAAAATTAAATTTGATGCTGACTTTCGTAAAATATTTTTAAAATTGCTGCATCTTGAATTCTATCAGTCATAACTTTTTTATATTTTGTCAAATGACGGAGCATACATTTCGCCCTCTTTAAAAAAAAAAAAACCAGAGGAAAATATCAATTAGGAGTTTTTTTACGAATTTTTAAATAAAGAAGGATTTTCATTTCAATCGCAGCAGCTTAAAACTTTCGGTATGATATCCTGCGGTTTGGTTGTCTTGGAGACAGTAACAATGATTAAAATTGCCAGTTGAAAAAAAAAAAAATATTTAAAAAAACCGAGTTTTCACATGTGAAATGTGCGCCACTTTGACGTCACGAGTTTAAAACCCCTTTCGAAACTCAATCAGAATAACGGACTCACAAGCAAAACATACGGCGCGGCGCGCATGTGAAATAATTCTATATTTTACTTTACGTTGCCAGAAAAATAATTGAATGCTATTTTTTCACAAGTGAATTATCCAGCATTATTTTCAGTTGAGATTTTAAACGGGTCACGTTTTCGAATAGCAGGAAATATATTGCGGTGTTAAACAGGGGCCTGATTATGGCAAACAGGGACTCCATTGATGAATTTGAGGGCCTCCATCTATGAAATTTGTGTTATTTTTCATAAAATATGTTTATAAAAAAAGAATATTTCAGAACAACATTTGAAATTGGGGGCCATTTCTAGCCGGAGGCACTGGCCAAAGTCCCGATTTTCCCGTGAGATAATAGGGCCCTGGTGCTAAATACGCCAATCTGACAATAATTAAGCATACAAATGTATGGAGAGCTGTTTTAGTGGCAACCATAAAGTGAAATGATTATCGTTTATACTAGTGCGTAAATTGCAAAAGTCACCAAAGAATAAAAGACTACATTCATGGCAAATATCTAAGCCGTTTATTTAAATTAAGTATTAACGACTGAAAAACGAAAATATATTGTATTGGTATCAGTAAAAGATAGTATAAGTAATAGTTAGTAGATATGCTAGGGCAATATTGATCAAAGCACAATATACCGCATTAATAAATATTTCGTGAAACTAAGTGTTCTATTCCTTTTTCAACAACCATCTTACATCACAGTTAAGTAATTCTACGTCACGTTAATATATCCCGCGGTAGTTTCAACAGAAAAGATTGTAACTGAACTTTTTTTCTTGGAGATTCTGTTTTGTCACGTGTAGTTATAATCACATTTTGGGAAAATGTTCTCTTCTTGCCTTGCGAAGAGCGGGTACACAACTATTTAACTATAAAATAAAACGGTTCGCCACATCATGAAGTATCTACGGTGGTACACCTTAAATCTAAAAAAGAGTATGATGTAGAAATGGGACATTTTGAAAGTTAGGAATTTTCGCTTGAAACCGCCACGCTTTTCTTTTTCTGATCGCGAATGACACCGGCATAGTTTTTGTTTCATAATATTAACAATGGTCTCAGGTTAGTACTTATACTAACTTTACGAATAACTAATCAGTAACTTTATGCAAGAGTCAAATCATTTTGCTTATTTTTAGATTCCAAATCACTGGAATCAATTCGAATTATACATGTAAGAAAAAGTTTCGTTCCCTACCGTGCGGAGAACGGGTACGCAGCTAGTAGCAACTGAAAACTTGTATCTTTATAATATTTGTAGCTGATAATGGAAAAATGCAAATAGAACTTACATGATGAATGCTCTTTTTTTAATCTTAAAAACAGTTATTTTATTTCCATGTAATTAAAAAATTCACATGTAGTCGGTGAAAACGAATATAGATACACAAACCACTATCAAAACGCTTTTTTTCCTTTTTGCTTCAATTATTTATTTCAAGTGCTCCCCATCTAACTGAAGATAATACCGTTTTTCAAAGGACTACGAATATATATATATATATATATATATATATATATATATATAAAATGTAAAATAACTTAACTTACGTAATATGGAATCCCAAGTAAAATATTAATTGATAGCACATAACAAATATAATACGTAACCATGAAATTATAATTTAAAATCCAGAGGCTATAAATATTTTAAAACAGGGACATCAAAGCCAAAAAGAAGTGGGAAAACAAGCCAGGCGAGATCACGTGGGCTTAAGCCTAACTTGATAAACCCATGCAATAAAGTGGAGATGGAGTGGAAAATTGAAATGGAGTACTCCATTATCAAGTACCACCGTACTCACATTTCAATTTAAAAACAAAACAAAAAAAATCTGATGTGTCCAACACATGACTTCCTTGCACGTCCATTAGATCAAAAATATTTTCGACGCACTTCCTCTAAATTTATTTGTTTGAAAGAGATAAAATATCAATAATAGTAAGGTTTAGCGATTTCTAGCGAAATATTTCGATATCGCCAAGCTGAGTTCAATTTGAAAGATTTCCTTCGGACACTTTGTTTGGCGATATTTCACCAAAAGCCGACAAACTTGAGATAGTCAGCGAGATTTTGGGGATAGCCAAAGTAGTCATTGACCACAGACTTTCAATGAATTGAATGCATCTATACACCTCAATGTATTCAAAGTCATTTGGCTCACCATGTAAATAAATTTTCAGTCGATTGCTGTCAAAAAAGATATTGAAAACAGTTAGATATTACAATAGTTCTAAATACAAAGTTAAAAAATCTACGGGCTAAAGTTTTAGAGTTATACAAAATAGGAAATAATTTTTGGCACCAAATTTGGCGATATTTCGGCGAAACTCGTCAATGTCAACGACATTTGGCGAGATTTTAAGCATGAACCAAACAATGACAGATTATCGCCAAATTTGGCGATATTTCGCCAAGAACGATGACAAATGGCGATACTTTGGGCATGGACCAAGGGACTAACTATCGCCAAATTTGGCGATATTTCGGAAAAACTCGCCAAGGTCGAGGACAGACGGCGAGATTTTGGGCATGTACCAAACAATGACTGTCTACAGTTGTATTATATTAAAGATGTCCATAGACATTAAGGTACTGAAATTCTTTTTGGTGGTCCTGTAAATAAACTCTCCAGTAGATTGGAACCAAGAATCCAGATGCACAACTAGATGTTACAACATTCTTATATATGAAATTTCATAATAGTTTTTGAGATTTGAGAGTTAAATATGCACACACGTACACCAAAAGTCGCCAAGCTTGGCGACTTTTTGCATAGTTCTTGAGGGAGGCACGTGACCGTGGTCGGACCATTACCTAACTTATGTGGTAGGACGGTATTGTGCTTGAAATGGATGAATGCCCCTAAAATTGCTATTGACCGTAATGTATTGGAAATCTTTTGAGTGTTCCTGTAGCAGAACTATAAATGATAAAGACACTTTTTTTAATGGAGAAATTCATTTTCTAACTCTTTACAGCATATATCACTTCTGAGTCGTTTGAAATAGCCCAATACCTTTAAAAAACGCTTTGATGAATTTCGGCCCATAGAGCGTAATGTATTTCGAATCTTTTGGGCGGTCCTGTACATAAACTATCCATTCGATTGCCACCAAAAGGGGAGGTGCACAACTAGATCATAGAACAATCGTAAATATCAAATCTCAACATTCTACGACCAATAGTTTTTGAGATATGCGAGTTACATACATACGTACGTACGTACGTACAGACGGCATGGAAAAACTGGCCACAGTAGACTCGCCACTGGTCAAAATGAGTTGCAGACGCGTTAATATGATCGTGCATGCTAGCCTACGATGAGATGCATCGAAAAAAAATTTTTAATTAAATTTAGAGGTAGTCAAAATCGGTTTTCATGTCGAAATTTGGCCCCCAAAATTTTTCGGGATCACATTACTTCCTTATACTACGTACAAGGAAGTAATAGCTAGGTTTCTGCAGGTTACCTGACAAAAGAAGTCGCTTTAAGTAACCTGGGGGTACGACCATAGCTGTAAGTGAAAAAACAGCATGGATGCTAACCAAACATGAAGGTGGAAGCACAGACAAGACTAGAAATCGATGCCAACCGAGAAAATTAATCGACAAAAATAAAAACAGCTAGAGCCAAGGAGGAAAAGTAGGAGAAAGAAAAAGACAAAATGCTGCCTAAACCATGTTAAATTATCAAGAAATTCAGAAAATGGAAGGGAAAAAAGTTAAAAAAATAAAACATTAAAAGAATATATATATATATAATATGGATATTCATTGTTATCTTATTGGACATTAATATTGATATTTATTGATGCCAAGTGTGTTTAAAAGAAATTCCTTGTTTACCAACTTCAACCTGTTCAGGAATCAAACACCACTAAGTAAACTTGCTCTCCGATTTTATCGAATTGCACTTAGCCCTTTGAAATACACTTCGTACGTAGGCCATTGTCATTTGCAGACGTAAACACTTCATATAGATTTAACTGGTTTCTTTTTAACTTCCTTAACGAACTGTTTCACGATTCCCTAGTTCCGGCGTGCAACTTCTCGAAAATGTGGCCTTGGCGAGCTCGAACAAATGTTGGATTTTTATGTGCATGATTGTAGAATAACAAGCGCTATCAGAGCCGACTTAAAGTTAAAGAGTAAAATGCGGTGTGTGCAAAAATTAGTTCTGGCGTTCCTTACAATGGAAGTGGGTACACCCTCCCCCCCCCCCCCTCCAAAAAAAAGTGTGTTCTGTAATTAAAATTTGTGAGAACTTAATTCCCGAATTTGCCATTTTAAAGGAATTAAAAACCAAAATCTAAAAGAGAGAGAGAGAGATTGACCAAACATAACTCTTAGTAACTTAACAATAGTAGTGATGTATAGGCGTAGTTAGATGTATATCTATTCTATTTATATATTATATATCTAATATCCAATATATCATGCAATTATTACTCTTTTTATTTATTTTAATTTTTTGAAATTATTTAATTTTTGTCATTCTTTAACTTTAGAAATCTGGCAACTGGTAATTATTCCTCTTCTACAGGCAATAGTCTGAACATTTTTCACTCTGTCTTCAAGCTACGTCACCATGCTTCATGCTTTCGGCCATATTTCCTCCAATTTTGTTTTGATAACAGGAAAGCCCCGTAGTTACATTTTTGGCCTTCTTTGTGCTAAGTAACTACATTGAAATCTCCTGGTTTTTTTTTTTTTTTTTTTTTTTTTTTTTTAATAATAAGTATTCGGTTCGTGGGGCCTGACGAGTATAGCCGATGCTTACTCTATCCTCGTTTCATTTTATGCCTGCTTGGTTACGATTTTACGTTCATTTGATATATTAGAATATCGTAATTGAAGTGTGATTGATTCCTTGATTTGTAAGTTTAGCCATTTTACTATACACATACACGCGCGCACACTCACACATAAACTCGGCTGTTCGAGCCTCGTCAGGGAGAGACCCCCCTTGAACCCCCCTAATATTTTAGTTTCATTATTGCTATATTAAAACGATATTAATTGACTGTCATATCTCTCATCTTTCGTGTATTTCGCCTGGTAACCCTATGTTAAAATTTTTATTATTGTAACCTATTTATAGAAAAATACATGTGATACATATTCTACAGCTTACGAAATACTGTAACAATAGATTAAAACTGTTGTGAACTGATAGTATTTAAATATATGTGAAATTGTGTCGCATTTTTGGAATACATTTTTCGGGCAATTTTCAATAAAGGAGGTTAGAGATAAAATGACATAGTCATTAATATAAACTGATGTTGAAAGGTAAAATTAATAATCAGGGTTTCTACAAACCGGGAAAGTCAGGGAAATGAGTTTTGTTCAGGGAAAGTCGGGGATTTGGGAAAAAAGTCAGGGAAATTGGAAGAAATTGAAGAAAGTTCAGGGAGATGCAAGAATATGCGGCAAAATCAAGAAAATACTTCCTGTTCGAACCTAATTGTAGAAACTTTTTTATTTTCATTTTCTTTTTTAACCGTATAAATAATTTTAAAATGTGTCCTTTATTAACATATCTTCCCTCAGTTGAAATATTCTTAACTTTATCCAAAATTATTATAAAACATGGTTTTTGTTAGAATCCAGTGATGTCAAATAATATTTTTGTATATATTGATTTTATTATTATTATTTGTAAAAAAGGGGCAAAATATGTAAAAAATTATTAATTAAAGGATGTAAAATTAAAAATAGAAACGCAAAATTCGGGAAATCACGCTATTTAAAAAGTCAGGGAAGCGCATGATAGATGTCAGGAAAAGTCAGGGAAGCAAAAGCTGTCAAATCCGTAGAAACCCTGTAATAAAAACTGTAACACATAAATGTATCATTTGTACCGAGCTAAATGATCATTTTGTTGCTAATTTATGTGTGTTATTATACAAAGTTTTTGTTAATTTTATCGACAATTATCCCTAATCACACGGGATACAAATTGTGGTTGCTGCTGGAAGGAAATAAAAAATTGCTAAAATTTTAAATATACAGGGTGTCCCAAAAACACTGACCTGGACTTTTATGCCTTGAATATTGATATTAAACTTATAAATTACAAAATTACCCGAAAAAATATACTGAATTTAACAATAGATCGATTAATAATTTCAGAATATTAAGTCTAATACAAAATTTAAATTTTTATACGGCTAGCATAACCTGCTGAGAGATATGTTTGAGCAAAGTTGGTGACGGTCTGTACAATACTAGCCCGGGCGCCTTGTTGGAGGCACCAAAATCAATCATGGTTCCTAAGAAGGGGTGCCAAAATTGCGGCGCTGCTCATAAAGTAGGGAAAAGGAAACTTTATCACATGATTTCTTTTACTGCTGACTAGAATAAGTTTAAGAATTCTTTAGGGGAGGGAAATCTGAGTGTATATGAAAGTCCCTAAAGTGCTAAAAATGCCGCTAGTCGAAAAATAGAATTCCTCCCCCCCCCCCCCCCCCAAAAAAAAAAATATATATATATATATATATATATATATGAAAAGTCGTCAAATTCAACGACAAATTCCATAAATTGGCAAAACTGGTAGAGGGGATGGTGTCTAGCATATCAGTTGGAAATCTAAATCCGGCGCTAAGACAAGGCTTATTTATATATATCACTAAAAAACTTCCATTTTACTTTGCTCCCAAAACTTTTCTCTGGAAACACCCTGTCCATCATAAATTCAAGAGCGCCAAGTCTAAAGACACAACGCATACCTGTGCATGCAGGGTTGTCCCATTGCTCTGAACTGCTCCCAAATGAAAAACTCGCTCCGTAATGCTTAATTCCCTTTCAGTGGCTCCAGAACATGTTTTTTGCATTCACTGCTGTATCTGAAAACGCTTTTGCAAGTTTGCCACGTTGATTTTTCTTATAATTTTAAGAAAACTGATAATGTGTTCAAACGTTTTATTATTAGATGCGGGATGAGGTGCTAATTGTATTAACGTTTAATTTCTGTGAATTTGTAATTCCTTTGATACTTAATACCATGCATCAAATTAAAATCTCGAGGGCAAGGAGTGGCATCTGTCCTAGGGGGCGTCCCCCCAAATTATATATAAAACCTTCACTGGTGCATTTTGGCAACTAGGAGGGGGCGCAAAATCTTCAGTTGGGCTCGGGAGCTGAAAACCTTACGCCTTAAATCTATATGCTCCCAATGTTTAATTTAAATGAATGACTTCAGAGCAGGGACATAACCAGGAGGGTGCCACGGGGGCTGGGCACACCCCGAAATTTTGGATTTTTGTGAGAAATTCTACCGTTTTCACCCCCCCCCATGGGCTTGACTATAACACTTTTGATCCCAGGGCACTTTTCAAATTTTATGCCTCCATATATAGCTGACTCAATTTTTGTGGCCTTATATATCGTTCTAAACTCAATATTTTGGCCTATTTCTGCATGTGTGCCCAGGGCACGTGCCCCAATTGCCGGTGTAATAATCAAAACCTGATCCCCCCCCCCCCCCCCCTAAAAAAATCACTTCTTCTCGCTGCGTCCCTGAACCTGTTTCGGAGAATCAAAAGTGGAGTGCCTCGTCATAAGCAGCACTCTATGGACACGTACGAGGAATGACTAACTTACGTAGGTTGTAACACTTTCAGCTCATTTAGCAAAATACTGAGTGCACAGTATTTTTGTAAGAGAGCCATTCTTGAATTTTCCGCATTTCTGTTTTGTGCAGTTTATTTTTAAAACTGGTTAACATACAAAAGAACACACAAAAGAAAAAGCTCTACACTCAGGATTGATAATAGTCACAGCACCACACTATCGTCATTCGTTCGAACCACATGTTTATTATCTGCAATAGGGGCGCTAATCTGCAGTCATACGTCACATGGATTTGGGAATTGCTCCCTTCTGCTGGGTGTGTATTTATCACGTGGGTGTGGCAGTGTTTAGAATAAAGATCGTACTCGTTGTTACGTAAATTTCTTCCCCCCCCTTGCTTTTTTCCTCCATTCTTTACCGATTGTCCACATTTTAGCACAAGAACTCTGGAGGAACGTGATGTTGCAATTTTTTTTTTGTTGTTGTTTTTTCTTTTTAGCACTTTCCAACGAAGTTGAAAAGTTTGACTCGGTTTACCTGTCTGTCTGTGCTACAAAATTTATATATTATTGCTATGCAGGTACTGTGCCACGTACCCTTCTGAAAAGGGTGCCTATTGAATTTATTCAAGCGCAATACGATAATTATGTAACACTTTTTAAAATGTTAGTCTTCATTTAAAAGGATCGGAATAACATTTTACAGGGTCTCACAAAATTATTCATACAGCTTTTTGAGGTCTAAAACATAATGCGGAGAATTATTAAAGTGGCTTAAAGATTTCCTAGTGAGACTCGTCCAACTCTGTTTTTAGTCTTGGTACACAAATTGAAATAAACTAATAGCACCACGGTCTCCAAAAAATTCCAGACGGTTCTTCATAAGCTGCTTTACACACTGCCATAAGAGAAAAAGCTGTGGCTTTTGTGAAATTTTCCGATTTTTAAAAGTTTTGAAAGTGATACAGATTGATCGTTTATTTCAGTATGTAGTACAGTTTCTAAAGAGACAGTTTCAAAATTTTGAAGTGCCTGGCATAATTAGTTTATTTGTACTTACGTACCGAAATCATATGATTTTTTCGAACAACACCATTAAGAGGAAGAAATGAAATGTTCACAGATCTATGTATACAGTAAAGCACCGTTTATACACCTTTCAAGGGACTGATCTGAAAAGAGACGTATAATTGAAACATTAATAAACAGCTTACATTACATTACAGGTTTAACGCTGCTAATGTAAATTTGTGTAAATATAATAATTATAAGTTTTTTTTTTTTTTTTCATGCAAACAAGTGCTATGAAACCTTAACTGAATTAAGAAAACAACTTATAAAAACGAGACAAATCATGCCTTTATTGTACTGTATCTTAAATACTACATATCTTTAGTACAAATATAACACACATTGTATACCAATTTATGATATGATACATACAGACATTGAATTAATAATCTTTAATATTCGTCCGAGTATCTTTAATTTATTAATTACAATATTGCGGGTTCAATTTAGTTCATGAAATCTTGCTTCAATATAGTTGACTGCGTGTTTAAAGTAAGGTGGTAAAAGATAAATCTATCCTTATATCCTTTATTAGACATTCTTTCTAGGAAAAGTTCGTCTCTAAATTGAAAACTAATAACTGAGACAGAAAATTGTCAGAGTTTGGGAAGGGAAAAAACGACGTATAACCGGAACTGTGCCATTGCGCGTCGTATAAACGGAGCATTTTTTTTTTTTTCATTAAAAAGAATAGGAATGAATCGGGCCTTCACGAAGCGACGTATAAATGTAAAAGTCGTATAAATGGGAAACGTATAAACGGTGCTTTACTATATTTGTGTTTGTAAGGTAGTAAAGTGCATTTTCCTAGTGAGAAGTGTTACCTTAAAATTTAATATAATCCAAGAAATTCGACGTTTTTCGGCCCGAAATTCTACTTTTCCTCCTTTGCCGAGACTATAAGCAGTACTATGCGTTATTTTTAACGTACTTTTATTTTTTGGACCATTTTTCTTATTTAATTCAGTTTGAGTTTGTTTTAAGTAAACAGTTCTGATTGCCCATCGATACAAAGCTATGCTTCTGCAATCCTCCCTGTCGTGTTCACGTAAATATTTAGATTTGAACCAATACTGGTGATACGCGGAAAAGTTTCACAACCCTTTTTCTCTAAATTGCGATATCTGTGGTACCCGAATACAGAAATAAACCAAGTTTTATCTGGGTTTTTAAGGATCATTTGTTATGCTTAATTTCATATGTATACGGGGTCTCTCGAAAAAATGATGACGCGCCGTAATTCTTTATCCATTAGAGATGAGGTGCAAAAAAAAAAAAAAAAAAAAATGGTCAAAATAAGGTTGGAAAAAAGACTAAAGAAAAGAATTAGCTCGTTAATTCTCAAAAAGCTAATATTAAATTTGTATACGACCCACGTATAACAAAATTTCCAATTAGTAAAATGTGTCCCATGCACTAATGAGGTGATACTATGTTTTTGGGGCGCTCGGTATGTATTATAATTTCATACATTAGAATCTCTAATAGTTGGCCGCCGCAGCCCTTTTTCCACTTTCCAATTTTTTCCTGTTTTAGAGTATTTTTTAAAGGTTTAGATGTTAATAATTTGAGACAGTCTTTTGTATTTTGTGAATAAGATTAACTAAGTGTGTTTTAAAAGAAACTGTGTTATATTGAAGTACAGTGCAACAAAGAAAACCCATTACTGGTATTAAGATCCACAAACAAACAATGCAATAGATTTCATAATTGACTTGTGTAGAATAAAAAACTTGTTGGTACACTTCAGGACAGAAAACCTGAAATATCTATACTATTAAAATCTGACATTGAAATTTGAATACTTGCGAGAAAACACGGCAAATAAAAACGGTGCTCTGAAAATTACTTTTTTACTCTTTACCAATTCCGGAGTACAGAAATTTCTGGATTATAGAAATCCCGTAGTTTGAATTGTAAGAAATCTTAATAATCAGGTAAGGGTGTCCCCCCCCCCCCAAAAAAAAAGAAAGAAAGAAAAGATAAGGAATTACCTTTCTTGAATGGAAAACAAGAAAGATGAATCATTCCAAACGCACCGATTTTAAAACACTTTCCAACACAACAATATTTTTTACGCCAAATTTGGCGATGCATTTTTCTTTAATCTGGCGAGATTTCGGAGATAAGATAATGTTGTGTTGTCACTATAAATGCAACTTTATGAGTCCCTGTAAAAGAGATTTAATTTTTTTTCGCCGTCGTTTAACTGAAGAATATAAAAATTTTATACTCATTGTCCTATGCTAGAAATGTATCCGTGTCTCTCAAATGCCACAGATTGTAATGTATTGGAGTTCTTTCGAGTGTTCCTGTAGAATTACTATTAATAATACAAGCACTATTTTCAATGAAGAGCATTATTTTGAGAGCCCTAATATCTATGCCTACTTTTTTTTTTTTTTTTTTTTTTTTTTTGACAGAAAACAAATATTTCAAAAATACGTTTTTAAGAATGACTAGAATGCAATGGATTGGATTATTTTTTTTTCCTGTAAAAGAACTATAAATTCTACTTACACCATTTTCAATAGGGTACATAGAAAAAAATCTAAATTTCGCACAAATCAATGTATATATACTCAAATGGAATTTGATGCTCTTGCGGAAACTTTTCGCATTCGAACGATTTCGTTTTGCTGGGAACATCCCAAGGAAATCATTGTATTTGTGAAAAAATAAACTTATAAATCTGGAAAAAGCCTGATAACTGTGACAACAATATGAAGTCATTATCACTTGCAATAGCTTATTTTGTCTCGCAAATGATTCACTTTTTTTACTCGCGGAAATAAAATGTAGCTGAAGAAAAATCGCTTAAAAATGAGGAAACGGGTGGATTTTCAGATTTTTAAAGTAGAGCAGATTGTTTTCTAAAATTTCAAGCGGATCGTGCAAACAGTGTAGTTGTTATTAGGCATTTTTGCTTAAATTTGTAATGTTTTTGCAGTAATGGCGGAAAAAGTTTTATGTTGGAGTCAGGGATCAGCGTAGCTATATAGTGGGATGATACGCTTAAAGAATAACTTCCCATAGGGCTCAATGCATTGGGAAATTTTGAATGCTCCTGTAGAAAAACTATTAATGCTACATAGATCATTTGCAATAGGAAACTACATGGTGCAGTAGATAAGAATAACAAATGTAAATTTATTAGAAATCGATGCATATTTACGGAAGTTAGAGCAGGACAGACAGACAAACCGAAACCATAAACACTTTTCAACCTTGTTGGTAAGTGTTAAGAGTCCTCTGTAGTCGGCTGTAATAAGTTAATTTGGCCGAAAGAGATTTTATTGCAGTCAGAAAAGTAACATAAATTCTAGACTGCAATAAAACCTCTTTCGGCTAAATTAACTCGAATCTGATTCCCGTTCTCAAGATTCACGCAGGAAAATTTCATTTAAAAATACCTAATACTTTCTGAGAAAAATGGTTATGCTTTAAAGCACTTTTCTCCATAGCAAAACATTTGGACTTGAATCTCCGCAAGCCGACTACAGAGGCCTCTTAAAAAGAGACAAATGAAAAGTAAAGCACATTTAAACATAATTTTTATGTGTACACTTGGATTTATTAGAATTTATTTCATCATTCAATATAGAAATTCATTTCATCGAAGATGCACTGAATATTATTTTTCTTTCTTTCAGAGTCATGTGGAAAAAAAGGGCTCGTTGAATTTCGATGACTTTTTTCATTTCATTCAGGAATCTGAACATCACCTCATGGCTTTGTTCAAATACATGGATGAAAATAGCGATGGTAAGTAGTTCCTCTTTTTATGCATCACAAAACTATTGAGCTCTGCCCTGCTTGTTGTGTAGTGGTTAGAGAAAAACATTCTACCACACCACGGGTTCGATTCCCAGCATGGGCGTGGGTGTCATTTCGTCCGTCCGTTCATAGGAGGCAACGCTGGTCCGCCTGTTATGTGCCTCCTTAGTAGAGAGGCAAGCAATTACGGCCTAGTGAAGGCCAATGCCTTGGAAGGGGGGGGGGGGGACTGTTGAAGAGCTTTAAAACCAGTGATGGTGCACTCGAGAATATTAGTACTGCTGCACAAACTGTTATGCACTTTTGTTAACAGTAAACCTGTGTCTTATGGGTATTTCATAATTGAGCAGAACTGTCAGAATCCTGCTTTGTAAAAAGAGCCAGGAACTATCCATGTTGGGAAATATTGCAAAATAATGTTTTAAGATTTATTCATGAGTCTTTCATAACTTACAGGGTTTTTTTTTTTAATTATTATTATTATTAAAGTGAACTACGCCGTACATTTATTTATATTAAAATAAAATGTTTTTGCCATGTACCAGGCATGAAAGTTTTCAGTCTTTTGACTGAATTCAGTCTTTTTCAACATCATTGGTGCATTTGCGAGATTTAGTATTTAAATTAGTTTAATGACTTTAGTTATACTGAATACAGTGATATAATGAATGTTAGCTAATTTAATAATGAATATATGTAAAAGAATAACAGGTAATGTGTTAAATCCATAATAATTTATTTGTTCTGTATGATCCGCAACAAAGTTCAGTCTTTTTAGCTGTTTTGTGCTTTCATGCCTGATGTACACAATGAATCACTTTACACAAACATCCTGAACAGGACTGAAGATATTTAAAAGGGGGTTAGCATGGGCGCCCATATGATTGTTTATATCAAAGACTTTGGTTTATATAGGGGGGGGTTGTCAAGGATTCTACCCCCCTGAAAATACATTTTAGTGTTGAACGACTCTACGTTATACCAGTACGTAAATCGTAACGGTAATATGGTATCTAGGGGTGGGGGTGGGGCTCACTGCCTATATGTATGGGTGCCAATGGGGGCAAGGCCTGATTATAACACAAGACACACTTACAGTCCGTGTGTTATTTTGTTAATGCTGCATTTCATGTAGAGTAGAATACTTTTCTTTTGAGAGAAATTGCATTGTCATGTGTCCCAAAGTTCATTTGTCTTTTCTCTCTTTGCATGTGTTTTCATTGTATTAGCCCTTTAATGCGCGGTGTCCTTGCCGTGAGGACACAGCTCAGACGTTTTGACTGTGATTCATGAAGGATGAATTTGATTTCAATGAGAATCTTTTTCTATTGAGCACACAATGTCCCGTAAAATGATCGATTATTTATTGACGTTGATGTCAGGATTATTTTTATCAGTACCGGCATCTGCTACGAAAAACTAGACGGACTGCCCAATGTTAAAAAAAAAAAAAATACAGCCATGGCCATCGCTCGATTAACTACCAGCAATATGACGGTCGATCGAATCGTCCATCGTGTGCCACAGAGCTTAAAGACACTGCTGGCTGTGCGGCGCCTCACAGCCAACTGTGTCTTTTAGCTCTGTGGCACGCGATGGACGATTCGATCGACAGCCATATTGCAGGTAGTTAAACCGAGCGATGGAAATGGGTGCACTTCGAAGGATTATATCAGTGTCATTTCTAGACTCCCCACCCCAAAATTTAAAAATAAATAGTGTATGTGTGTGTGGGGGGGGGGGGGCTAGCCGACATTTTATAAGGTAGCAAGAAAACGTAACCCTCTCTAATTTTTCTCTTTAAACAGGCATTATCGACGCTGACGAAATCGTGAGCGCTTTTGCGCGTTTTGGAGTGAAAATCGACAAGCAAGAAGCTTATACATTGCTTAAAAGGTATGTGGAGTATTAATTTGAAAGCTCATAGAACTAACCAACGAACATTCTTTTTTTTTTTTTTTTTCCCTTATGCTGTAAAGAACAATTCTTTAGTGACTATTTAATCTGAGTCTACTTCACTCTCCTAGAAGTTTTGCTTAGAAAACTTTTGTTACATCTCAAGTAAACTTTATTGTGATGCATATGCCGATCCATTTCTTTTTTTACTCTTTGCACTGAAGTAATTATTTATAGCATTGTCGTCTGTATTGACAAGTAGCATTTTAGCTTTGTTCGTTTTACCTTTAGGATGGATAAAGATAACTCTCACACGATATCCTTCACCGAGTGGCGCGATTACTTACTTTTCCTGCCCAGCTTTGAACTGCACGAGCTTTTACGTTCCTGGCGACATGCTACTGTAAGTAACCTTAAAAAGTTTACTAAAATCTTCAAATGGTTTCGGATACAAAACACAGTCAGGGCTGTTTGATTTTCTAGAAACGAGTTATTGCTATTGGTGCCTTTTAGTTATTCCGATTTGAGAAAGTATAATCCCCCATAATAATATATAACATATTTTCAGTAGTATTAAATGAAAATGTTTATTAAAAATTTGCTTATGGAACTCCCAGAAAAAACTTATGTTTAAGTTGCTGTTGACAATCAACGCTAATAACCTATGGCATTATACATGTATCTTTAAAGAAATATATTTTGTGGATTAACACAGGTGAAATCTTTTCAAGAACTATCATTTATTGAATTCATGGAACACTTTATTTAGGGATGGATGCGAGATGAGTACAACTTGTTTTTGCTAGACGAGACAAAGCTTTTCGGCTGTTTCGCGAGACGAGACAGGCCTGTTTTTCGTCTTGCGCTCATACCTAACCTTTTTTTAACAACAGTACAGTTAAAACTAGTGTCTTAAGCAATGCTTTATGTTTACTAATGACAATATATTTTCCTCGACCATTTTTTGACTATAACGCTGTCTGGTTGAATAGATTTTATTTGGAAGACGACAGAATTCACACTTGTCTGGATGGTAATTAAAGGGTATACTATTAAAGAGTAACCTTTAACATCTCTGCTTGTTACGAGTCAAACTAAACTAAATTAATTGCGGACCTTTTAAGCTTTTTTTGGAAGACTTTCCATCGCTATTTTCTTTTCGATAACTTGGTGCTAAAATTAATAAAGAATTTTAATGTCAAATAAAACTTTTTGAAAGTTGTGATGGGAAATCTTCGGGGAAAAAAAGCATAAAAATTGGCAGCTATGTATTATTGTGCATCCAGATTATTCTTATATTTAAATTTAACTGAATTATTTTCAAGAGAGAGAAAATTAGGTGGAATAAATACATTTTAAAAGGTATTTTAAATATTCATTAAAAAAAGGTCTACTTAATGATAATACAACTACGGCTACAGAATTCTATTTTGGAAACTAAAATAAATAAAATATGAGCTATTATTATTTTTCGGGCTGGTGGTGGTGGTGAAATTGATGTTTTAATATTTTTATTTCTATTTACGAATAATCTATTTGTAGAGTGTCCATACTAAATATTATCATTCTAAACCATTACTCTGCCCAGTCTTCCTCTAAAGGTTAAAGAAACGTATGAAAATTAGGAACAGACACAAAGTTGTTTCTTTTAAGATTAAATTTCCCTTGACTTTAAACATTAAAAAAAAAAAAAAAATATTTGTATGCACTTAATTTTTGTTAGATATCCGATGCCTCCCTCTCCCACCGGATATTCGTATAAGCATTTTTAAAAATCAGTATCTCAAATATGCAAAGAATGCCCTTAAAATGGAAGATTGAAATGTAAAACGGCGTTTCAAAAATTTTGGAAGTACCCCCTCCTCACTCTGCGATCGTAAGATAGTTTTACATCTAGAGTTTAAAGGTTAGTTGTGTGTGCTTTGGGAATTTTCCTCCTTCATCCTCGCGTAATCGCTGTCGTGTTTCATTGGTCGAAGCAATTCTGTGTCTCGGATAAAAATGTCCTGTCTTCAGTTCCGCGAGTTTTACGAAAATCCATCAGACATGTATCTGTACAGTTTCCAGTTAGCGCGCTCTTCTGTTATAGTGTGGGGAATTGGTTTTGGTGTCACTTTTAAATATGTCTACTCTTACAAGCTTTTAGATGAGGTAACTTTTTTTTCCCTGTTACTTTTGCATGTTCTAGTGTTTGCTAGTTAGCTTATAATTGTGGATATGTAAAATATTTGTTTCGCGTGATGTTAAAGCTTGGTAATATTTTTTTTATAATAATTTGCAAGGTGCTTTCATGAGCGTCTTTTCTATATTTCGAGAGGGAAAAAATGATTGCTGTTTAATTTTTCTTTCGATTCGGACAATTTCATTAGAAATGTCGTTTTTTGCTTCCCAATTTGTCATTTTCTAGTGGAGTGTATGATATAATTTAGTCAGAGTGGCAGTTTCCATCTGATTTTCTTTAGTGCATTTTTCCCCTTAAAGAAGAAAAAAAAAAGTACTTGGAGACTGAATTGCCTCATTTAGTCATGCTAAAACCTCAAGCCTTCCTTTTTATTAAAAAAATGAATGGTGCCTTTATCAATTTTGCAATTTAACATTTTCGAATTTCTTTCATTTTAAAGACCTGCTATTTATAAGAATTTATACAGTTCATGAAAAAATATTTTGAATTTATTTTTTATCGTTTACTTAATTTGTTTTTAAAACTGTTCTAGAGCCACACGAAGATTTAAAAAAAAAATGAAAAAAACGGGCGTTTTCTTATCTATAAATCGTTTTATGCAATAGAAAACTCCATTTAATTCTATAAGTAGTGTTTTTGAACGATAAGTTTTTCGTATTTTGTGAATTTCGTTGAAAGCGAAGGAGGAGGAGGGGTTGCCGTTGCCAGCACGTCGGAAAATCCTATAAAATTCCGCAAACGCCGTGACAGAAGGTATTTTGGGATCTTTGTGAGTGCATTTATTCCTTTTCGCAATATCGAGAGAGTTCCGTGAATTCCAATTTGTAGAGGAGGTTTGTTTCCGTGAATTCCAATATTACCCAGAGGAGGGAGGGGTTATTGGCAGCTCATCAATTTTAAGTGTGGTGAAATTGATTTCGCTTAGATTCCGTTTCCACCAGTTAATTTTAAACTGGTTTAAAGAAAAAAAAAATAATAAAAGGTACTTGCGTATTATCCCGGCGGTCCGCCGAGACGAGCGATTTTTCGCCAATGCCGGACACATGAAATTATTGATGGTTTGGGATAGGATTGGCAACAATTTGCCAGCACATTTAAGGAAAAAATAGTTTGGCGGAAATGACCAACGGGATAGTACGTAAGTACCAAAAAAACTTAATAGCATTAAAAACTCACTTGGATTTATAAGCTCGACAATCTTAATGAGCTTAATAAATTCCCCCATTCCGACTTTTGTATGGAATAAACCCCCCCACCCCAACCTCCCATACGCCTTCTGACTAATTGAAATCTTGGTTGATTCCTACTTTAGGACCCCCACTCTCGCCAACGCGACGATAAATATTGATATACAGTTGCCATTACGATTTTATGTATTTATATTGCAGTCATACGGCAAAGGGCTTATTCGTAAATTTCTCTCAGTAATCAACCGGTATTCCAGTTGATTTTGCACATGATCATTCATGAGTTTTGATCTTAAGGATAAGGCCGTTGCCTACGAAATACTTATAATATGTATTACCTAGGAGCCTTAGTATTACCTTATCGTTGCCTACGTAATACTATAGTATTACGTAGGCAACGATAAGGTTTAGTATCCTTTTACGCATTTTCGAGCCGTATTAAAAGGAGCAGACGATTTCAACTCATTTATATTAGCATCGTCAAGCACAAATAAATCTGATACAGGAAATTTGGTTGCTAGGGTAACTTTAAATATTAAAGTATACATATGTATTTTTATTTATGCATTAATTTTTCTCATTCCATTTCCTAAAATTGTTGTGATTCAGCATACTTCATTGGTTAAAATAAAGTAAAAATTCACGAATCCACTTTTAATAAAGGAAATACATATAAATTTAAAGACTCTGCTCATAAATTCTTGTCAAATGGAGTCATTTGGAACATGTAAGTACATCATTACATTTATTTTACTTGCCAACTAATGAATTTTTAATAATTGTCGTCAAATTCCGTATTTGGTGCGTTTAATGCTGAATTGTTCACATTAATTTCATCCAGTTTCTCTGGGAAGCGTTAAAACTTGTGCGCATGCGCGATCACGGACTATCGACAGGAAGGTTTGCCAAAACGCGGCGATTTTTTACGTTGGCGAGAGTGGGGGTCCTAAAGTAGGAATCAACCGAAAACTTGAAAGGGGGTGGGGTGGGGGGTGAAAACTTGCTTTTTTAATCAGCCGTGACGCAAAAATCATACCAGAAGCAAAATAATTCTTCATTTTTGGGGATTCCGTATCGCTGTTGCGTTATTTTTTTTCAAATCTTCAAATGCAGATCTATAGGGTGATTGCCTAAAAAAGAATATTTTAAAATGTTTTAGGTACACAAACATGAAGGATTCAGATTCTGATCTTGTTGTATGAATTTGTTATTTTGGATTACTTTAGAATTTATAAATTGATTTCAGCTCAATTACACAATTATTTCATGCTTTTCTGCTAATTATTGTGCTTAATCATTTTATCAACACTAAATAAAATGGCACAAGTTTATCTTATGTGTCTACCCTCTCAAATTTTGCTTTTTTCTGATGTTCTTATATAATCTCACGCTTTTTTAATAATTCAATTTTATTAATAATATTTTAATCAAATTTTATTAATAATACAACTCCTAATACACTCATAAAAGTTTCACGATTTCACTCTTATTTTGTTCAGAATTGTTTGAAATGCAAGAAAATATGTTAAATGTGCTTTGCAAGCTAAAATATGTGGAAGTGTGAATGCTTACATTTGAATGAAAGTTAAATGTGTGTGATTGATTTGTTTGTCCTAATGTTATTTTTAAACAAATTTTGTTTAGATGTTGTATGCTCGATCTTCTCTTTTATTGAAGCGTCTAAATTTAGCTGTTGCTTTTGCATTTTTAGATGAGGAGGTAATTTTTTTAAATTTTATTTCTATTTTTGGTTGTGGTATATTTATTTTAATGATTTTTTTTAGCTTATCTGTCTTAATCTAAGTTGCCCTTTGTTTTCTTTGTTTCTCATAGTTAAACAAAGCATTTTCAAAAATTTATTGATTTACATGCTAACACAATATCACACAATGATTAATTCTTTAAGCATAAATTCTCTTAAAGCCAAAATTTCCTAATCTAGTTCTGAAAGTATAGTTGTTAATTATCTACAAAAAATTGATTACATTTTATATCAGTAATAAAATTAAAGTTATGATTTTATTCAAATTTCCTAAAAAATTTTAATTCATCTTGCAAAAAAATGTTTTTTCCTAAAAAAGGCAATTTAATTAGAATTTTTGCATGTTTGTTTAATAGGTGAATATGTGTGTTGTATGTGTTTCAGTATCTTTTGTTATTTTGAAATGTATTGTAAGAGTTACAAGTACAATTTCTCTGTCTATTTAGTGTGTGCATTTGCATTGTTTGCTTTATATGTTAAGATTATCAGGAACTTTAGAAAGAATATTAACTTTTTATCCCCATTCATCATTTATTTATTTATTTTTTTTTTTTAAATGTGTTAACGTTTTTGATTCATTCTGCTTTAAATCAAATTCATTATAAACTTAGGCTTATTAAACCAGCACATCACTTAAACCATTTTACTAACATTCTTTCGTAAAATTGCACACTTCATAGTTTGAGATAAAATAAGGTAGGATTATTAAAATGCTAATTGAGTTTATGAGTTTTATAGAGGCTATGGTTTTCATTTTTTACTAGACAGTATGATTGTTTGTTTTTCAGTTTTTAGATTTGGGTGAAAACGTTCTTGTACCAGAGGATTTTACTGAAAATGAAATGCAGACTGGAATGTGGTGGCGCCACCTAGTTGCAGGTGGATTAGCAGGAGCAGTATCTCGGACATGTACAGCTCCTCTAGATAGATTAAAAGTGTTTTTACAGGTAGGGTGACATTTCCTTTTTGGTATATTTCAGTTACTTTAGGAATCAGTTTTTGTAGTACAACAGTAGCATACTATCTTACTGCCACAAAATGTCTTCAAACACAGTTGTCCCAAAAAAGGAAGAGGCTTACAGCTTCTTTCGGCAAATTAATAGTGATTTATAAAAACAACACACGATAAAATTCTGATTAAAAGTCATAGAACATTAGAATTTTACATTAACAAAATAAAATTTTTGGCACAAACTGAAAAAAAGGGTTCTTATCATAAAATGAAGTTTAAAAAATGCCACAAAATAATTTGTTTCCAGTAAGCTACCAGCATGTCTGTTGTCTAGGGTTTTTTGTCACCTTGGTTGACACTATTCAAATTTCAGATTACAAATATTTAATATATATAACTAATAAGTAAAACACAAAACATACTATAATTAAGACATTCCTCGCATAAAAATAAAACAGCTATTAGCAAGAATTAGAGACCACATTTTGAAGCCAAATAAAGTGCAAGAATTATTGTGAATATAGAATGGAACAGAAATTATAACCACTGTCACCATCTTCAGGGGCCACAAACGGTGGATTATAATTTAGGCAAACCAAATAGTAGGGTTTCGGTTGTGTGGCATATCAGAAGAGATATTAACTCCACACATCTGGGCCCTACCCTAGTATATAAAGGAAAGAAGAAATCAAAAAGATAACAAAAATTAGAAATAGCAATTATAAATCTACATACCAGACCTTGAGCACATGGAAATCTCATTTGAACAAGTAATATGTGTTGCCAATGTTTAGAATTGTAAAAAGTGAAAAATGGTGTTGCCACAAAATAGAAGTGTAAAAGTGGAAAGAAGAAAGTATGGGAGTTGCCAAATACTAAAAGGTAATATTATTAAGTTTTAAGAGTATCCAGGCATATTAATATAATTATATATAGAATAATAAATTAAAATGATTTAATAAAACAGATAGTATAGCAAAATTAAATGTAACATACTGTTTAAAATAATAATGATTATTATTAGTGACAAAGTATGAATAATAAGTTATTGTATGAGAGAAGATTAATCTAGTAAATAAGAAAAAAAAATAATAAAATAAAAAATACTGTTTAGGACAGAATAATCACAATATAGGAACCCCCCCCTTTTTTTTACCCTTCAGATATATATATGCATGCATATACACATCCAAATTGTTTTTATACATATCACTTTTTTTTTTTTTTTATAAATACGAGAAAAACTTCCTCCGCCCGACCCATCCATCCAATTACAACCGTAAAACCAAAACCCCACCCAACCTCCAGTAAATTAACAAAGACATTAGACACATCATTATATATATATATATATATATATATATATATATTGCATATAATTTTGTGTTATGTTCAATTTCAGTTTGCTATTGAAAATGTTGTGAGTTATGGCATTGAGTTTTGAAGTTTTACTACTCTTAAATCGCAAAACAAAAAAGTTTCTGAAACAGTCAGTGTATTTGTGTATTCAAATATAATGAAAAGTTATGGTTTAAATGTACCAGTTTTAAATAATATTATTATTGTTTAGGTTAGAGGTAAAGAATACAGTTCAATCAGTCACTGTCTAAGGCACATGCTGAAAGAAGGTGGTGTAAAATCTCTATGGCGAGGTAATGGCATTAATGTCATGAAGATAGCACCAGAAAGTGCTTTAAAATTTATGGCCTATGAACAAGTAAGATTTTTTAATTATTAATTTCGAATTAGTATCTAGTAGTAACTTTAAATATTATTGTTTCATCACTTAAGTTTTTTTTTTTTTTTTTTTTTTTTTTAAGTATAAAGAATTTTTTAAAACTTGCATTCATGTCAAAAACAATGTATACATATTTTGCTTCTTTCTAGGCTAAAAGACTCATTAAGGGAGATTCTGAAAGGGAATTAGGAATTTATGAAAGGTTTGCTGCTGGGTCATTAGCTGGTGGCATTTCTCAGACTGTGATTTATCCTCTAGAAGTAAGCATTTATTTCAGCTGTTAGCATTTTGTTTTATGTATTTATGAGTGTATGAGTGACTCTTTCTCACTGTGATCTCACTCATCTAAAGCATGAATACACAGTATTAGCCTAAATATAACACAGTTTTTTTAAATTATAATTTTCCATTAAAAACCTGACTCGTGCTAACTTCAAGGTTTAGATATTGGATTTTCTAAATATCTTTAAGAAAAAATTTTGGTGTCACGTTATATTCAGGTTAATAAATATGGTATACAGCAAAACAGAATCTAGGTGCATGCAAAATGGATTATTAAATCATGAGTTTTGTAGTGACTATTTTGTATTTGTGGAAACATTCACTAACATAAATAAGATAGCCTGTCTCACTTTATAAACCGAAACCTACTTTGCATATTGGTCTGAAGTAGAATTTTCTAGTTGCAAGAATGCTGTAGTTGGAGCCTAGACTGATCAGGATTGGTTTCATCCAGTGCTCAGAAAAACTGGATTGCTCTGAATAAACCCCAAAAATTTTAAATCATCAAAGGATTTTATTTTTATGTCAAGTCTCAAAATTAGAGATTTTGGAAAATCTTACAACTTGACCTTTTAAAAAGTTTTCAAAGCAATATTTGTAAATTTTTCTTGTTTTGTTTTGTTTTTTCATTAAAATCACTTTTACATTATCTGAAAAAGGTTTTCAATACTACTAAGCCTATGAAATGCAAAAAGTAAACATATACTGTATGAAAAATTTGGAACTTTGTTTCAAACATTAAGTGACTGTAGTTAACTGTAGTTTTTTTTTTTTTTTTTTTTAAACCAAAAGTACTAAGGTACAGCTTCCTTCCCACCTTTTTTTTTTTTTTTTTTTTTTTTAACAGAATATTATATATATATCCTAGCAGACCCAACAGAAGTTGCCCTGTTCAAACATTGTAAATCCAAGAATTATTTTTTTTTAAAATGAATTGTTTGGGGGGGACCGTTTTGATGCAGAAATAGCTAAAAGTAATAATAATACCTGACACTACTACATGCATTGTTATCACAACTCAACCTACAAATTGCATTTAAGTGTATCTGTATACTCTATAAACTTAAATGTGTTGAGTATCATCGTTGCTTAAATGTGTCGAAACTTAAAACTCTCAAATAATAGCAAGGAAGAAAAACTGCACACCCATTCTTCATTGGTAAGAAATGAATATTTTTCTTACACATATAAGTCGAATTGATTCTAATAATGCAGAATCTCAAAAAATGTAAACCTTTTTGAATCATTATGCAAAGTTTGCATGGCAGATACTAAAATCAGATGAAATATTGCAGAGCTGCAAGATGATGACTCAAAAACTTGTGATCAAAAGAGAACTGCATGTTTTACAGGGAAATCTGACTTTTTCAAAGAAAGCATCATAATTTTTTTTTTTTTTTTTTTTTTTTTTTTTTCATGCACAAGTTTTAGAATTGATGCTTCGGAAATAACATCACATGATGTAGATAACTGTTTATTTATTTATTTAGTGCGTAATTTGTAAAATATGAGTAATGTAAAAGCTCAGTCATGCCGTGCAGACCACCAAACTTTCTTAAAATATTGTTAATTCTTTAAATATAGGAAAACCTGTATGAAACATTCAATCATCTGTGTAAGCTTTAATGCTAAAAATGAAACTTCTTTTCTTGTAACTATCGTTGTGCTGTTGTAAATGGATATGATCCTGACATAACTTTCACATAAGAGCATATTACCCTTATTAAGTCCTGATGAAATTTCAAACTCATAACATAAAAATGCCATGTAATTCACTTGCAGTTTGTACTTTAAATAACTAAAATATAGTGCTATATTTTTAATACAATATTTACCATAGTAACATAATCTATTGTTGCCACTTAATTCGTCAAATTCAATTTTCAAACTTAGATTGAAGTCATTTGTAGAATTCTTAGAATAGCAAAATAAAAATACATGAATACGAAACAAATAGAACTTCAACTGAAGTAATTTGCACTGGTTTAATTTCAGCTCATCGGAATGCATATTCCTCAAAGGCTCAACAAATACCATGATAGGAGCTTTTTTTTTTTTTTTTCCTTTCATATTGTATGTTGCATACTTTGCGAATACACTTGCGAGTGATCTTGTTTTGCACATAATCTCAATATCGACAGAATCTTGCAAATCCCGAAAAGTGTGATTTGCTAGGAATACTGAGATCATAGGCTGGGATGCAGACACTACTGACCGCCATTATAAACCAGTTTTATAGACCGATTTGTGGGGACCAACCAATTGGTAGAGACTGATTGGTGGCTATAAACCAGTTTTATAGACCAACTGGTGGGTCTGCATCCCAGCCTAAGGGCCGTATTCACCAAACTGTGAGTAGCCCGCCATGATCCGAGAGTTGGGAAACCTGCATTGCCGGTTTGTCTCAGAGTCAACTCGGAAACTGTATTCACCAACTTATTTCAACCCAGGGTTACCTAACTCTGGAGTTGTCTCACCCAGCTTTGAAAGCTCGCCTGTGACTGGTCAGAGTAATGATTCCATGAAGGAATGAACTAGATTTAATGTTCCCGAGTTCAAACCCAGCTCCCACCACACACACTTCCTTCATGATCTTTAATTTTTTTTTATGCAAACTGCTCATTAAAATGTGAAAATTAATTTAACTTTATTATCAAAAAATATACTGATTAAACATTTAATACAAAATTACATCCAATATCTTTTATAAATAAAATTTCATATTTTTTTACACACAAAAATTAATTTATGCAGTTTTGATGTTTTTCTTTTTGAGGTACTTTATATATTATACATAGAATATGTATGTCTTTAAAAAATTCAATGATGCTGAAGCTGAAGCATATTCTTTTTTTTCTCACATTTGTCTGAAAAATTGTTAATTCGCTATTCCCAAGTACAGTACACTACAATCAGACAAAAATGTTTAACTCCTCAACAACACTTTTTTTTTTTTTTTCATCCTTTACACCTAAATGATTAATCTCTTCAATGTAAATATTTTTATCCCGTCTCTTGTTACAAAAAAAAAAAAAAAAAAAAGCGAGGGCGAAGTAGATCCACAGTGCTCTGGCCAAATTGCCCCGCATCTGTGGAATAATAGAGACAAGAAGATAAATAGGAAAGATCAGAATTTATTTACTTATTTTCAACATAAAAAATAATTAAGAAAAAAAGCGTTCAAATCAGAAAAAAGAGGGAATGGAAAAGCAAACCAAGATAAGTCCGACAGATGGCGCCTGCAGTCTCTATGGCAAAAAAAAGCACAGTCATTCTCCAGAGATTTTGAAAACATTGTACAATGATTTTTTATCACTTTTGGCTACTTTTATAGCTTGATGGGTGGTTTTCACAGTAGTTTCCGTCTGATAAAGCACAGAATATTCAAGTATTAACAAATTTTTGGGATTTTCAAAACCTATAAAAACAACCCTTGTATCCGCCATTTATAACCCGGAGTCAACTCTCCGATATTGCGGGGTTAGAATCTGCACCTGGATTCAGGGTCAATTCTTGGGGTAACCCCTGATTTTGGAGTTGTGAATACCATTTTCTCACTAACCCTTGAAGTAGCTCGCTTTGCTGGGTTAACTCCAGGGTTTAAAGTTTGGTGAATATGGCCCTTAGTCTTGGAAAAATTGAATATGCAAATATTAAAAAAATAGAGCATTAATTCATTGGCTATTTAAAAATTCTCAAAATATTAATGCGACTGTAATTGTAGTAGCTGTAATTTTAGCCTTAAACATGATACAGATCCTTAAATTTTAATCTTTGGTTTCTCTTAAAGCAGAATTATTCAGTGACCTCATTGCCAAGACAACACAAACTATACACTCATATAAAATTGTGCTTTATATGTTTTCTGTGTTAAAAATGTTTAAAAGCTATAAAACAGCTTGGATATTCGCTATCAATGACGAATTTTCATTATTTGGTGACTTACGCATGCGCTAATCTAAAATCATTTCCCATCAAGGTCACCAATAGACCAACTTTCCATACATTCTTATGTATATGCTTGGCAGAACGGCACATTTAGCCCCATAAAATATTTCATCTTGTCTATTATGTAAGTGATCTTATTTTCAATTTGAAAATAGTCAACTTTAAGTAACACGCTTGACTGAAAAACTGGCCAAAGTTAAACTTTATCAAGCACTCTGTTATTAACAAATGATAAAAAATAAGCGTAAGATCTAGTTTAGCCTTAAACTGGCATAATTTCCACTTCATGATTTTCAAATGCATGGGATTTTGCATTTTGAAATGGCTTTTCTGCTCTGTTTGAAAAGCATAAATCATTTTATGCTGACAAAAATCGCCAAACATGGCAACCATGAAGCTCATTTTCACAGTTTATTAATATCTTCCGAAATAATTCTAATTTCAAAATTTAAGTTAGTTTAAGTGTTAATCCAGAGTATTAGATATTTTTATTCCAAATTTCATACAAATCCTCCCAGCTGTTTTATCATATAACAGCAGGATCTCTTTCATGAATGGGAAAATTGAAAATGCGCCAAATTGCTTTATAGTTGCTAATGAACTGGCCCATTTGATAACATTGTTTCGTCATAATCCGATCGCAGTGCTGCCTATCGTATCCAATTGTAAATCTAAACCATTCTTGAATCAACTTAATCATTACAAAATTTCATAAAAATCAGTCTAGCTGTTTAAGAGGAGTTCAGTCACAAACACACAAACAGAAGATTTTTAGACATAAAAATTTATGTATTTATATATATATATATTTATTTATAAAGTTTTCACTGCAAAAACGGCATATAAAATCAAATCAAACATCCAAAATTAAATATAAAGAAAATATCCTAAATGTAACTCGCAAATGCAGCAATGACATTCAGAATAGAAAATAATCATAAAGTAAAACACTATGAATATTACTGCAAAAACGACATACCCCAAGTGTGTGTGTAGGGGGGGGGGGGGGGGGGAGAGGAAGAACAGAGCCAAACAAAATGATAAAAGAATGAATGGAATGGAAATTGTATAACCTCTGGGCCCATCCTTAGGAACCATACCCAGAAAATTATAATTAAAGACAAACAAAATAGTAGGATTTCAGTTGTGTGGCATATCAAAGGCGATATTCACTTTACACGCTTTAGGCTCGATCCTACCATTAAAAAACGAAAAATATGAAAGCAGTAAGAAATCAAAATAAAAGAAAAAGCACAAAAAATTTGACATACCATTCTGGATTGGGGCAAGCATCAAGTGTTGCCAAAAGTAAAAATTGTATTAAAATGTTAAAAGGTAATACGGAGGATTCCCATAGTTAACTTAGTTAAAAACACTACAGTTTTCCTCCGGAGATATATTTCGGCCGCGGCCCTCGGGCTGAGGATGGCTGTGGGCCGTGGCCGAAATATATCTTTAACTAAGTTAACTATGTAAAATTGTAGTTAGTGAAAATCGGTGTTGCCACAAAATAAAAGTGTAACAGAGGAAAGAGTGGCCGGGCGCGGGTGTGCATAAAGGTGTTGCCAAAAACATTAGGGTAATAGTATTTAACATAGTTAGTAACCAGGTATATTAATTAAATTAAAATATAGAATAATGATGAATTTAAAATTATTGAATAAAAAAGATGGTATAGCCAACCATAGTCAGATAAAAGAAAATCTATCTGCGCACATAATCCAAAACTATCTGCAAACTCATAATAGTTCATGATAACTAAATACATAGTGTGTATATGAACACGTGTATATGCATATGCGCACACATCTGTGCAGTGTGCTTCGGCTGGGCTATAGTGATTTAAAAGATTTTAGGTAACTATCCATTAAAAAAAAAAAAAACTTGGAATTACCGGAAAACAATCTGCAAGACCTTTGAATGTATCCGCACCTGGCGTGCATCTACATTATCTGACTATGTAGCCAATTATATATAACATATTGTATTTATAATTATAATTATTAATAGTAAGAAAGTACAAATAAAAAGTTTGTTTGTATCAGAAAATTAATCTAACAAATGGAAAAAAAAGTTTAAAAAAAATATATAAAATTTAAAAATTATAAGTAGGACAGAATAATCACATTATAGGAACCTCAATTTTTTTTTCCTTTATATATTATATATATACACATACAGAGTATTTTTATAAATATTACTCTTTTTTTTTATAATTGGAGAAAAAGCTTCCTCCGGTCTTTAATTATAATTTTTTGGGTATAGCTCCTGAGGATGGCCCCAGAGGTTATAATTTCCATTCCATTCATTCTTTTATCATTATGTTAGGCTGTGTTCCCCCCCCCCCCCACAATTGGGGTATGTCATTTTTGCAGTAATATTCATAGTGTTTTACTTTTTGATTTTATATATATGTATGTATGTGTGTATCTATTTATAATTTTTAACAGAACATCTACTACATAGTTAAGTGATACATAAATGTATAAATATAAGAAATGATATTGTATTAGTTTTTTAGCACTTGTAAATTAACTTTACCCTTTTACTAGGTTTTAAAAACAAGACTTGCTCTCAGAAAGACTGGCCAGTATTCTAGTATATGGGATGCAGTATGTAAAATATACAGAAAAGAAGGTGCCCGCAGCTTTTATAGGGGATACGTACCTAATTTAATAGGAATTATACCATATGCTGGAATCGATCTTGCAATATATGAGGTAATTTTTTTCTTGCTGTTTTAGATATGAATTTAATTTTTGTACTTATATTGGACAAAAAAAAAAAAAAACCCTCTAGAACAATTGTGCTTTTTTTATACAAAACATAACTTTTTTTCTTATTTTACAGACCTTGAAAAAAACTTATATTCGTAGACATCCTGAACAAACAGATCCAGGCATTTTAGTTCTCTTAGGATGTGGTACTGCTAGTAGCTCATGTGGGCAGGTAGCTAGTTATCCATTAGCTCTAGTTAGAACTCGACTACAAGCTCAAGGTATAATACTTATCTATTTTTAATAAAAATATTTATTTAGAATTATTATCATTAACTATTTTTGATTTTTTTTTTTTTTTTTTTTCTGTTCAAAACCCTGTACTACTGTCTACCCTCAATTTCCATGTAGATCAGTGGAGTGTGTCAGCATGTCTGACAATGTTATTTATGACTTGGATATGCTAAGTGTCAGGATTTTAGCCTGAGTCTCTGGTATTTGATTCAAACTGGGCCTTATGATTGTACTTCATTCTCATTGGTTTTTAAAATTTCACTTACAAATTGCCACATTCTCAATATTCTTCACTTGGCCCCCCAAAAATCAGCTCTTATCCATATAAAGTAAATTAGGCATAGCAACCAGAGCATTTGATTTTGAAATAATATTTTTGAAAAGTTATTTTAATTAATGCCTCTTAAGTATTCACTCAAGTAAAGGGATTGTATTGAGTTTATATGCACACACATAGTATTTGAAAAAAGGAACAAATTATTATATCTGTTATAGTTACATGATAAAAATATATATGTATAAGAAATCTCAGGTTTTTTAATTTTAGAAACTTTGTGTGTCTGCTGCTAAAAATTATAGCTAAAATCAATGAAATCTTTTATTATAACAATTTATATATATTTTTTTTTTTGTTTGTTTGTTTTGTTAACAGCTGTGACAAATGACCCAAAATCTGATGCAACTATGGTTGGACTATTCAAAAGTATAATACGACAGGAAGGACTATCAGGATTGTACAGGGGCATAACACCAAATTTCATGAAAGTTGCACCAGCTGTTAGCATTAGCTATGTAGTTTATGAATACTCAAGACGAGCACTTGGTGTAACTATGTTATGAAGCCTACAACTTCACTGATTACATTTTAGAGAGATTTTCCTCAGCTTACTAAACATTGATGCACAGAAGCAGTTTGCTTACAAGAGTAGCTTATTAATAATTTCTCCCATTTGATTTGGATAATTTTGTATTTTTAAACTTAGGCATATTCTTGCCTGTATAGGTAGTCCCCCCCCCCCATAAATTGCCAGGCAAATTTTACTTCATTTGTGATGTGATAATGTATTCCCACTCTTTATTTTTGTCTCAAAGTATTCAGTTACAAACTGAATTTTTTTAACCAAACACTAGCATAACATTAATGCATTTTTTTTCTGTGCTTTGTCTGTTTTTTTAAAATTGATATAAATTTCAATTTCAATAAATTATTAATTATTCGAAAGCACCCCATAACATTCATCACTCATTTTATTTTGCTTTCCTTCATTAAAAAAAAAATAATAATAATAATAAGAATAAGAAATACATTATATACAATAATATATGCAATATAAGGTCCATAAAAAAAGCATTACAAAAATGCTGTGCATTTTATTTGTTTTCAAATGCTTCAGAGTGAAAATAATCAAAAATGAGAAGGAGACATATTTTTAGTCTTCTCCCTTTGATCACTTTTAATTTTTAATGTTGGCAGCTATGCAATCTAAAATCACTCTGTAAAAATCTGCATTTGTGCATCATGTAATGAAAAATCTATGCACTTATCTGTGAAAATCTCTCTGGTATTTATTAGTGTCTGTGATATCAGCAATTTCTGTCTATAAACGATTCATGAATTTTGAATCAAAATGTTATTTAATAGGCAATTAGGTAATATATGACAATATATATGTATTTAATTGATATATTTACATTGCTTATGTACCTGTTACTTAGGTTGCTTGTAAAATAACTAATTTTTCTTTGTATTATGATAAGTATTTTCAGCGCTTTACTATAAATTCAGTGCAGTTGCTCACTCTAAGAGTGTATACAAAAATATGTTTTGCTCTATGAATTTTAAGTGTATACTGTTTGATTCTACTCGTGCATTTTAAAACTGTTCCTTAAGACTATGTATATATACTACACTAATTCTTAAATCATAGTTAAATGTGTTAAAGTTCAAAAAAGTAGTGAGTTTTATTTTGCTAACACCCACCCCCTTTAATTTCTGTCAGAATTCTTAAACAGCAGTGACTTTAACATTTTTACAAATCTTTTGCATAATATAAAGTTCTCAAAATACTTTTAACTGTCTCTTGATGTTTCCAAAAACTTATAAATCCATTTAAATTATTACATGAATCGTTACTTGTGTACAGTTCAACTTCTAATCAGGTTTGCTATGCAACTGAAAAGTTGGAATTTTAATTCATGCATTTAATTCTCATTAATTCCACCTGTAATATATCTTTTTTATCAATAAAGTTTTGAGTTAGAGAAACTGCAGACTAATGTGAAGATTTTCCAGAATGTGAGATTATTATTTGCTTATTCAAATGCATAATTCTATAAAAGAATTTACTGTACCATGAAATTAAATGAGTTAAGTTGCTTGGGAGAATATATTTAGTGTGCGTATTCTCTCAATATTTTGTGTCTTAAACCTTAGGATTTTTAATCTCTATCAAGAACATTGTTTTAATAGCAATGACTAATTATCTATGATCTGATTATCATACTATTTATCAAAGTACAACTCATATTATGTGGTGCAACTCTGTATGATAAAAATTTGTGTGTAGTCTGTTACGCAAGTTAAGCTTGAAGTTATTGATCAGTAAAACTATTGAAAAAGTAGTAATGCTTTTCATAATTAATATATCTATTCCTTCCACTTGTAAGTTTATTTTACCTAATATGTGTGGACATTTGTAACATATTCAACTTTTGTATATTGAGGAAGTAAATTAACATTTAGTTTTATGAGTACTTCCTTGTTATAGCAGCCATTGAGCTTGCATGGCCACATTAGAAGTACACCAGGATCACAGCTATGATTTTGGCAAGATCTTGAGCATGATAGTGATAGTAATAACAATCATTCTCTTGCTTCCTAAGAAGTGCCTATAGGACTGCAAAAGTTTGGCAATATTTTACCACCATTGGCGATTGAATTTCAGTGGCTGGTATAACAAAGTACCATTTTTTAACACTTTGAGCATTAAAGAATAACATGACTTCAGTCTTGGAATGGTTTAGCGTGTATTTTTTCTCTTATGGCCATATATATAACTATCGATGTTTATGTAGACATTTTTTCCCTGCATCTTTTTTAAAGAGATAAACCCTCTTTATTCTCTCTGTTTTTAAGAGCTTTTTGTCAAATTATTCCTTCCATTAAAATTAGTTATTTCATCTTAAATTTCTTGTTTAAAAGTCACAATGTTTTACTATTTTATTTATAAAATATTAATTTATGATCAAAATACTTATGAACATGATTTTTAAAGTAAAAAGATATACTATGGAGTATCAATGAATGTGCTTTAGTGTAGAATCTAGGCAATAACACTTGTGCTGCAAAATCTCTTGGTGATAAAATGGTCGTTGCTTGTTTCGGTTGGTGGTTTATCCAGTAATCCACTTATTCTGGTGAAAATCGGTATGAACAGAACAAAATAACCAGATTGCATTGGTTTTCCGCCAGTTATCTCTGTAGTGAGTGTCGCTTTATCTTGTAAGGTAGTGCGAAGTGAAAGCTAGCCAGAGAATACTCATATTTCTGTGGAAGTGTTAAGGTAGTTCAATCAAAACAATTGCTAATACACTTAAGAGTTTTAATGCAACAATGATCAATATGACATAAGAACTAATGAGGATTTGATGATGTTGATAGCATGTACACTGAGTAAGTCTCACAAGAGTAGATTTGCTGAAAGCCATAGCCACTTTACGTGGAGCATTTAAGGAGAACAGCCTAAATGTGATCACCTCTTTTCAACATTAAGTGAAATTCAATTTATGTACATGACACTATGCTCCTAAAACAGCCTTTTAAATTTGAATACACCCCCCACTTCCAGAAGTTAAAAAAAAAAAAAAAAAAAAATGTACCTATGTATTTTTTCACTTCTTATAAATAAGTGCATACCTTAAACTATTGACTAAGTTCATATATTTTATTTTATTTATTTTTTGGTAATGTTTCACTTTTACTTTGGTTCCGCCGTTTATTTTGGATTTCGGTTATTCCAGTCAAAGGCTAGATAAATGGGGCTTTCACCAATATTAAGTGGGCTTTACATGAGATAAAATGAGTATTCACGATTTGTGCCCTCTCGAAAAAAAGTTTCTGGATACGCCCTTGATTCCGGTCAATCACAATCCATCCTGATGTGACCAGAATAAGCGGCGACCACTATATATACTATTACAACTCATAAGTACTGTAACAATTATCCTACCTAATTAAGTATAGTAAACTAAATCTAGTTCATTATGATTAATGAAGTATAAACGTTTCATATGTTTACTACAGTTTTTTCAGTTTTGCCGACTTAAAAAAAATATATTTTTTGCAATAATAATCTTTAAATATGGTTATACATGTATGATAGTAAAAGAAAGTAAAAAACATATAATGGTACACCCCAAATGTATAATATACACAATTATATTAATCCTACAGAACTAAATTACACATTTCATTAATTGAAAGATAACTATAATAATTACACCCCCCCCCTTTTCATACACTAGCAGTAAATAAACTTTCCCTTTTACAAATTTGACAAAAATATTTGTTTCAAATGTCACAATATTTTGTATGAAAGTATTTCTGAATTGTTTACTACACAATTACAATGTCATAATGTAGGTTTTGGGTACTTGAGAATTTTCTTGTAGAAGCTTCTACTCCATAATGTATCTCCATCTTTTGCAAAAATGTATGCCTCATTAATGCAGTTAAACTTCAATAACCTAAACCTCTGCACTGGGATAACTTATGTTTTATGTATTTTTTGAAATGTCAAAGTTAATTGCAAGCATAAACCCAGTTTTGTACATTTTTTTTTTTTTTTTTCAAGTAATCTTTATTGTATTATATAAAGTCCCCTGCAAGGTAATTTTAGAGAAAAGGTTTATATTTTTACATTAAAAATGTTTTAACATAAACATTGTTGTTTTGTTTATTTATTTAAAGGATATGTTTAGTATATTTCAAAGTTATTTATAAAGTATTCTTTATTGTGGCCAAAGTTGTTTTGTTTACACCATTGAAATAATTATGACTGTTGATAATGTATTTATTTTGTATATCTGAAAAAAGAATGCTATAATTTATTTTTATGTGACTTGTATGTGCTTATAACTGACTGTTATGTGGATTGTTTGCTAGAAAGAGAGGAACATTTAAATCATTCTATGGACAGCTTAGAATTTTAGTTGTTATGTAGAAAACTTTTTAGATTATTTAAATTGATTGTTGATTTACCCTTTCTCATCCGAATTTCTTTCTTTTCTTTCTTTCTTTTTTTTTTTTTTTTTGGTTAAGTTGCAATCAAAGAATATTTTGTGTTGTATAGTTATAAGTGTAGATTGTAAATTTTTGTATAGTTCTCTCAATCTGTGATCTATCTTGCATTAATACTAATGTACACTATATATAAATAATTTTTAAATGTAGTTAGAGAGGTTAAGATTTTCATCACTTCACCCAATCAGTTGGTTTTCATTTTCTAGTTCCCCATCCTCCTCCATTGCTCGTTTTTAACTGTGTTGTTTTTATTTTATTACGTGAGCAAAATATTTAAAAATTATTATTTTTGTCTGAGCAGTCATTCTTTATCTATAATGTGTCCTGTTGTAAAAGTGCATATATTACCTCTAGTACAATCTAATAAATCTGATCATTTGCAGTGACATTATGGTGAATCATGACTGCATGTAACTTATAATTGTGTGAGGTATTTATTTTTCTGAATAATTGGTATCAATTAAAAATAAGCATGTATTTCCTCTTTTTCTTGAAATTATTATTGAAAATGAACAAAAATAGGGAAGAATGTTAAAAATATTTTGAACACTGCAAATTCTTTGATGGAATCTTTTCAGAAAAATGAACTTTCAAATTCTGCTTCTACATTTTAAGGGGTAGAAATAACTAAACTGTGCATTAAAAAGAAAATTCTGAAAAACAAGTCATACATTTTTCAAATTAAAAGGAAGCTTTCTTATGAAGTCAGTTGAATTTAGTATCATTATAGGGTGAATTAAATCACAATTTAACTTTTTATAACATTGTGTATCATTTGCCTCTGGAAACATTCCATCTGTATGTCTTATTCATGCTCTACATTTGCCTTACCAAGGCACCAATGTCTTTTAAGGCTATATGCTCAAGCTAATAATATGAAAGTCCTTTTCATTAACTTTGACCCTATTTCATTCAAGATATAAATAATCTGTTTCACTTATTTATTTGTGCACCTATCTATGCAGAACTAAGTTATACAGCTGTGTTCATTTTAATGGTTGCTGTCGAATACATCTGCTGCAGGTGCTAGTTGTAAATATTATGCTTGGAGAATTTTGAAATAAAAATTACTTATACATTTTTATTGTATTCAGTGTTTGTTTTTCACCTTACAACATTTACTTAAAAAATCACAAAGTTGAAACTTGCAAAAAGTGGTTGTAATCACCACACCTAACTGCATGTGGAAAAGTATCAAAGTTTTAGATGGCACAATATTTAATTTATCAAAAGATAATAATTCTAAATGTTTCAATAGTATAGTTTTAGATCGCAGCTGCCATCTAGGGAATGAATTTTGCATACTTGTCTTGCTTCTGCTAATGATGATCAGTCATTTCATCATTTTTTATTTAAAAAAATAATTTAAAATTTAGAAGTTCTATGTACAATGCATGCAAATATTCATTATAAGGTGGATGCAAAAAGATTGAAATTGTGATGCTGTCAAGGGTAGCATAATACTTATTGAAATTTTTCCCTCCAAAAGCATTTGATAAATAAATAGCACAATTCATCAATCTATAAAGTAGGTATGGGCAACCTTTGGAAAGTTGAGGGCCAAATTGTAGGTTGTTAGTGAAGTCGCAGGCTGTATAATTGGGACTTTAAATGGTTTATATGAGGTTTTGATATGTTCCACAGGCTGTATCAAAAGCTAGGGCCAGCCACATCTGGGCGGAGGTTTCTCATATTTGATCTAAAGAAAGACGAAATCCTCTGTAAAATAAACAAAATGGCAGATTTTTGCAAATTGGCACAAAAATCTCAGTTGATGGCGAATGTCTCCATCGGGCCGGAAAATTCACGCAGCAATTACTTTATTGGCAATTGTGATAAAATGGCACAAATTGGGTTTTAAAACATGTAAGTGGCGCAAATAAAAATGATGGTAGCTACCTCCATCTTTGATCTAGATAGTTTGAAAGCAGTCGCCCAAACCTTGCAAAAGTCACATTTCAAACAGTTGCCCTTCGCCCATTTTTTGCTTTAAAAAGTCTCCATGGTCACCAAAGCTCAAGAATAATCATCATTTAGTCTACATTGGCAACCCTGTAACATTATCACGATTATTCCAAAAGAGAATTGGTCACTGGCAGTGAATAAAAGGGGGGAAAGTAAAAAATAAGAAATTTCAATGCAATGAAAAAATAGGAAAACAAGAGTCAATCCTAAAAAATAAGGAAAAATAAGAGTGTTGCTGTCCTTGGTGGAGTCCTAGTGATCTTGGGGATAATCTTGACGAATGAAAGAACTGAGTTTGTATATTGCTCTCCTAAATGTGATGTATTAGGTGGAGTGATTGAAAAAATAGTGATGCAAGTACATGTGAAAAGATGTATAAAAAGGATCAGGACTTCTGAAAGATGATGTATGTCTTATCCAGGTGACATTGATGTTTGACAGTATTTTGAGTAATGTTACTATTTAGTTTTGTTTTTTTAATCTCCACTAGCATTGTATATGCTATGGTACTGCCATCTAGTATATAAAATAACAAATACAAAAATTTGGGGTATAAGCAAGTACCAAGAGAAAGGATGATAATCATCTCAGTGAGCTGCAAGCCTAAACCAATTTGCACCACTGAAAAGCACGTTCAGAGAATTCTGAACTTTGACTCAATGGCTCGGGGAAATCTCAGCTTTGATTGGGTAGTTTTTGCCAGTAGGTGGCACCCAGTGCATTTTAATGACTTGGATAAAGCTAACGGCCAAATCGCCAGATGGATATTTTAGTCCAAGTGTCTTTAGTCCATGGATATAAGAAATGAATTGTTTTCAATGTTTTTGGAGCATCACTTTTGAAAGCTAAGAAATATCATGGGCACAAGAAATACAGAGTGATTAATTTACCTGCTTGTTTTTTTTTTTGTTTTTTTTTTGTGTGTGTGTGTGCTATCCACATCTAATATATGTAGCAAGAGATTCAACATCATTATTTAATATGCCTTTGACATATTAAATAAGCAATATATAATGAGCGGGTATAGTTTTCTTTCCCATAAATTTGTGGGAAAATCATAATCATGAAGTCTTTTTGTGAAAAATTCACACACTTTCTTTTTCACTGTTGGATCCCCCTCCGAAATTTTTTTCTGGGTATGGCCCTGATAAGGCAGGCATGGGCAACCTTAGGAAAGTTGCGGGACAAACTTTTAAGATGTTAAAAATCTCGGGCTACATAATTGGGATTTATATAGGATTTTTAATGGTTTGTATGGGTTCTGATATGTTCTGCGAACCGGATCAGAAGCCTTCATGCGCCAAATGTTGCCAATATGTGCTGTAAGGAATGATAGTGTAAAAAATTAAAACTCAATTATGTTTATCAAAAATATAACTATCACATGATTGAGCAGCATTGTGTATCTCCATTTCTATTTTATCTCAAATAAAGTTGTAATACTCCAATAGTGTTGGAAATAGTCTCACACACTTAAACAAGATTCAAACAAGTATACTTGAGTCAGAATAGTTGTCACATCCGTCAAATTTAAGGATAATAAGAAAAACCAACTGGTACTCTCTTAAATTGTGCCCTGTAGAAGGGGTTAGCAAAGAATTTATGAATTATGTTTTGATTCAATAATATTAGTCTGCTCAACATATAAGGAATTTTAATTTGCATTAAACAATCCTAAGATATGATTATATAAGGGGAGGGTCTAGGAGGCTTCAAAAGACATTGCTAAAGTGTAACATTTTGCTTCATTGTATACTTTGTTTAGGTGAAAGGATCTTTTTTCATAAATTAGCCCTTCCCCCAAAAAATTTTTTGTATACACTGCTGGATTATATTGTTTTCTTATACCTTTATAATTTCTGCATGTTTGAATATCACACTCATTTAACCATTGCAATCTTGCATATTAAGATTCAAAATACAGCGGTGTCTTTAGAGAAGTTTGTCAAGTGGGCAGTATAAACTAGATTGAATTGGGAATGATAGTCTCATTGTATTGCAATGTACTTGGTCAAGGGCGCACACAGGATTTTTGGCTGGGAGGGTCCAACTTTTAGGGATGTTCCAGATTGTCAAAAATCAGTGATGAAAGAGCTCGTTTTCATTAGATGGAATTCACTAAAACTTGTCCCATACAGTTCCCTAAAAATACACTACACAGTACAATAGGAAGTAAAGTAATAGTTGTTCAATTTTGAGAACAAGATGGTATTTTATGTTCGTTTTTGAAAGTTGAGGAAAACGCGAATTTTTTTTTATTTATTTATTAGAACTGAAACTATTGCTACCTTTTCTTCGAATTATTTTATTTACTATAGATATAGAATAATCAGGATAGACAACAGGAGTTTAGAATTAGCAACTATTCGTTTTTCCAAAACAATAATTTTATAATGTTATAAGTAATTGTAACTGATTTTAAAAGTGCCATCTTGGCATAAGTTCCAAAACATTAGAACCCAGTATCTTGAAAATGAAAAATAATTGAAATGCAGATTATTTTAAAGCCGGTTTGGTCCAGCTGGAGTATTTGCTACCACTAGAAATATTTGGTGGCATTAACTATGCCATTATAGGAGTTATAGTACACTTTGGATATTTACCAGACGGCGAGATGATATAATTCATGGTGCGAAATACGCCGATCTTCAAAGGATTATGTATATGAAAATATGGATAACGGTTTTCTGGGAACCTTACATGAGCAATAATTATAGGTAGCGAGCATGTGTAAATCGCCAAATAATGAAAAGTTGCCATTGGTGGCAAGCTATCCCAGCTGTTCCGTAGTTTTTATCAAAGATAACATATGAAGTACTGTTTTCTTAGAGCTAATTATTAATTATTCATATACGCAAGTCGCCAAATTATGAAAAATCGCACACAATTGGCTAATATGCAAGGTGTGTGTGCCATGGGTTTCACATAATTAAAAATAGTTCGAAGTTTAAATTTTTATGTTCGAAGGAGCATGCAAGAACCAAGCAATATGTAGCTTGATAACATTCTATTTGATCCACCTTTGGGATTTGTTTGTTGAAATTATGCCTTTTTTACGAATAAGCCTTATTAGGGGCCGAATGCCTCATACAAAAAGCAAGTGTAGCTAGTCTAGGGGGCCTTGGCCCCTAGTATATTAAAAAGATTAAAGCAAGGTTTAAGAAAGAAAATTTAGTGTTTTTAAAGAGACCTTTTTAAGTATGTTACAAAAAATTAAAAATAAAGCTTTATGAAAAATAAATTATTTAAAATATTTTAAACTTTATTTTATTACTTTAGACATTTCTGTTAAAAAAAAATATATATTTACTTAATACCTGCTAAAAAACTTATATTCACTTTTCATGAATGAACAAACATTAAATTAGATGTGAAAGAGGAAGAACAAATATATTTAAGTAATTTGATTTGATATGGTGTACATTCCAACCATTGGATGTAATACAAAATTTGCATGCCTATGTCATTTATTCCTGCAATCTTCTGTGTTCTGAATTCAGTTTTCCCAATTTCTATAGTCATCAATAGATGGATGAGTTAAATTGTTTCATGCAATTTTAAATAATGTCTAGTAGTAATAAGGGTAACTTTGAAAATCTTTACTTGGTACTCATCCAATAATTATTGAGAAGAAAAGAATTTAAATAAAATTCTGATTTATATTATTAAATTTTATACTTTGCTTTGCAAAATTTTATCATTTTTATTACATGAGGAAACTCATCTATCCTAATCCACTTACACTGACAGTCCTTTTCTGTTTAAAAGTTTGTATCAATATAGGTAAAATATCATATATGAATGTGATCCAGTAATAATGGTCCAGTAGTGATAGTGTGATAAAATTGAGGAACAAAAATTAACAGTCCCTCAGCCTTCCCCTACTGCCTAACAAATCATGTCTGGCTAAAAATTTCTGAAACCGTCTTCAATAAATGTACTATTCTTAATAGATAATAAACATGTACGTCCCGTAATTTTGAGAACAAAAAAATTAAGCAGAAAATTCAAAATTACTTGTATTAAAACTTCTTTTTTTTTTTTTTAAATCAAAAACTTCTAGTTATGTACAGATTTAATTAACATATTTATGTCATGTTTAGAGCAAAATATTATAAAGAAATCGTTTTTCCTATTTCACTTACACTTCAGGATATTTTCTCCAAAAGAAGGGGGAAAAAAACAAAGACAAATTGGAAAAAGTCTAACGATGCATGGTACGCCAGAACACATATTACAACTCTACTTGTTAAGGAATCGGATAGTTTCAAACCAGTTTCTATGTATATATATCTACCTGTATATTCTTGTGGAACCCCAAAGTGCCCTTTTTGCCCCCCCCCCCCCCCCGACGGCCCTTATTTTCAAGAGTCAACACTAAATTACAAATATGATTGAATAATAAATAAAAATATTATAATTAATTATTTCAATGTTCTCGGTGACTTAAAATCACCAAAATAATATTGTGATGCAGTACATGACATGCCCTATTACTCATAAAAATTGAGTTTACAAAAGGTTGGTGCAACATTTTGGAAAAAAAAAAAAATGTTATGGACAGTGGCAGAAAAAAAAAAAAAAAAAAAAGTGCCAATTAAAATCGCGAAAATATATATACATATAGAACAACCTATCCCCACGTGCACACAGCATAAGTATTTAAAATTTCTCAAATGACAAATAATTATCGAATTTACTATACAACTTTTGCTATTTTTTACCTAGTTATGTTAAATTGAAAAGTTTACTTTATTACTAAACAAAAAGCCACATTTAAATATTTAATATTTATGTTCTTTATAGTTGCCTGTTCATAATTTTTAGATGATTTATTTATTTTAAAACTAGCTGCGTGCCCGTTCTTCGCACGGTAGGAAACGAAAATTTTCCTTACATGTGTAATTCGAAATTATTCGTGATGTGGAATTAAAAAAAAAAAAAAGAGCAAAATTATTAGACTCTTAATGTAAAGTTTGTGTCATGAATACTAACCTGATCATTGCAGTATAATGACTCAAAAAACTACGTCAGTGTCATTCACTATCAAAAAAGTGGAAAGCTTAATGGTTTGCAGAGAACTTCTGGCTTTCAAAATGTCCTATTTCTACATAATACTGTTTTTTAGGCTCAAGTTGTAGCATTAAATACCTAAGACACTACATAAAATGGAGCACCATTTATTTCTTTCCGAACATGTACCATATAAGGAAAGTATTGCAATCATGAAAAAATTCGACTTCGAGATTTTGGTGTATTTACACGTTTTGAGGTCTTCTGAATTCATTTATGCTATTTTCAAGAGATGTTTTTAAAATAGCTGCGCACCCGCACTTCATACGGGAATATTTTACTACTAAATTCATATCTGCATGTGACAAAGCAGAATTTCATTTTTAAAAAAGTTTAAGTAATCTCCTCTGTTGAAATTACTGCGGGATATATTAACGCAAATTAGAATTACTTTTCATTTAGTTGGTGTAAGACAACCGTTGAAAAAGGATAAACACTTTTAATTTCATGAAATATTTATTAACGTGGTACATCGTGATTTATTCATATTATCTTTACAAATCTAATAATACTACCTATTACGTACATTAATACTATCTATACTCGCTTCTCCCTCTTCAAGGCTCCCTTAAAAGAAACAGCTTAGATTACTTGGCCTCAATGGGATCTTTTGATTCTGTGGCGATTCTTTGCAATTTACGCATTAGCATAAATAATAATCATTTCACATAATGGTTGCCATTAAGGAAACTCTCCATATATATTTAATTTATACATAGTAAGATTGGCGTATTTAGTGCCGCAAACCATTTCATCTTACTGTGGGGAGAAAATATCCAAGGGGTGCCATTTTAAATATCCATGTATCTAATATAGAGATATCTTTTATATCCTCCATAGTCCTGTCTCCTGAAAAACATCAAACTGTGTAATCTCGAGGAGCTACTTATTCCCATTTTAATTGTGACAGGGCGTTAGAGTTGCAGAGTTTACAAATTTCACGCATTTTTTTAAATTTATGACGTCACTGTTTGACTGCCGTAAAGGATACCCCGGTAGATTGAGGGAGTTAATTTCGATATTTCGCATAATTGTTTTCAAACGGTATCATTAAAACTTTGCGTTGGACCTTTATGGAGGAACGTAATTCAACGTTAAAATAAAACTATACTCGCAACCTGCATGCGTATGTTAGGCAACGCCTGCGCTAAATTAAATGCCAAAAATAAAAATAGTAAATAGAAATATTTTAATGTATCGCGCTTTGAAACGAACTTTGTAACTTTTAAAATGAACATTTTCAGCGCCGTGAAAACATTTCAATTTTTAAATAAGCACCGGATTAAAATACCACTTCTAATAATAATAATCGTGAATTTCTTAGTTTATTTCTACAGTAAATTTTAATCAAAATATCGTCTCCCTGTGTTGAAAATAGAGCTGGAATAAATGAGTTAAAATTATGGCGTAATTTTTACGTATCTTAAAGCATTTGACGTCATAGATCCTCACTTGCGAATTGAAATTCTGATATCCCATTTAAAAACTCGATTGGTTGAAAAAACCCTTTTTTTTAATCCTTTCTGTGGCAACAACCGAACATAAATTCTCGTGCCGTGATCGCAATGTAATGAATGGCGTAAAATCGCGTTGATGCTATTAAATTCTAAACATTAGGCTGCATTAAAATTCGTAAAAAATCATCTAATTTACATAATTTTTTCGTTTTTATTTTAAAAGAGGGAGAAAAGAATGTTTCACGATTTGTCAAAATATCAAAAAGTTATGACGGATAGAATTCAAGATGCGGCAGTTTTAAAATTATTTTACGAAAAAAAATCGCGAAGCAGATGTTTAGTAAAAAAATTCCTAAAAATCGGTAAATCATGTTACGTATTCAGAACAAACTGTTTTTAAAAGAAAATTTCTTCCTCTATCCGATGATACAAATGCCGTTTTGCTGCGAGCGTAATTTCCGCTGATTGATTGAATTAGGTGAGAAAAAATGCCAAAAATCGCATAAAACATAAAATTAAAAAAAATCTAGGTCGAATTTTGAAAAAATCGCTTCGAGGTGCACAACTACATATTTACATCTTCCCGAGTACCAAATTTGGTGTTTCTAGGTGTAGCCGTTTGTCCGTAACGCTGCCGACAGACACACACACACAGACACCTTCTTTTATAATAAGTAGAGATAAATATCAACCTATATAAAAAATACATTTGTATATTGCTTTTCATAAATCAAGAAAACAAAACAGAAAAAATATCTAACTGCACAGCAAAAATACGATCACGCAAATAAAAAATGATTTCCTCCTAAGCGGAAAATTTCGCCAATAGCTACCGATTGCCGCAATTTCCCCGTACGGTCGTGTAGATCACCGTGCGAGGGCCCGAAGATCGGGGCCCAGAAGGCAGCGCCAAATAAGCCGTTTGGAAGCCAAGTTAATTCTGCGTCAGTATGGCTTTTGTGCTCGATGCCAAATATGTCAACCCGGTGATCGGAGAAGAGACGCCTAATTCAGGGCAAGCCAGCCCATGGCCCATGCATGGTTTAGATAGGGGGAAATCGTATAACTATCGCTTTTTTAAGTGCGTTTTTTAATGGATAGTATTAAAATAGAGTAAAATGCATGTATTTTTTTAATGAAGGTAAATTATTGAAAGAACTGACTTACATAATAGGAAGATACTTTGATTTAGACGGTGCTTTGTCGGTGGGGCCAGGCCCCTCTGGTAAAGCTTGAGATTAAAAAAATTCCTCAGTGGCCAGTGGCCAGTGACCCTACAAAGTTCAGTGGCCACTTTGATATAGTTAGTGGCCAAAATTTTCCGTACTTACGTAATTTTTGTTTTCGACACCCTTGCTCCCCCCTTTCAGATATAAGAAAATAATATGAGATTTTTTATTTTGTACATTTAATGATTCAATGCTTTTTTAGTAATAATGCATGGCATGTTCCATATATTACATTCAGAAATAACTAGCTGTATTTAAAGAAATCTAAGTACTATGAATTTAAAATTTATTAATTCCTCCTGATTGGCTGCAACTCCTTGTTAGAATCATCACATCACTGTCTGTGTCTATACTATATATAGGTACACACATGGAGGAGGCTATAGGAGCTTAACCCCCCCCCTCCCCCAAACCCAAATTAAAAGTGAAAATCTCTTAAAATAGAGAATTGTAATAAAATGAATGATTTAAAATATTTTACTTTAAAATTTCTCTTCAGATTAATTCAAACGTATCTTTTACGAAAAATAGTTGGTTATTAAATAAATACAGTGGACTCCCAAAAATCTGCCAACCTGAAATCTGTATGGCGAAGTGATATAGAATATTTTGACATTATTAGAAAGTTGTCACTATTACCAAGTACTTGTGTAACATGAAGCCTAAGTTAAAAAAAAAAAAAAAACTGGAGGTAAGATAATATATATAGTATTGCAGACCATTTTCTCAACTAATATACATAATAAAGTACTATTTATTTAATTTATCTCTCCTTTCATTTATGGAATTTATGGGGGGAAAAGGAATTGGGACTTAATAAAAGAAAGAGGATCAAGGGCCCCAATTTTCTATTAATTTCGACAGTACGCTTCCTCCTAATTTACTAATTTTGGACTTGCAAGAAGCTAACAAACGGTTATTTTACTTAAGGTAGTAGCTCCCCAACCTCCTATTTAAAAAAAAAAAAACACTAAGCATCTTATCAAATTTTAAGGAAAATCAGATGCATTTTAAGATGGGGAAATCGTAAGCATGTGTTACTCAAACAGCCCATTTTCAAGGTTTCCACTTTCAAATAATCAAGTGTCTGATTATTGAAAACATTTTTTAACGAACGTTACACATACTAAGGGTTCAATTTACAAAGGTGAATCATATAAAAGAAATAACTTAAAACAGGGAGAAATTTTTGTGGGGGGTGGGGGGGGGCATGGGCGCCGGCAGAATATTTCCAAGGGGGGGGGGGGAAGACTACTTCAACGTATGGTTACCATGTTGGAAAGAGCAAAAAAGCAACTAAAAACACTGCATACAAAAATCCAGGGGGGAGCCTGCTGCCGGCGCCCATGGGGGGGGGGATACGTTTTTGCTTCGGCCGACCAAAAATGCCTTCTATTCGTATAATCTACAGAGAAACTTCCTGTCATTAAAACGGAACTGGAAAAAAAAAAGCTTGAAGTGTGAACTGTGAACAGGAGGGGGGGGGGGGAGAAACACTTCTCTCTTCTCGGACAGCTGTAACGCTGATTAATGGAATTCTAAAGGCATGGAGATCTGTTTATTTAAGCTTTGAAGAGCGAGCACTTTTACCAGTGATTACAAAATAAAACAAAATGAAGTGTTTTGTCTGTTTCTCTTCCCCCTCCCTCTCGCGCTATTGTAGAGATGCCAAAACTCTTGCAAAAGGAAAAACGTAATAATATGAAAGCAGCTGAAATTAGATTTATTTAAAACTGAAAACGGTATGTTTATGACATTAGTTTTTATTTGCGTATTCGAATGTACAAAATAACGTTTTTGTTCGATTTAAATAAAGCATCTTGCTTGGTAGTTTTCGATCTGCTGTAGCGTAAATCAGGATGCAAAGAATGCCAACTTCTTCATCGACCTTTCAAAAGCAGAGGGTTTGTGTATTGTTTTGAAGTTAATAATAATAATAAAACAAAAAAAAAAAAAAACGCACGTGCTTCCCGTCTACAGTTTTAGAAGGGTCATAGTAAAGATCACATGAAATTTTTTTTAAATATAATCGATTACTCTTAAGTTGACTGGACCCTGACTGAGTCGAACGATGGAAAATATACAAAGGGGAGTACTATAATTTAGAAAAATATTAGCTTCGTTCCTTTAGTAGAATGTCTTATTAATGAGATACGTAATGCATCATTCACATACAGTCATATATTGTTTCAGTAGGCAAATATCTAATTTAGTTTTAAATAAAAGTCCTTTTCACTCTTCTCCTTTTTTTATGGCCGTCTATTGTAGAAATTGTAACAAATTATAATTAGAATAATACTTTTGTTCAGATTTTTGCGACCACGTGTAATGTCCCACGGATATGCCTCTCTGCGTACTGGAATGTCGATGTGGATATGTAATAAAATAATGAGATGGTGCGAAGGGTCAAGGTCAACCAACGGGTCAGGTCACAGAGAGGGACCCTGAGTATTCTGTTACAGTGCGTTCCTACCCCCCCCCCAAATGTTACATGTATGTTATCAGTTATGATGAGCTCCTCCCCTTTCTTCCCCTCCCATAGACGTCTGCAACCCTTTCTCCCCTGCTTGTCCATATAGCGCTGACATTCAGATTTTCCTACGAGGCCGAGGGTGGGCGGGACTAAGTAAATTTTGCGCATCATCAATTTTTGACGTTTTTTCAACTGCTTTGCTTTACTTTGCTTGGACATACAGCGCCGACTTTTGTTACGGGGACGGAAACGAGGGGGGAGGGGGGGGGGGTTGCTTGCTGAGTAAATTTTGCAGGTCGCCAATTTTGGCGACTGACAGACTGTTTTGCAGTCGCCAGGAATAATTCCACAGTCGCCACTGGCGATCTGGCGACCGCTAATCTCAAGCTTTACCCTCTGGCCCTTAATAACGAGCCGCCACTGGTTATGGAGAATATCTCTCAAGGACATATGACATAGGTTGATGAATAAAAATTACTAGGGATGTAACGGATATTCAGTATTCGGCTGTTTTGACGAATATTCGATAAGCCAAATACTGAATGGGTATTTGGCCAAATAGTTGTGGACGAATATTGCTACATATTCAGCTGAATAATTTCAAAACACAGAGAAAAAATATTTTTAACATGTATTTTTAAATTCATTTACAAATAATATTGCTTAGTTAAACCTCAATAATTTCATATTATAAAATATCCTGAGTCTTTGAATTTTAAGCTGAATGAAACATAATTTAACATACACTACGTGACATTGAAAATGCAACACCAAGAAGTAGTGGTCAGAAAATTATGCAAATTTCAGGGTAAATGCACCTTGCTGAGTTATGCTAATGATGTAAAATTGGCAGCTTGCCAGTGCATGTTGAAAAAGATATACGGGAAGGAACCAGTAGAACGGACAATTTTTGTGAAACTATGGCTGCTAGAGAAAATCTCATAAAAATTTTATTCTTGGCCCAGAGGACATGTGTAACCAGAGAATGCCAGGCCGCTGTCAACGGAGGCAGTTCCAGCAGACCGGCGATTTTACGAGGGGGCATGGTGATCGGACTGAGAAGGGCAGGTTGGTCCATTCAGCAAATCTCGGCAGACACACATCTGGATGTGTCCACTGTACTACACCGACTGTGGCAAAAATGATTGGAACAAGGAAATATAGAAGATTTACGGGGTGCTGGTGCAGCCAGAGTGATGTCAGCACATGTGGATCAACACATCCACGATAATCGGTGATCAGTATATCAATATAATAACAAGACTGCCATTGACTCCACAACATAGATGGCAACGACTGCAATGGTGCCAGGTTAGAGCGACATGGATGACAGAATGGCACAGGGTCATGTACTCAGATAGTCACGCTTCTGTTTTTCTAGTGATTGTCGCCGCATACGAGTGTGGCATCAATGTGGAAACAGGTCCATTGCAGCAGCAATTGTAGAACACCCTACCGTGCGACAACGTGGCATCATGGTTTGAGGAGCATTTGCGTATGACTCCAGGTCACTTCTAGTTCGTATTCAGTGCACTATGACAGCTCAACAATGTGTGGAGGATGTTCTGCGGCCAGTGACACTCCCCTACCTTCAAACGGTTCCCAACAACCTGTATCAGCAGGATAACGATTAACCGCACACTGCTCGCATCAGCCAACATGTTCTGCAAGGTGTACAGATGCTTCCCTGGCCACCGTACTCTCCTGATCTGTCGCCAATCTAACACTTTTGGGATGTGATTGGACACCATTTGCAGACCCTGCCACTAGCCCATTCAGAAGATGAACTGTGGCAAATGGTTCACAGGGAATGGAGAAACATTCCTCAGGACGCCATTCGTACTCTCATTGACTCAGTACCTAGACGTGTTGCTTCGTGTATCGCCTTCCACGGTGGTCTGACAACCAACTAAGACGACACTGCTCTCCCTCTGTATTATGCATGTCATTTTGAAATAAAGATCACTTATTGTTCACTGCCGTCTCTCTCTGCTTGTCAAGTTTCAGTCCTTTCTGGCCACTCCTTATGGGTGTTGCATTTTCAATGTCAGGCAGTGTATTTAATAATATTACTGAAATGCAGCCTTCTCTACTTGGTGACACTACTTGACTTTGTATTCTACGTTCTTTACGACAAATTTATATGATTGACTTATTTCAATCATCCAACATGGAACATTTTAAAAAATTTATTGGGTGGGGGTAGGAGGAGAAGAATATTTTCAGATCCTCAATTACAAGCATGATTTTGAAAAGCTGTTACATGTGTTTGCCCAGAGGCTGTAAAACCCAAAGCATGATTGATTATGCATAGTTACCAGATTCATCACATTTACTATAGCATATTTATTAAATTATGAGTATCTCAAAATATAATTATGCTGCTATCAGGGGCGTAGCCAGAAATTTTTCATGGGGGGGGGGTTACGACTACTACAACTCATATATATGTATACGTGTGTGTGATAATGTAGTGAAGAATATACATTTTGCATGGCAAAAAATTCCCCATGGGGGGGGGGGGTTATGATGCCCCTAACCCCCCCCCCCCCCCGTGGCTACGCCCCTGGCTGCTATTAGTGTTTAACTATGTAAAAAATATTTGTTTTAAACCAAGATTTTTCAGTTTTACAGATAATATATTGTTGTGTGTTTTTAAGTGCCAACAAATAATATAAAATGAATTTTAATGTCTTTATTTAGTATTTAATTACAAATATGAAGAGCGACGTTTCATTTACAATTAAAATGAAATTTAAAAACATTTAATATTCGGTCTAAACTATGTGTCGAATATTCGGTATACTGCCTGAGCTATGGGTCGAATATTCGGTATTCGGCCAAATCACTATTCGTTACATCTCCAATTTTTACTCTCTCATGTTAACCAAGTTCAATTGTAAAGAAATAGGTATGAGGTTTCTAACCATGGTAATTTAATACTGCTGATACCTTATTAACCCTTTGAATGCCGCACTATGATCCAGGAATAAAAGATATAATTAATTCATCAAAATTACATTAGAATACACCCATAATGACTATAAAACAAAAAAATTGCCATTAAAAAATTTCCTTCACTGATTTCTTGGATGTTCCATTTTTGGAACATTGGCATGTAATGCTATCTTTCCTTTTCTGTATTTGCTTCATGTAAACCAAAATGCTGTATGATAACTCACGTATTTGCTTCATGTAACTAATGCTGTATGTATAATAAAATTTTATGCAGTAATAAAGTTTTACTTGATAATTAGGAGCGAAATGACTAAAATTTAAGCAAAACTCAATTAAAAAAAAAATTGCAATTTTAAAATTAGCATAATATTTTATAAGAAATGCAATGCATAAATGTACAAAAGAACGATAAAAGCAATTTTATGCTTGCATACTCTTGACTAATTATACAGATAATATAAATAAATGCAGTTTTAAAAATGTCAGCTACCTGATCAAGAAATAATAAAATATTTTATTCTTTAGAGGCTGCTTAGAATTTCAACCAGCAGTACAAAAATTTTAAAACCCACTAAAGGACTAATTTCTTTTTATAATTTTTTAGCATTTATTTATTTATTTATTTATTTTTTTGCAATGTCTGTGATATTGTGGGAAGTGTACATGGAGAATTTTCTTGCATTCAAAACACGTTTACAGTATTTTTTTTTTTTTTTTTTTGGTATACTAAAAAATGCCCTTATCATGTAAGAACATCATGTGCATCCGAATTTTTTTGCAGATTTCCACTGATGAGCACAGGGTAATGCTGATATTAGGGTTCGTCTGAAACAAATTTAAATTAATTTCTCTTCTAAAATTCTATTGCCCACATGTCTCCAGGTGTAATCAGCTCAAAACTATTATAATTTATTTCTTCATTGGTAATGCACCCGTTTTCATCAAGAGACAATTGACAAATTTTTTATGATTGACTTATTTCAATCATCCGACATGGAACTTTTTAAAAAATCAACATTGTCTATAGTTAGAAATTTCTTCGATTGCACCATCTACATTGTTTCTACAAACCTCTATACATGTTCTTACTGAAATGGCCTCGAAAATTGCAGAGCATAGAAAGAAAATCAAGCACGGGAGTTGAAGTCACTTCCTTCCATGAATTCCCCCTACATAAAAAGGACTTAAAATAAACAAGCAAACCCTTGTGAAGCACACATTCATTGCTAACAGAAGAAACAAGTAGCTATCTGAGCTCAAATCAGAGGAATGCAGCACAAATTATCCACCTCCTTCTGGCAAAGGGATAAAAGATATGACAACTTGCCCCTTATCACCCCTCCCCCTCTAGTCCTTCACCCTTCAAAAATAAATAAAATATTGGTTACGGTTATGCCTTTGACAGACTTATGTTCAGCAGATATAAGCACTGAATGTATCAAAATCTAATAAAGGAACACAAGCAACACATACATGAGACATCCCTGATTTCGTATATTGTTACATGCCAATGTTCCTTTTTTGGTACATTGCACTTTTATGCAAGATTTAGAAAAGATACCTTGATATATTTTGATTTTTTTTATTATTTCTTTGAATTCATCCATTGGAAATATAATAAGGGAATTTTGGGGTGAATTTGAATTTTTAGGAATTTTATAGAATTTTTTTTCTTGTGTACTGTGAAAATTGAAAAAAAAAAAAAAAAAAAAAAAAAAGCAATTTTTAGAAATTTTTCTGGGCTGAAATTTTTACATTTGAAAAATACTTAATATATCAAAAAGTCAATCACACTTATAATAAGCAGTATTTTTTTCAAACTGATAGATATGACAGTTTATTTTTTTTTTAAATATTAAACATGATGTTCCAAAAAAGGAGCATTTTCATGTAAAAGGTTAATGAAAAAGTACTTAAATAAGTGAGCTTAGCTCTTAAACATGATGTTCCAAAAAAGGAGCATTTTCATGTAAAAGGTTAATGAAAAAGTACTTAAATAAGTGAGCTTAGCTCTTAATTTCGTTTTCAAACAAATTTTGCTCACAAATAATTTTTATGACACTATCAATAGAATAAATTTTTTATTCAATAAAAATAAAATTTTAATATCTAAGTATTCACTGACTGAATAGTATCTGGCCACCATTTTGGTCGAATAACTTCTAATTTAATGTCAAAATCTTTCAATACTAGGCAATTTGATTTTAAGCTTTCTTCGAACTTCAATCTTGCTAAGCCATACCGGCCTTCATTGCTCCGTAAGCGTCCCATTACCAGGTTTTTCTCATTGATTATGTTACACTCTGGAGGAAACTCAGGAAAAGTATCCCTTGATTCAAGAATAACTGGCATGAGCCGACTTCTGACACTATTGTGAAATTGCTTCTTTGCAGTATGTTCCTGACCGAGGTAACATCCTTTACTGAAGCTGATTCCATTCAAGAAATCAATGTTTGCATCAAATGGTAAAACTTTACCAGGTGGATGATCTATGACCCCTTCTCCAATGCCTAGTTTGTACCTGTAAGTTCGGAACGAGTTCCCTTCCAAGAACGTACTGTGGTTTTGTGTTCTTACAGCTGCCAACAAATCTAAATCCTTCATGGTTACTGCACGAATGCCAAGTAAGTCAGTTCTCGGATCTGTGGCACATGTGATGACACCTTCTAGTCTTCCGAGAGAATCTAATATAGTTTTTAAATTCGCCGAGTACACATTTCTATTTTGTTCAATTTCAGGATATATGGCCCACACTGAATACATCTGCAGCAGTTCAATTTTAACATTTTTCCTTAATCGGTACATCAATAAATGCTGACCCAAGTATTCAGAAGCTGAACTTTCGTAATCAACAAGATATTCATTCAATTGCAATTTGTAGAGCAAAATATCATATAAAACTCTTCCATCAGAATTTAAGAGAAATGAAAAAATTGTTGGAAAATTTTCGATATTTCTAATATCATTTGTAATCATGCTTTGAATATAATTACTTGTATCACTCCCACTCAATTTTAAAACAGTTCTTTTATTCAGATGCTCAACAAACCAGTTGTACGTAGAAAATGGTCGATTAAGTTGAATGCGTTTGAAGCTATAAGCTGCTAAACGTAAAGTTTTTAAATAAATCATTCTTTATGTATTAGTATGATTAGGTATTGAACTAATATTTACATTTGGGTTCACAGGACTAGCAACAGTATACTATACGACCGGACGGCATGAACATTCAAACAGACAGAAACAGACAGCTGCGGAACAAAGATTCCAATTGGCTAGCGAAATATGACGTAACAAAACATAGAAGGTCCCAATGTGGTTTCCCTTCCCCGGCTTTCCAAACGGGTCTAAAAGCCCGTATAAGCGGTAGTTCGCATTCCTTCCGTCGTGGAGTAGTTATATGTCCTGAACTTAGCGATTTAAAGGGCCAGTCCATATGAGTAAAAGGGCATTAAAACTGTCAAAAATGCTTGATTAAAAAATTTTTTTGTTGTTGTTTGAACAGAATGTATCTTTATCTATAAATATTTTGAAACGTTTCTATATCTATGCACATATTGAAAAAAAATTTAAGAAATTGTTAGTTGGTTAATGGTTTTAGAAGCTTCTTCGACATGTAATAAATTAATAATAAATAAATATATTAATTTATGTTTTATTTAAATCTTCAGAAGACTGTAATACTTTTTAAAGACTTGTTTTTCGGAACTCCTACATATTTTAATATATTAAAACAGCATTCTCCCTATACGTAAAAAACACTCAAAATACTGGGGTTAAACGATAAAATAAATAAAAACTTTGTGAAAAAAACACACATAAAATGTAACTTATAATAGTTACGATCGTTTCGACCAAAAAATTCTTTCGGTCTGCATCAGAAAATGTCCGAGACGCAGGGGCGTAGCCAGAGGGGGGCTGCTGCCCCCCGCCCCGAAATGGGACAATTTACTTAGCTTACAATTTGATATTTAGCTTACAATTGAACTTTAGCTTTAAATTTGATACCCAGCCCACCCCGAAATGAAATCCTGGCTACGCCACTGCGCGAGACGAAGGTCTTTCTCTGATGAAGACTGAAAGAATTTTTGGTCGAAACAATCGTAACGAAGTTACATTTTATGTGTGTTTTTTTCACAAAGTTTTTATTTTGCAATACGTATACGTATGTTCGTGTCAGTGGCGTAGCCAAGGGGGGCATAGGGGGTCACCCCCCTCCGATGAGAAATTTTTTGCCATACAAAATGCATATGCTTCGCTCCCTTATCACACACACTTATACACAAATGTGAGTTGCAGTAGTCGTAACCCCCCCCCCCAAGAAAAAATTCTCGCTACGCCACTGGTTCGTATTATTAGGTTTTGGTTTAGTATACCCATGGCAAGGATAAATTTTAATCTTTTTGTGCTTTAACGAATTATTCTAATAATCAAAATAGGCGCCAGCAGGGGATCCAGGGGGGGGGGTGCACGTGCCCCCTGTCAGGGAGCCAGTGACCCTCCCCTTTCGGGGACTCCTTATTCATTCTTCGGAGAATTTTTAAGATAAGAAATAATCCAATTTTTAGGCCAATTTTCATTTTGAAATATTTAAAAGAAAAACTAATTTTGTAGTACTTTCGCTTTTCAAAGATTTGTGAAAGGATGCGTTTACATTTCAATCAGAAACAAAATTTCAGATTAGTGGGGGATGTTCGCAGTGGCGTGGAGTAAGGAGGGGGCGCCCGACCCAGGAAGAAAATTTCTAGAGGCGGTATAACGCCTATGGTTAAATTATTTTCAGAAGATTAAAGTGTCATGGAGTTTTGGGCGGTTTTCTCCAGGTGAAACATGAATATGCCTTAGAACCCCATAAAATGTCCTCCGACCAAGCCCTCCACCCTTCTGCTTAGGTGTATTATTAAAAAGAAAAGAGGAAAATTCTCTGTGCAAATTATTCAGGAGCTAAGTTAAATTGTTTAAAATTACTTTAAACAGATTAACAAAAATAATAAATAAAAATATGAAATTTTTCTGGAGGATGGGCTCAGTTATCTAAACAAATTATACTGCAATAAATAAATAATTAAATACGTAAGTAAATAAGACACTGAACATGGTAGATGGTGGAAGCGTTACGGTCCCACGTTCGGGCCTACGGCGCGGCTGTCGATCTAACGGTCTGCAGTTTTGTTCGGTTTCCTACAGATAGAATTTGAATACACGTTATTCCTACGGGATGTTCGCAGTGGCGTAGCGTAGGTGGGGCGGATGGGGCGCTTGCCCCGTGCAGAAAATTTTTGCGGGCGGCAAAACCCCTATCGTTGACTTATTTATTTTAAAAAGATTGAAATGACATTTTTTAATCTTTATATATATATATATATATATAAATAAATAAGTAAGTAAGTAAACAAGACACTGAACATAGTAGATGGTGGAAGTGTTACCAATAAGCAAAATGAATTCATGTTTTCATTTCAAGTTTAAATGAAACCTTTGTAATTTTTTTAAAAATAATTCTTTGTTATTGAAATTACGTAATAAAAGTTTCCAATGCAGCACTTTTATTTCGTCAATTCTTTGATGATTTGCATTTAACATTATTACTACGGATGTAGCAATGCCTTTCTAATGGTATAAGTAAGTCAACGATAGGGGTTTACCGCCCGCAAAAATTTTCTGCACGGGGCGAGCGCCCCAACCGCCCCACCTACGCTACGCCACTGCGAACATCCCGTATGAATAACGTGTATTCAAATTCTATCTGTAGGAAACCGAACAAAACTGCAGACCGTTAGATCGACAGCCGCGCGGTAGGCCCGAATGTGGGACCGTAACGCTTCCACCATCTAACATGTTTAGTGTCTTATTTACTTACTTATTTATATATATATATATATGTAGAAATATTTAAAAATGTCATTTTAATCTTTTTAAAATAAATAAGTCAACGATAGGTGTTCTGCCGCCCGCAAAAATTTTCTGCACGAGACATCGCCCCAACCGCCTCACCTACGCTACGCCAGTGCGAACATCCCTTATGAATAACGAGTATTCAAATTCTATCTATAGGAAACCGAACAAAACTACAGACCGTTAGATCGACAGCCGCGCGGTAGGCCCGAACGGGGGACCGTAACGCTTCCAACATCTACCATGTTCAGTGTCTTATTTACTTACTTATTTATTTGTTGCAGTATAATTTGTTTAGATAACTGAACCCATCCTCCAGAAAAATTTCATATTTTTATTTGTAATTATTTTAATCTGTCTGAGTAATTTTAAACAATTTAACTTAACTCCTGAATAATTTGCATAGAGAATTTTCCTCTTTTTTTTAATAATACACCTAAGCAGAAGGGTGGAGGGCTTGGTCGGAGGACTTTTTAAGGGGGTTCTAAGGCATATTCATGTTTCATCTGGAGAAAACCGCCCAAAACTCCATGATATTTTAATCTTTTTAAAATAAGTTAACCATAGGCGTTATACCGCCTCTAGAAATTTTCTACCTTGGTCGGGCGTTCCAACCTCAATAAATAAACTAAAACCTATTAATACGAACCAGTGGCATAGCCAGAATTTTTTCATGGAGGGGTGGGGGGGGCAAGGGCGGATCCAGAAGCTTTTTTCGGAGGGGGCGCAAATCGTGAATACTTATTTCATCTAGTGGAAAGCCCACTTAATATTGGTGGAAGCCCCATTTATCTCGTGTAAATACATTTTTCTCGGAGGGGGCGCGCGCCCCTTGCGCCCTCCCCCTGGATCCGCCTATGGGGGGGTACGACTACTGCAACTCACATTTGTGTATAAGTGTACGTGATAAGGGAGCGAAGAATACGCATTTGTATGGCAAAAAATTCCTCATCGGAGGGGGGTTGGTGTCCCCTATGCCCCCTTGGCTACGCCACTGACACGAACATACGTATACACGGAAGTATAGGCAGAATAAAATAAATAAAAACTTTGTGAAAAAAACACACATAAAATGTAACTTATAATACGTTACCATCGTTTCGACCAAAAAATTCTTTCGGTCTTCATCAGACAAAGACGTTCGTCTCGCGCAGTGGCGTAGCGAGGATTTTATTTCGGGGTGGGCTGGGTATTAAATTTAAAGCTAAAAAGCTAAAGTTCAAATTGTAAGTTAAATATCAAATTGTAAGCTAAGTAAATTGTCCCATTTCTGGGCGGGGGGCAGCAGCCCCCCTCTGGCTACGCCCCTGCGTCTCGGACTTTTTCTGATGCAAACCGAAAGAATTTTTTGGTCGAAACGATCGTAACTATTATAAGTTACATTTTATGTGTGTTTTTTTCACAAAGTTTTTATTACCCTCCGCTAAAGAGGGTAATAGTTTTGCGCAGACAAAAAAAGGTAGTGGATGATAATTGATAGTAGTAAATAAAGTAAGCTATTAACCGTGATTGATTGAGACTATGGTGCTTTCTCAAGAGACTAAAGACCAAATCATATCGCTTTATTTTTCTGACACACCACTCACGCAGTGTGAAATAGCTCGTAGGCTTGGTATTTCACGCTCTACTGTTCAGTATTACATCGTTAAATATCAGAAGAATATACCCGGGACTGTTGTTCAAGGCCGCGCTGGCCGTCCTCGCCAGTTGTCTAATCCGGAAGAAAGTCGTCGTGAAACTAACCGTCTAATTATGCAAAGAAAAAGGGAAGATCCAGATTTTCGTGCTCAAGAAGCGGAATCCAAATCCAGAAGACAAGACAGAAAACGTTTACGACTCTGTCTAGATATACCATCGAAAAGACCAAGAACAGATACTGATCTAAATGTAAGGTGTGAAGAACTAGAATTTCGTAAATTAGCTGAGAAATTTTTCGAAGCTGTTGCTGATGGTCCAATCCACCAATGCTATTGTTGTGATCGACTGTGGTTCAAAAAGTCAATAAGAACCCTTTCCAAAACAACTTTACTGTCCAAAGGAGCGACAACGGACTTTATAAAACTAGTCTTTTACAAAGATATCGGTGATATTGGCAAATTTTGCAAAACATGTTACGATTGTTTGATTAAATTGACAATACCAGAATTAGCTATAAGCAATAGCTTCGAATTCCCCGAAATACCGGATTATTTAAAATACTTGACACCACTGGAAGAACGGTTGGCTTCTCCCCGTTTGATTTACATACAAATACATCCTGTACATGGCTGCCAATACAAATTAAAAGGTTCTGTCAAAAAACCTCTTTAGCGGAGGGGAAACTAATTTCAGCTGAAGGCTGAATATTTTTTTGTTTGTTTTTTATTTTATCGTTTAACCCCAGTATTTTGAGTGTTTTTTACGTATAGGGAGAATGCTGTATTAATATATTAAAATATGTAGGAGTTCCGAAAACAAGTCTTTAAAAAGTAAAACAGTCTTCTGAAGATTTAAATAAAACATAAATTAATATATTTATTTATTATTAATTTATTACATGTCGTAGAAGCTCCTAAAAGCATTAACCAACTAACAATTTCTTAAATTTTTTTTCAGTATGTGCATGGATGAAGAAACGTTTCAAAATATTTATAGATAAAGATACATTCTGTTTAAACAACAACAAAAAAAATTTTTAATCAAGCATTTTTGACAGTTTTAATGCCCTTTTAATCATATGGACTGGCCCTTTAAACCGCTCTGTTCAGGACATATAACTACGCCACGGCGGAAGGAATGTGAACTACCGCTTATACGGGGTTTCCTATTGTTCTCGGTTTCGTCTGGATAGTCGGAGAAGGGAAGATCCCAGTCAGCCATGGCAATAAAAACTAGGGCCCGTTCGAGAATTCACCGGTTGGTTATGCACCGGTGCTACCGGTCGCGGTCATTCTTCGGTTAAGTGACGTCACGGTTGTCAACCGGTTTCGGTCATCCTCACTACATCAGATTCTAAGCCGAGAAAACAAAAATAAATGCTGGCAACACTACGATAATAACCGGAATAACCTACCTCGCTAGCAGGGTCATTCGGGTTGCGCTCTGGTCACGCTGAGCAGACAACCGCTACATGACCGAAACGTTTTCGAACGCGGTTACTTCTAGAGCTCCGCCTTTTCGAACACTCTGGTCGTGCACCAGTGCACAACCGATGAATTCTCGAACGCACCCCTAGTTTGCAGTCCTAGCCATAGCCCACTCACAATGGCCCGGAAGCGAAATCGAAACTAACAGGTCATGTGATCATCGGAACCCATCTGAATGGCATGCCTTTTGAAGCATAATGTGTGAATACGATCTAACTTAGCATTCATTATCGCACTAAAACAAAACACAGTGGTCCTTTTTCAATTAACATTGTAATAAAACACTGGGAAATAATTGAAAGAGGCAGGGAGTTAGAAGAATATTAAAAAAACATGGTAATATGAGCCGGTTTGTGAGCCGGTCCATTTTTGTTACATGGATAGATTTAAATATTTATATTTGTTTACATTCGTAATTTAATCTACTATTACATATTTATATTGAGAAAAATACAATACATAATATACATTTATATTGACAAAATGATGAGAATTTTGGCGAATTTTTTTCAGGGGGGGGGGGGGAGAAAGTGTTTATAAATAGAGAGCTCATAGCAGTTTGCATTCATTCTTATTAAATAATTTGTCAAAAATCGATTTAAACACTTTCAAAGAAAACAGTTTATACCAATTAAATTTTAAAATTCCATTTTTTTCGTTCTTTTAAGATTTTAGTAGAATTTTTAAAAAATTAAATGATAACTGTAAAAATAAAATTATTCTTATTTAGAAAACAATTATACAAATATCATTTGAAGTCAACTTTTAAAAACAAGAATCCATACGAAGTCTAAGAATTCAGGCAATGAACCAATTTAATAGTAAAAAGAGATGAAAGATTTAAACAGTTACATGCAATGGTTATGGGTCCCCCAGCATTTTCTGGGTGTCTCATTAATTTTAAAATGCTGTATTAACTGCTCAAAGGGCAGGGGTTTCATCGGAGCCATCCGACTCTTTGTAGCCCACTTTATGCATGTACATTAAATATAAATAAATTCAATTTTAAAACAATACGTTATTAACATATATACATACATACATATATTTTTATACATAATAGCAGTGTGGCCCGGCCAATGAATGGCACACATGTGCAAAACATTGGCTTTAAAAAATAACAAAATAAATAATTATTCGGAATTATTCGGTTAGCGGGTGTCGGCTATTTTTGGCGACTTTTTTTTCTCGCCAACACCCGCTACTTGGCGCTTTTTTTTTGTCGCCAAATTTTTCACGTGTGAAACACCATTTTAGAATACGATAAAATAATACAACATGTTGAGCACTGTCAGGAAATACAAATTACTTTAACACATTAAAATTCCACAGATATTCCACTTAAAAAAAACAATAAAACAAAATACACCATCCATACATAACACTAAAAATTGTCAGCAAATTCAGTAACAGGCAATTAAAAATGAGCAAACAGTAAACCACTTTTAAACTAAAAAAATTTCAGAATATTAAGCAATCTAGTTCTACAGCTATGTAAACTATGCAACCAGTGGACCCTTTTTAACTAAAAAAACCTCAGTGGATTCAGCAACCTAGTTGTACAGCTATGTAAACTATGCAACCAGTGGACCGTTTTTAACTAAAAAAACCTCAGTGGATTCAGAAACCTAGTTGTACAGCTATGTAAACTCGGCAACCAGTGGTCCGTTTTTAACTAAAAAAACCTCAGTGGATTCACCAACCTAGTTGTACAGCTATGTAAACTAGGCAACCAGTGGTCCGTTTTTAACTAAAAAAAACCTCAGTGGATTCAGCAACCTAGTTGTACAGCTATGTAAACTGGGCAAACACTGGCCCGTTTTCAACTCAAAACAACATCGGTGCATTAAATAACCTAGTTATACACCTCATATAAAGTCACTATATGAAAACATAACATCAAATATCCATTTACAATTCACATTGAAAACCTTAAGCAATTGCAAAAATTCTTTAAAAAAAAAACACTTACCTTTATTTTAAAAAACTCTTCAAAAATATCCATAACACATCAGCTAATAACATAAAACCAAAACACTTCCTTTTATTTAACATTATAATCACGCCCTCCTTCAAATAAACACACACTTCCTTTTTAAACAACAACATAATATACACTACACTTCAAATAACACAACACATTTCCAAATACATCTTTTATTCCCCGTAAATAACTTAACAAACACCAAACAAGAACTTACACATCGAATTCAAATTCACCTGCTTTTCAGTTTACCGATTACAGTTACATTGCCTAAACCAATCACAAAATTCCTTTACCAAACATCCTGGTATCGTTTAATGAACCCACCGAGCGTTTTTTCATCAAAATACAGCATCATCCAACACCTCAACTCAATCTACACAGGTTACAACAGACATCTGACTCTAACGCTAAAGTAAACAAACTTTCGACCAAACTCCAAGTTTGGCGACTCATCACCACTTGGCGACGACACCCGGTAACCGAAGAATCCCCAGAAAAGCGTAAAATCGTACTTTAAGGAAGCTAATTTAAAGTTTAATAAAACAGCGTGAATGCGAAAATCAGCAAATGCAAGATTAATAAAGTTTGACAATTTAAAGGAGCGAAATATAAAAAAAGTGAAGCTATTAGCCTGTGCAATCAATTAGTATGAATTGCACAGTTACCAGAGTGAGGGACGTGGACCCTGCTTCACAAATCACTCCACAGAATGCAGTGAAACGGTTTATGTCCCAAACTATAAAAATGGTTTGTAACATCCACCCTTACACTGCAATAATAAATTAATAAAATATAAAGTACAGATACACATTCAACAGGCTACACGCACTGATTGCTTGAATACCTATACTATAAAAATAAATCAGAAATTGGAAGGTATAGACAGAGACACATGCAACAGGCTACACGCACTGATTGCATGAATACCTATACTATAAAAATATAAAAAATAAACCAGAAATTAGCATACATAACATAAGCATACAAATTTCTACTACATTGCAACTACATGGTACTATTCAACAACATACAACTAGCCCAGCATAATAATAATATCAGAATCACTAAGTTCAAATTAATTGTGAAATTTTTTAAGCTTTTTAACTGAACTTTTTAAATTTTGCATAGAATCATTTTTATACTTGGTGAAATTATTTAGCATTATTTTAGAAGTAATTAAACAAATTTTTTCTAATCGTGTCTGTAAAAGAATATTACATTCACACATAACAGATACATTTACATTAAGATCAGCATAACTAAGTTGTAAGCATGATAATTTATAAAGCGTACCTAACTGTTTACCTAAGCTAAGGAATTCATTTTCAAACTTTTCCATAATTTGTGTAAAAAGGTAATGCACTACACATGATGCCATTAAAGCTGCTTCTGTCGGTACGGTTAATTTACCCCTATCTAATTCTGCAATATAAATTGAAAGCTCTTCGGGTACATTTTAAACGAAACGATTTGTTTACTGCCAACTGCCAAAAAAGTTAATAAATGATAATGTATTTCTACTAGTTATTAAAATCCTCCAAAATAGTGGAATTTTTAAACATAAATTATAATGTGCTCACTAAATCAATACGTATATAAACAATAACAAAAGTCTAAGTGCAGCTTACCTGGTTTTTGAGAAGTTATCCTTAGAACAATTATCCCTATTAATCACAGAAAATCCATACTTACACTAACCATACTTCGTTATATAAGTATATAACACATCACCGCACACTATATTTGCAATATTCCGTAAAATGCAAGCGAAATATTTAAACAATTTGAATAAAACGTGCAAGCACAAATCAACACAATTGAACTGACTGATTCGAAAAAGTTCGGTTCCGATGATCACGTGACTTTCGCGCTTCCAGGCCATCGTGAGTGGGCTATGGTCCTAGCAGACACAGGCGACTAGAAACAGCAACAGGACAAATCTGATTGGCTGCCGAGTGTTTCACTTTTATATACACTAGTTTTTATATTAATTGTGGTAAACACATTGATTTTTATATTAATTGTATCTTTAATTAGTGATATTAAAGCATCTGGTTCTTTTTAGTGATATGTATTTTTTAATGACAGTCACATATTACTTATATACAAAAACAGTTCTTTATTTAACCAACCAAACAACCAATGTTTTTGACTAGCAGACGCTTTCGCCGTGATCGTGCTTTTGCTTTGGTCCAGACGAAGTGGACCTGTATCTGGATGATATATACAAAAACACATCAAGTTCCGATGTTTGTTTTAAAGCTTTATTGATCTTAGTTTCAGACAATAATTGTTACTCTATTTCTGCGCGTTGCAGTATCAAACTATTGAATTAATTGTTAGGGAAAGTGAGGGCCTTATCATGCTACATAGCTCGTTTTGTCACCCTGTTTTAAGGAAGTATCAGGAATCAAATACATCGATTTCTGCATCTAATCTTATGTATCCACTATTTGTAATGTGAGTAATAATTAAATATTTATCAAATTAAAAGATAATAAATATGACCATAATTGCCTTATTGTATTTTCAGTAATGATGATGCGGTTCAAGAAATAACCAGTATGCCCAATGTTTCCAGAATGGGTGCCCAAAAGTTAGTCACTGCCCTAAAACCATTGGTTGAAAAAGGATTGTCATCTGTTCTTTTATTTGGAGTGGTTGATTCTTCACTAAAGGTATTCCATATGTTTTATTTTTCGACCTGATTGCAATTGCTGTACAATACCGAAAAATAATCTTTCCAGTTTTATGGATGATTTATGTATAGGATTTATACTCTTTAAAGGGTGTTAATTTTTAGAATAATTTTAGATTTTTTATTTCCTTTGGATTGCAATTTCTCTTACTAAACAATTTTAATTGCCCCCCCCCCCCCAATCAAAAATCTTCAATTTCAAAATCTTGGGTTGCGAGTGGGTTTTTTGTTTACTTATTTTAAGGCACCTAGGTATCATTGTTTATTATTTTTATTTATGCTATCAAAAATATCATGCTTATTCCATTTCTTTTGGGGTTTAATTTAATGGATTTACTTAGATTTTATTACAGGTTTTAAAATGTAGCATAGGCGGATCCAGAGGGGGTGAGGGAGGCACAGGGTGATGTGACCCCCCTCCCCCCTGATAAACTAAGTTTACACTACAGAAGATTGATTTATTTTGTAAATTCAAATGAAGCTATGCAAAAAAGGTTACAAAAATATTTTGTGTGCCCTCCAGAATTATTTTCTTGATTCGCTACTGAAATATAGTAAACCCCCAATATAAAGTTTCTTCATGGAAACTCTATAATGAAATTCTAAAAAGAAATTTCTAAAATATAAATTACCTGAACTACTCTACATATGAAGTAAGTAAGTAAGGCCTTTATTATCTGATATTCTAGTAAAGAGGCTATTATGAAGTAACTACTATACTGTAATCAATGGTATAATAAGGGGGAGGGTTCAAACACCTTCTGCTTGGCTATGAGCCTTGCCCACCACTGAATTATAATTGTACTATATATTGTCTTTTTTACTATACTGAGAAGACATACATGAATTATTTCAGGATGCAACTACTGTACATATTAAGTAAGTAAGGCCTTTATTATATTCTAATTACTATCTAATTCTTTCCTTGTCGGTTATTATGAAGTAACTACTATATTGTAATCAATGGTGTGATAAGGGGGAGGGGTTCAAACACCTTCTGCTTGGCTATGGTCCTTGCACACCACTGAGTGCAATTGTTCTATACCTTGTCTTTTTAACTATACTGAGAAGACGTACATGAAATATTTCAGGATGCAGTTGGTTCAGTTGCTGATAGCTCTAAAAATCCTGTTCACTCTGCTGTTAAATTATTGAAAGAAAGTTATCCTCACCTATTAATTGCATGCGATGTATGTCTTTGTGGTTATACTGATCATGGACACTGTGGTATGTGATTTGGTACTTTTATAATGGTAAAATAAATTTTAAACTTTACATTACATGCTTACTTATGCACATTAATGTAAAAAACTAAAGCAGAGCATTTTGAAAGAAAAAGAACAAACTTTCATATTTTGCAAATATTTCTGAAGATTTAAGCAGTGTTTTGCTGGCTTATTTAAAATTTATGTATATTCATTTAAAATTGTATTTAAAAGTTTTCCACTCTAATATTAATTTTATTATAATATTTTCTGTTGTATATTTAATATATATTAATACAAACATGTTAATACCATGCTTACTCTGTAATAGTCGCATCCCCATTTTGAAGCAGAAAAAAATCTTCAAAATATTTTCTCCTGCATAAAAGTCACAGTCACATATTTGACCTTCATTTATGTGTATAAAAATATTACTATAAAAAGAAAAACGCCTCTTTTTGTGTGCAACTTAAGAAAAGATTATTTAATATATGGCAGATAATCTGGAAACATTTGGTAAATTAGAAATTTTACTATAATAGCAGTATGTTTTAGCATTAGAGTGTACATATTATGTTGTAGATTTCCCCACATAAGAGTCGCACCTCTTTTACCATGAAAAATCGGGACAAAAGTGTGACTATTACGAGAGTAAACATGGTATGTCTACTTAAAAAAAAAACTATTTTATATTTAGGAATTTTAGATTCATCAGGAAGAATAGACAATGCTGCAAGCATAAAAAGAATTGCTGAAGTTGCTGTGGGATATGCTAAAGCAGGTGCTCTTTAATATTTATTTTTAGAATTTTCATTGTACTATAATTTGAAATAGATCTCTTTCTATATCTAGGGTCAAGCTGATCCTTCATCAAAATAAACCTATTCATAAGGTGATACATTAGCTTTAATGATAATACTTCTTGATTAATTACAAAAAATATCAAAATTCTAGATTAAATGAGAGTAAAAACAAATCTTTCCCTGCAGTAAGGTGGCATTCCAAAACGACACCTCTTGGGGTGGCAAAACTAAGATTTGGGGTCTTCTGCTTGGTAATTGCTTCATAATTAAGAAAACCTGCACTAGCAATTGGTAGTGCTACCATCTATCGGCTCCCGAATGAGGTGGAAATTAGTTCTTTGGGAGTTTGTAGTAGAAATTAACACCCTTGGCAGGTACTGCTGTTATCAAACTGATCTGGATTTGGGGTTGGTACAAAATACCGCAACATCAGAAATGCCTAAACCCTCATGATCCATGAAAAAAGACAGTGAGACAAGGTGTCATTCTACCACCAATACCTGCCCTCCTCTCTGCTTTTCCCCCAAGAGCACTTCTTTCCTTGTCGAGAGGCCATGTGATCCATTTCAACATCACCAGCCTCACAAGTCAGCTACAGGGAGATGATGTCATATGTCGGCCAAAAAAGGGCATTTCCACCATCCACTCAAATTGTGGATCCCAGGACTCAAAAACTATTTGGGATCCCTTGCTGAATTTTCTTCATCTTTTTCCAGTGACAGTTTTTAAATTCTTGTAACTTTAACATGTAAAAGTAATAGCCAGGCTTGATAATCCACTGATTTTGAAAAAGCAAGTCTTAGGACAAAGTAATTGAAAAGAAAACAAATCCTTTTTGAAAAAAATGGGACTAATATATTCTACATGTATGTATTTAACCCATTTTTTGCAGAGTTTCTTAATAACTGGTTGGTGAGTCTTTAGTGTCAGTCTATATATAATCAATTTATTAAAAAATAATTAATAGTAAATGTTGTTTTGAATAAAAATTATGAATTTTCCCATAGCTATTGTATATTTCTGGACATTTAAAAAAACAGAATAAAAAACTGTTTATTTTTCCTTTATGCAGGATGTCATGTTGTGGCTCCTTCAGATATGATGGATGGAAGAATTAAAGCAATAAAAGATGTTTTGAAAGATGCAGGTTTAGGGAACAGTGTTTCAGTTTTAAGTTATGCTGTAAAATTTGCATCAAAGTTTTATGGCCCATTTAGGTATGCTAACTTAATATTTTTACAAACTCTTTTGTAAGATGAATTTTCAAAATATACTTCTTTTAATTTATTATGTATTCGTATTATTAAATTTGTTTGATATGTTATAGTTCTCATATTTTTACAGGGATGCTGCTGATTCTGCTCCATCATTTGGAGATCGAAGAAACTACCAATTGCCTCCTGGAAGTAGAGGTCTTGCAGCAAGAGCAGCTGTTAGTTTCATTTATAGTTTTTTGCTTTGTAATGATAGTTTATAAATTTGTGATCTTCTTATTGGGATACTGGTGTGAACTTTGTACTAATAACATGGAAACTTTTCATTGACTTTTAACTTGATAATGTATAAACATTAAGTTTTAAATGTTTATCAGTTATAATGAGATAGGACTCCATGAGTTATGTAAAATAAATTTGGTTTCATATTTTAGCAGATACAACCTAACATGATGCTACTTCCTTGAAATTAAAATGGCAAACTTTAGCGCACTAACATAATACAAGCATTAAATAAAAATTCATAAACTATATTTTTAATATCATGAAAAATATAGATTTAGTTTTCAATATAATCACTTTGGTTTTTTGGGTATTTTTTAAATCACTAGCCTAGTTCTGAGCATAAAATATTTAAATCAGTTAAGCTTGAATTTGTTTGGGATTTTCATTTTTTTTCCCTCCTCCCTTTCTTTGCTATTGCAGTCTTAAGCACCACCATGAGTAATAAACACATCATCGTTCTTAAAAGCGTTTTAAATTTGTAAATGTTGTAAAATTTAATTCTTAGTTACTTTTTTAATTGTAAAAATCAATAAAACTATAAATTTCCTATAGCCAGTAGCGATTTTCAAATGAGTATCTTTGATCAAAAGACTGGTTGCAATGAATTTTTGCAGTTTCTAAGACTATTTAAATAATCTCATGAAACTGTAAAATTAGCTCCTTTTAAATATATTAAACAGTATCTTATGCCAATACATTCAGGTCCCGATTATTTCAGGGCATATTAGGGCTTATGCATACGCCTCCCGAATTTTGTAGAATCTGAGAAAAGACAAGAAAGTGTAAGAGAAGCAAGCATACACAGAATTTTTTCAAGAGGAGCATTATTATTAATTTTTTTTTACCTATTCAGAGTGTTTAAATACCCTTCAAAATAATGAATCCAGGTTTTAAAACTGTTCGTTCTTATTATAGTAAATAAAGCTGTGGAGATCCCATTCTACATACAGCATTACATGGTTGCCACGAACCTTGAAAGTCAGGGAAAATTTAAATTTACCGCGGAAAATCAGGGAAAACTCCAGTTCGGTCAGGGAAAATATATTGAAACTTAACCGGTTGAGTCCAAAGCAGTGTGATTGCGCTGTTGAGATTTTATGTCCAGAAAACCCAGTATATTTCGAACATTGCGGGCAACTGATGATGTGTTACTAATTGTTGAAGTTGTGCGCTCAGATTGAAGGAAGTACATCACACAGCTCCTTTTAATGTAAATAGTACTTTTACAATAGGTAGGTTTACAATTGGGATTCATCGATGTAAAATAAACAAAGCGCTATTGCACTGCTTGGTATTTCTCGACATAAAATAAAACAAGCGCCATCGTGCTGCTTAGTTCTTTTCGTACTAATTTAGAGAAAGTACCATTGCGTTATTTGGGATTCTTTGACAGTGTTTTTTCAATACCCCTGGGACTCAAACGGTTAAGAAAGTAAAATTTACTTATTTTGGCACCAAATGTTATTGCCATGAACTTGGATTGGGAAGGACCTCTATTGGTAATGGGATTCCTTCCCTGAAAACAAACCTAATGCCGATTCGGTCAACAGATGACGCTGATGATTCATTGCTTTGCACTTAAGTATAGTATTGCTGCGACAGAAGTTACATTTTTTTAAATAGGTGAATTAATCATTTTCTGAATTTGAGATGGCCAGTGTGTGTTTTGCACCTGGTTGCACTAGCGAAAGAAAGAGAAATGCTGCCCTTGGATTAAAGAGTCCTAGTTTATTCAAAGTTCCCAATGTAAGCCTTGTTTTCCGTGAGTAATAAAAAAAATTTATCCCACATTTGTATATTTTAGAAACATGCATAAAAACTCTTAATTTGTAAATTATTATAATACCATAAATGCATGTAAAATGTATTATTTTCATAACTATAGCCTTTTATTGCTAAGTGGAATGGGTGTGTTGGCATTGTTGTGTGTATTTTTTAGGACCGCGATAGTCAGGGAATTCTATCAATCGTAGTCAGGGAAAATCAGGGAAACTGATTCCAATTTTTTTGTGGCAACCATGCATTAGCACTGCAACAGGTAAAGAATTTACACCATTGCATTTTTGTAATGATCAGAGCAAATGGGTGAAACTCAATTTAACCTTATACTTAGCTTTTTATTTATTTACTTATTTATTTTTGGAAATGTTGATTAATTATAGTTTATATGTGTTCATTGATGATGGAAATAATAATTAAAAAACAGTGATTTGTTAAATTAAGTTTTATTCAACATATCACATAAGGCACACTGCCAAACATAACAATCGTTGTATGATCAAATGTGCAACATATCAAATCATACACTGTGCCAAGAATAGGGTTAAAAGGTTCTTACAATTTGGACTTAGTATCAAACAAACATCAGTAACATAATACTCTCCTTTCCCCCTCCCCCTAAAAATATATTTGTTACGAGTAATTTGTATGATTCAACATGAATTTCTACTAACTAGAGGGACAGGAATTTTGAAATTCTGTTTACTTGCATATGTGAGCATCGGCAGAACGTTTTCCAGGGGAGCAAAGAAAGATTACTTCAACTTAGGGTTACCCTATCGGAAAGAAAAAAAAAAAGCAGGAAAAAATAATGTTATACAAAAATCTATAGGAGAGGGGGCAAGTGCTTGCCCTGTGCTGATGTCCATGCCTGCATATGCTATATTTGATATCTTCATACTCTTTAGGCAAGAGATGTAGAAGAAGGAGCTGATATGTTGATGGTGAAACCTGGTCTAGCATATTTAGACATAGTGAGAGATGTCAAAGAAAAGGTAGGTTAAATAATTTATTTCCAAACAACTAAAAATCATATATTATGCATGTAAATTGAATGGAGCTCTTAATGATCTAAAAATCTTGTTGAATAGATAAATATGCAACTTTGATTACAAAAATTTTAAGTATTTTTGATCGTATTAAGTAGCATTTTTTATTTTTGTCACAGCATCCTGAATACCCATTATTCATATATCAAGTATCTGGAGAGTATGCTATGCTATATCATGCAGCGAAATCTGGAGTGTTTAATTTGAAAGATGCTGTATTGGAAAGTCTTCAGTCAATGCGAAGAGCAGGTAAATAATGCATATTCATAAACTAAGAGAATGGTATACAATTTACCCATATTAAGAGTTTTTGGATGTATTATCAATTACTATGGACCAATTTAATGAAATTGGTCACTAGACATAGTTAAGTGTAACCCCCCCCGACACCAGATATATCGCACATTTTTCTTGCCTTCTGACAAGTGTGATATAATTAGAGTACTGTATTAGATCTTAACCTCTGAGTAAAAAGTTATGAAAATACAAACATTAAACTTACTTTTTTATAAATAAGAAGTAAAGGCTTAATATATAATCAAACAATTAATATTGTATTCATTTTCAGGTGCTGATGTTATTATCACATATTATACTCCTCAACTGTTGATGGAATGGCTGTAAAGTGATAACTAAATTTATCATGGTGCTTCTTAAACCTTTTTTTTTTCTTTCTTCCCCCACAGAAACTTTTTTTAAAATCCAGTATTTTTATAATGTAATGATAAATTTAGTACATTAATTTTATAGCTGTATTTTTTAAATCAGGATATTTTGACAATTGCATTTTATGACTCAGTTAATTTCATATAGCGTTAAAAATAAAATGAATTTATTTTTTCTATACGTGTATGGTTTTATCTGTTACTTCTTTTAACTCTTGTTCTTTAATAGGAGGAGGGGAAAAAAAATATAATTTTGTTTGTGATATCTGTCAACAGCTTTTTATCATTGTTAATTCATTTTCTATGGAATTTCATTTGTAGACTGTTATAAGGTTACTAGGTCTTTAAAGTACAAAATAGTTGATCTGTTAAAAAGAAACATCACAACAACACTTTTATGAACTGGAGATGCACTTTTGATTTTACCCCTAATATTACTTTTACTGCATTTTGTCAGCTTATTGCAGGATTATGGAAAAAGAAAATACTTTTTTTTTTTTTTTTTTTTTTTTTGAGCACCAAGGTGCTATTTTGTTCAGTTCCAGGTTTTTGTCTACCCGACTTTATAGATATGAACTCTCACAGTGAATATCTTTTCAAATGTGTTTGCCAGATAGCACAGAGGTGTGTGTGTCGGAGGGGGAAGGGGGGGGGTGTTAAAATCTTGAAAGTCACACAAGGTTTGCAATTTTTGATAATTGATCACAAAGTTTGCTGCCACAAAATAACTTCAAAACCGAACCAAGCTTTGCGATATTTTCCAAATTTGGCTAGAAACTAGGAAAGTATAGTTAAAATATGCCTGGCAAAGATTGTAAAATAGTGTTAGTAGGCAATTTTAATAGACTTCAATTCCAAATATGTGTTTTATGGAACAAGAAAGGCAAACACGGCACACTCATGGATTATGATGCCCATTCTAAACAGTATTTAAAATAGTGAAGTATAGGTGGAATAGGCTTGGCGAAAATTGTAAAACAGTTTCATTTGGCAATTTTAAGACAGATTTTGATTCCAAAGATGTGTTTTATGGAACAAGAAGGCGTTGATTCCTATTTTAATGCCCCCCACTTTTGCCAACCTAAAAAATCACTGCACTTTACAGTCATGGATATCTAGGATTTATGAACAAGTTTCAACACTCCCAAAAGAACTAGATGAAAACTAAGGTGAAAAGCAATAAACACACCAGTTAAGGAATTTGGAAGCACTTAATTATTAAAACTACTTTAATTGGCAAAATAAATAGCTAAGTAATGGAATGCTGTACTTACATGTTGTTCCAAATTGTCATTTTAATTCTAAATTATGGTTGCCACGTAAATACAAAAAATCATCCTGGTAACTGCATATGTTTAATTATCACCACCTTAGTGGGAGTCAGGGCATTAAAGTAGAAACCAACCCTACAAAGTCAACATGGTACACTCATGGATTATGATGCACATTCTAAATATATTTAAAATGGTGAAGTACAGTTGGAATATGCTTAGCGGAAATTGTTAAACATTTTCAGTAGGCGATTTTAAGATAGATTTTGATTCCAAAGTTTGTTTTATGGTACAAGGGAGGAAAATACGGCACACTCATGAATAATGATATGCTTCCCAACTTAATGGAATAAGGAAAGAAAATAGGGAAGATGGATGGATTATGATACGCTTTTAATATATTGAACTTTAGTGCATATTTAAAGTCTGAAAGTGTTTCAGATTTTTTTTATTTACTTTGAAAAAGCCCAGCCTACCTGCACCCACTATCCAAAACCTGGGTTTTATCAGGTATTTGATCAAAATGCTGGATTTTATGGGGGGTTTCTTTAAACTTTTAAATCTTGATTTTATTTTAAATGTTCTACCTAAATTGATCAGTTTTAAATGCAATTATAAGAAAACAAATTTAATTTAAAAATCCAGTGATTCTAGCTATTTATTACTAACATTATTGATTATAGTATGTACTAACACTATGCAACTACTATTATTCTTTGCAAAGGCTCTTGAAGAGAGGAAAAAGTCACATCATCAAATCATGTTTCAAGAGTCAAACACAAACTACAAAATAAAAAAAGGATTGCATAAATACATAGTTTTGACATTATTGGTGTTGCATAGCCCCTTAGAAATTTTGTTTAAACATATCATCGAATCTTTTTATTATGAAAGGCTGAAATTTTGTACATCACCTAATTAAAGTATGTAGCACATTTTTCTAACTGGGAATTTTTTTTAAATGGGATCTGCATAAAAACTTAAATTTAGTATATTTTTAGCATTACCGGAAAATTTAAATTGAAGCCATAACATTGTGTACCTTTTTTAACATAACTTTTGAGTTCATTGCATCTGTCTATGATCAATATTTAAGGAATAAAATCCAAGCTCAGTGTTTTTGGGATACCCTGTGCATATAATGTAAACATTAATGCTTAAAAAAAGAGTAATTATTTTCCTAGCAAAAAAAAAAAAAAAAAAAAAATCATTTGTTTATATATATATGTAATGTATAAAAAGGTAATTTGGGTTTTACTAGTTTGGGTATTGTTCAAGCGGGTACTTTCACTGTAAGTTTTGCTTTCCTGTCATACTTGCCACGCGTGCTCTGGAGCTATGTTTTATTTATTTTGTTATTTGCCAGATATCAGGCCGTCGATTCTGAGTTCTTTAGATGTACACGTGTCCCCACGCCTTTGTAGCCCCGGATGCGGGTCATGTTGGGAAATGTGTGTGGTTCGATCAGAGATAAGAGAGAGGAGGAGTTGTGTCTTCGCAGACCACGTGGTGTGGTAAGTGTAAATACTCCCGCACATCGAAAATCGGGGGACTTCTGCCACTGGAACTGCTTAATGAGTCCACGCTGATTCTTGTACCCGTCTCCCCTCCCCTCTTCTCATTCTAAATTGTAACTTAAATGTAATGGTCAATAAACCATATTACCTGCCTTAACTCTGAAACTTTACTTGAAATATCTGACGTCACAAATATATATATATATTTATATATACTAGCAGAAGGCCCCGTTCTTCGCACAGGAATGAATGGATTTTTTTATATTACAGTTTGTTTTATGTAATTACTATTTATCATAATAAATACACATAGCAAAATGGATATCACATAAATATTTTCTGGGTTCAATAATCATACATATAGAATTTCATGGCAATCGTTTGAATGGTGAAGATGATGATTCGGCACAGCGCCATCTACTGTCAAAGTTATTGCAAAATGGATATCATCAAAATATTCTCATATTCAAATATTTATGCATGCCAATTTTCATAGCAAACAGTTTAACGGTCAAGATATGCTGCAGCGGCATCTAGTGGTGAATTAAAGCAAAATGGGTAATGCGAAAATATTCTCAGTGTTCAAATATCTATGTATACCAATTTTCAGAGTGGTCAGTTGAACGATCAAGAAGTTGATTGCTGTAGTGCTATCAAGTGGCGAGTTAAAGTAATAATGTGCTGCAGGGCCATCTAGTGGTGAGCTACAGCCAAATGAATAATAAAAAAAATATTCTCTCTGCTCAAATACGATAAACAACTTAACTGCTGACGATTTTATTCACCTATCCTAATATGCAGAAGATGTGTCTTACTGAAAATTCAGAGAGAGATTCTGAAAATTACATAATAAAAAAACTACTTTAATATGTAACAGCTCACTATTTCTAATCCAGATATTAATTAGCAGACAATTTTAAATTATCATGTTTCGGCTGAGCTAATGGACTTGTGTTCGTAAAACTCCTTTTTCTGCATTTACTGTGTTTATTCACATAATTTCATATCCATAGTTCATGAACTCAAAATAAATAAACGTTTTTTTTTTCTAGTCAATTTGAATCTGCCGTCACAGTCTTTTAATGACTTAAGTTCTGGGAGCAATTTCAAAAATGTGACACCAAAATGACATTGATCAAATTTGGGATTTGAATTTGTAAAAACATCTTATGGTCTTAGGTGTTTATTTTTATTTTAGAAAAAAGTCAACCAAAATTTAAAAAAAAAAAAAAAGAAAACAGTTATTTCATTCATGACGGTTTTTTTTCCCCACATTAAAGTGACATAGATTTTGCTTGTAAATCTCACCATGTTTACTAGACAGTCAGGTATCTGAAAGCTTTCTGCGTGGAAAACATAAAACATATCTCAAACTCCAGTAATGAGTGGACTTTCAAAGTTTTAAAGTGGACTAGCATTTATTCTATATTATTTTACACATCTGTGCAAATTTTTAGGCTGATAGGTTCATTTTTGTGAATTTATATATGGTCTAAAAAAACCCACAAACAGAATTTCATTTTTATATAAGGATAAAAAAAGAGTTTAGTAGTTGTCTTACATAGATATAAAAGCTAGATGATTATTAAGCACTGTGCATTAAATATCTTAAATATTTTAAAGACTAAATGGTAATTGGCAGTTTTAGTATTTATTAACACAGGAAAAAAAGTAATAAGATTTTGAAGATCTACTTTTGATTGTAACATTTAACTGTAAGAAACACAGATAATACATGCCAGTGAATAAGACCTGGGAATTTTTACCTGCTAGCATGAAATCATAAATGAAAGATGTAGATGCAAAATTCACATTCTCTACTTAGAAATTTAGTTCTTAAAAAAAATGAAAAAACTTACTTTAAATGAAACTTGAAACAAACATGCCATATTGGCACAATTTTGAAAATATGTTACCATAACAACTACTTACACATAATCCTAAACCTATAATAATTCTGGTAAAACTAGAATCGGAAAATGTGAGTTTTACAAAAGTGAACAATGTAAGTTTTCTATCTACACTCTTCAAATAATCATTTGACATTTTAAGTGCTAGAATTGTAAAAATATAATAATGAGACAAACTTTCTTGCTTGAATAAACTGTTTATTGTTCATAAAAATGAATATAAATGTTTCAGAAAAAAGTGACATAAAAAAAGCCATTGCTTTGAGCTAACATTCTAAAGTGTTTCATACAATACTAAACCTAGTAGACCATTAAATATGAAAAAGCAGCAACAGTTTTTAAAATCAATATGCGAACTTTAAACAGTTTAACTAGATTTATTAATATACATAAAAAGCACCCTAACTTTTACACTGTGGCAATTTCTGTTTTCTCATTTTCTTGAGATTCCCTTGTATTACTCTAGCAGCCCAATCTCTTCGTTTCAATTGCATAGTAGTATCTATAAATTTGAACTTTAGTTTTGGAAACATTTTTACATATTTCTTTTGAGCTTCATCACAAATCATACGAAAAGTGGCTGAATCTTCAACACCTCCAACTTTTATTTCTAATATACCCTGTAATTGTTTCAATTTTATTAAGTAGTTATAAAACCCTTTATTTTAATTTTTATGTTTAATTCAAGGGGAAAGAAGAAAACAGATTACTTAGTTAAAATAATTTAATAAATATATGCATGCAAGAACCTAGGTAAAAGCAAAAAGTTAGAAATTACATGCTTGATATTTATTACATACAAAATGTAAAAACCCAGATTTGCCTGTGAATGATGCTGATACAAATTGTATACTTATTTGCACCTGTGCAACTTATGTGTAACAGTTTCTTTTTCCCTTAAAAGTTTTCAGAAGAGAAATTTTTAAGTACTCATATGCTCAAATCTTTTGGAAAATTAATTACCAATATTTAAATCTCACCTCTTTTCTCCAAAAAGTAACAACACTGAGAAAAACTTTTTTAATTTCTACTTCTCCATTTATAGGTAACTTTGAAACTGCAGAAAACTGGTAACGCAATGCTTACTTTTCTATTGGTTCAAACATATTTTGGTGGATTTTTATATTGTATATTTATTACTGAAAGAAAGCAGAAAATCACTCAAAAGTTGTTTAGCGCTATTTATTTGTCTTGCCTAGAAAAATTGAAGATAAATTCCATCTTTATGAATGTTTTTAATAATAAGCTATCTTATTTTTGCATAAGAATTAAAAGAAAATACCAATCAATAACGCATTAAACATTGAAAAATAAGTGTCAGTATGCCTATTCATTTCTTTAAAATAGTGACATTTACAGAGATTCCAACGCTAAATGAAACTTTTCAGTGGTAATTGTGAATATTTTCAGTAGTTTATGTTTGTCAGTCAATCGCATAGGCAAATTCTTATTTATTTTTTCTAAAAAAAGTTTAATTGAACTGCACTAAAAATTGATCTTAATTAAAAATATATAGAAACTTACCAGAATAAAATCGATCACAGACCCTTCACAGTTAGCATGGCTTGAAAACAAAAGCAGAAGAGATAAAAGTGTAAAGCTTGAGGAATGCAGGGGGGGGGGGGGGGGGAGAGAAGAGAAGTCCAGACTCAACAGTTTTTCTCTTCAGCTGGCGCTGATTACAAATTTGGTGCCAACTGCATCTGATAATTGTTTGTTTTAGGCTTTGGGTGTTGTGCAATAATTCCTGGTGCTTTTTTTTTATCATTAAAAGAAAACGTAGCTTAGAAATATTAGAGAATAAATTCATTTATATTTAGATTTCCATAAAAATCTAATTATATTCCGTATAAATCTAAATACAATATGCTTTTTCCGTAGTTTGTAGTAAACTAAATTTTCTAAAATATTCCATAGAATCCGTAGTAATTGGTATCTCTGTATTTATGAAATTTGGACATTTAGTCAATATCAAACCCACTGGATTTTAAGATCACAGCAGTGTGCATTTTTAGTGGAAATTTGCTTTAAGTCTTCAAATATGTTAACATGTCAATTTCAAGTATGCTAACATGATCAATCCCATGAGATTTTAAGACCACGGCAATGTGCATTTTTAATGGAAATTTGATTTAACAGTTTTCAAATATACTTAGATGGCAAATGGCAAAAATGTACAAAATTAAAATATACATACCTTCAAAACATTCAAGCAGTGAATCTTCCTTCCTTCAACTAATGGTAAATTCATATATGCAATGGCAATATCATTTGGCTTTGAAATACGCAGGTCAGAGTTTAATTGATCAAGGAAATCAGACAGTTGCTCATATAAAATAAACTGTGTTGCTCTGGGGTCAAATTCTTTCCAGACACTATAAAAGTTATCTAAATTATCATCATTTATGACATCATATTCTTGCATGACAGCATCCATGTAATTTTCCAAAATCACAGCAATAAAGATGTTCACTAATATGATGTTTGATATTATAATGAAACTCAAAACAAACAACACTGATATTACCTGAAATGAATATTTAAAATATGTATAAGGTCACATTATTCTGTATGTAGCAGTTTTGATAAGTACTAGCTGAATCTTAAATTACTTTGCTAAATTAAGGTGTTGAAATAAATTTTAATGATTTTGTCAATTTTAACCAGCGTTTTGTGAAAAGTATAAGTACACATAATATATCAATAACTATTTACAGTATAAAATAAGAGAAACATGTTTAACTGAGTATCTACACAACATTATAGCTTAGTAATCAGTAATGTTGATAATAAGCTAATACTAAATAATTTAAATACTTACAAAATTACCACAACTCCCTGCTTCTAAAGAACAGAAAGGTGGCTCTATACTTAATGCTTCTAAAATTTCTTCCCATCCTTGAGCAGTTGTTAGACGGAAAAGAAGTAGATAGCTTTGAAGAAATGTTTGGAAATTTAGTTTCTGGTTGATTACTCCATGAAACTCAAGATGTCCAAAGAAAGACATTCCAAGTATGGAATAAACATACACAATAATAAATAAAAGAATGCTAATATTTATTAAAGATGGTATTGATGCCACCATGGCATGAAGTAATCTGCGAAGATCTATCAGCATATCTGTTAAACGCAATAAACGGAGTATTCGTAAAAGGCGAAAAGCATAGAGAAATGACAAAATATTGGATTCTGTTGAAGCATAGAGTGCCATGGTCAAGTCTCCTAGAAATATAAATAAAAATATTATAATCAAGTTAACTTTAAATGGGGGGGGGGGTAAATAAGAAATTACAATATTATATTTAATTTCTTAGTATACAAAATTCATTTAATTTTCATGAAGAAAATTATTTTAGTAACTTCATAAATGAGAATTTTTTTTTAAATTGCTTTCATGGCTTGTACCTGAAAATTTTATTCTCATAGAAATGTTTATTAATTTGTAATACTTATTTACCAATACATAAATTTTCTATAGTCCATTATAAATTACACATTAAAAATTAACAATCCAAAACACACATTTTTGGGACATATTTTGCATATTAATTTATAAATTTTAAATATATAAAACTTACCCACAATATGTGTAGATATCAATAACAAATCAAATACATTCCAAAAATCAATGAAGAAAAACTTCCTTAAACCCAGCATTTTAATTACAAGCTCCAAAGAATAAGATACAGTGAAAAAAAGGTCACAGTGATGCAGAACTGTTTTCTTATAAGGTGGGTCATTATAAGAATCCAAAGCAATAGTCACACAATTAACAGAAATAAAGATCAATATAAGTACTCTAAATCTGAAATAAATTTTAAAAAACACACAAAACAGTAAATATGATTATTTTTGTAAATTTCTACCTAATAATAAAATTTATACAAATGTAAAGAAATCTTAGTAATTTTGCAGAATTTAATTTATAGGCAGAAATAACTATTTTTAGTCTAACAGGAGCAAATTACTGGGAGGAAAAAAGCTTGTTGAAAATTTTTTGTTTTAAGGTACTTGCATATTATACCGCATTCAGTCATTCCCGCAAAATTATTTTTCTGTCAAACGTGCTGGCAAACTGTTGCCAGGCATATTTGGAACCGGTTAGTTCGATTATTTTTAACAAATAATTCAACAGAACTAGTTTTCCCGAACTACTCTTGTTAAGTGTAACAGCACATTCTTTATATTGTTATTGTTATTATTTTCAGTATTTGGTTTGGTTTGGTTATGAGAAAAGTTTTAAGTTTTTTTTTTTTTTTTTTTTTTCGAATTTATGTCTTAAAAAGGATTTGCAATGGCATTGTAAAGAGCAGGGATGTGAGAAAGAAACCTCCATCAGAAAGGATGCAGTGCATTTTTTAATCAGTTTAAAACACATACAAGCACATACATTATTAAAAAAAGAGCCCGGTTTACAATATATCAATATTATTAAATTTTAAAAAATGATCATGAATTGGCAGATTTGAGATAACTTGAATATGGATTCAATTGTGCTCTGCTGATGAGAGCTAAGTACCATCTGAGGAAGTTTAAATAAGGCAGACAGAGTTCAGTTTTTGCATTGCAATGATTGTTTCATGCATGGGAAAACAAGTGTTTGAAAATTTGGAAAATAGAGAGTGGGACTTAAAGATTCTATGATTAAAAAAAAAGGGGGATTAGAATGGTTGATGAATGACCACTGGGAGTTTGTTTTTAATTTTGGCAAGCCTACATGAGGGGCATTTGCCTACAGGAAAGAGAGGGGAGGTGGGTTTGGTCGAAGGACTTTTTAAGGGGTTCAAACATGTATTCAAATTCATTTATTTTCAAATAAGTGCACCGGAGCAAGGTACAAGTAGTTAAAGACTTGAAAATAAAATAAAAGTGACATGTTTTGTTCAGAAAAGATGCCCAAGTCACCTTTATCGTCACGGGTGGACACCCTGCTTATACTTAAACTGCGAAAAAGAAATTGGGCATACTAAAAATTTGAAAAAGCATCATAAAAATAGTTATTTTCTGAATAAAATATTGGCACTATCGCAGAACACTATATAGCTGCCAAATGGAAGAGCAATAATACATTAAGATTGTTACCAAGCAAAATGGAATATATATATATGTCGTGTTCTGCGATGAAACAACCTTTTCATACAGATCATTGTAAATGGTTTGAATAGTTCAAAACCAAATCAAAGATCTGGATTAATTGAACTTGGATCAATAATTTGATGTATCCCACATTTATCTTGCCAAAAAATCGCTGTCTTGATGAGTGCAGGGATAATACTTAAGTACGTGTTTTAACATAGTCTCAGGTTCAGCAAAACAAAGTAAGAGAGAAGATTTCAGCCTACATTGATTGCACTGCACTGTGTTAAGTACATGTGCAACAGGTTAAAACTATCTTGATATGTGAACCTCTATTATTGGCTAGTGGCCTACCTGCTCAACTAATATAAAAGCAATTTCAGATACTGCTATTTGCAGGTATGTGCTGGGTATCGTTTTCTTCACCAATTGCCTTTCCTTGGCCATTTGATGTGATCTTCCCAGTACCAAACAGATATCAGATGGTAGATGAGCAGGTGTCCACCTTCCATCTTAGATCAACTAAGCACGAGGACACATAATGTTATTCGTAGTCAGGCTAATGGGATATAGGTGGTCCTAGAGGTAGTTATGTCCTGTAGTTAAGTGAAACCAGGCAACAGTTGTTGATTTCCTCAGGTATTTTGGAATTAAAACTTGATGTGGCCAGACATCCCTATCATTTGCTGTTGCATTGATAAGCCAGAATATTCTTAGTAGTGCTGTTGCATAGATTAGCTGGGGTATTCTTAGTAGTACTGTTAATGATAGCTGTTATTTTGTTTTATGGTTTGGCAAGTGTTATATTTGTAAGGAAAATGAAACAAAAAACTTTTGCGCCTCTCCCAGATTTTTTTTGGGATCTGCCATTGGTTCCAGCTATATTGTCAGCTTGACAGGAAACCTTCAGAGTTTAGTACTGCAAACTAGCTAAATCTTCATTTTACTGACCAATCAAAATATAAAAGGCTGAGTCACTCTTGCCCAGTCCAGAAATTGAACCCTGGTCCTAAACCATGGTAGCATAATGTTCTAACCATTACACCATTGTGTGTCACTAATGAGACGAAAGTTAAAAATTAAATTTTATTCTATGATCAATGTGGTGTTCTCTGATAATTAATTTCAAAAACTTTTTGATTGTACAGGTAGATTATGATGACACTAATACTAATTCACGTACAAAAAGAAAATAAACTTACGTAATACTATAAGTCACGGTATAAAAAATGTCTAAAATTTTGTATGAGGGCCTGTCAGTACGCATGACTGGCTTTCTTCTTCCTAACCTCAGCATTGCTGCATAATATCTTCTTTGAGAGTCGGTAAGCAAGATTTCAGTTTTTCCCATTTTAACCTGCAATCAGTTTCACAGATTTTAAAGCATATAGACCTGATCATTTCTAAAGCTGATGCAAATCAGTATAAAAAATTTCATGACAAAAAATATTGTAGATGACAGGAAAGCATAGGTTGAAGACAATTGCTAAGTTATTTTGCCCTGAAACATTCCTCTCTAAATTGTAAAATGAGAGTTGGTGCACACAATCTATTGTGCGTATTGAAAATTTAAAATGTTTAAGTTTCATTAACTATTGATGAAGTTACAGACCCTAATCATATAAGGATAGTATCTTTTACATAGCTTGCCTTCCTCTCTCTTGGAAAATATATTTACAGTAAAAGCTTGACTATTTCAAAAAGTAGGGGAAAATATAAATGCCAAATCTGTGAAAAATTCTGGAAAGGTCAGCCTGGAAAAAAACAAAGAAAGAAAATGACGATTCATGTCAAAGGCATAGGGGTTGGGTGGAGAAGAGGAGATCCAACTCTAAATGATGATTTGGAATGTAAATAGATGTTTATGTAACAGAGTTTAACTACCTTACATTACAAACAATACCTTTACAGAAAGAAAGAATACAATAATAAACACCTACTGATTTCTAAACTTTAAATGCCTTTGCTCCTACGCACTAACAGGATGATTAATAAATAAATAAATTGTAAGTGGAAATTGTTTGCTGCCTGCTCCCACTGCTGTTCTTTTCAAGTTTTGATACAGAGATAACACTCTTGAATCTTTGTAATGAAAAGGGGAGAAAGTAGGTCACAATTCACTAAAGTTTAATAATATGCAATCAGTGATTCTACTTTGCTTTTGATTTTCCATGTGTCTCCTCCCCCCTTTTCACATACTTGCTTTCAGCATAGCTATATATACAGTGAAACCACGATCTATCGTTCCCGCATCCATCGTTTTCCCGTATTGATCGTTTTATTTCTGTGGTCCCTGCACAACTTGTATTTGAATAACGTTAAAGGAACCCGCATCTATCGTTCGTCATAAATTGACTTTCCCACGTCCATCGTTGTAAAATTTTTCTCCTGGCTAAAACGAAATTGAAGGTTAAGTGGAAATATGGCATACAAACTGTAATTGTTTCTTGGTATGAGTTCTTGGTCTGATGATGATCAGATGAACAATGGTTGCGTGTTGGAGAGGTTGTGTATAGCGTGAAATTTAATAATTTTTACCATTAATCAAAAAGTTGAGGCATGTGGTATCCTAAACATGAAAGGAAGGTGTGATAATGCAAAAAAACGAAAATAATGGCAAAGCAGAGGCCATTCTTGCCACTGAGGAAGAGATTACACTAGAATGAAGTTTGAAGCAATAATGGTATTTGAAACGGTATGAACTTTTATATACAAACATAAAATCACAGAGAAGGTTGAGAAAAGTATTGTAAATCGTGAAAATTTACTGTTTAATTTAAAAAATGATGAAAAACCCAACATAAGATACTGATTTTTGGAAAATAAGTATCACTTATTTTCATCTTCGATTTATTTGATTTGTAACAAATTTGTATTTGTTATACAGTCATTGCGTACTTGCATAAACACTTCTTTCTTCGTAGTTTGACTTGAACCTGCATTCATCGTTTTTTCCTTTGCACCCCTTGAAAAACGATGAATCGGGGTTCTACTGTATATATATATATATATATATATATATATATATATATATATATATATATTTTGGCTACTGCAATTCAAGGAATTATTGATTTTCCTCTGACTCTTCCCTGTTCTAGTTTTAAGTTTAGATGACTGTAGTTACCAAATGAATGAATCAATCTTTTGTGCTGGCAAGAAGCTCCTTTTTCAAGAAGGACAAGAAAATGGGTTGGGGCAGGGGAATAAAAATATGAGGCTGAAATTTTTTGGCTATTTTAGTTTTCTGGATACTAGAATGCTGGATAATTGAGCTTCTACTGTACATAAAGTTGTTGCGGAGCACTTAATTTCACTAAAGAGAGTCTGTACTTAAGACATTTCAGTTTTTCTCAATATTCCATGTATTAGTAGTTTTTCCCTTAGGGTCTTACTACAATGCAATATTCAGTTATTAGAAAGCAATAAAATTAAATCAATTGCACAAACTCTGTTCTTCCATTAGTACCAAGTGATCCATGGCATTACTGATAAAGGTACCGAGCAGTTACACAAAGCCTCACAATAAAATAGCAATCAAACTTTTTTTAGCCCCTTCTGATGTAATATTCATTCATTTTCCATTGAATAATAAGACAACATATAATATCTACATTGATTATCACACTACATTTATTAATTATAATAGTTATTTTAGGCTGATAAAATATGTCTGTCCCTTTTTCACACTTCCTTTTCCTTGAATTTTTATTTTTTGCTTCTGTTCTTTTTGTTTGTTTGGCTTTTCATTATACATGGTGAAATCTTTATTTTGTAAAATGGATTAATTTCCAATAAAGTCATATGTCACAACATAATAGTTATCATACACACTTTATTTTAGAAATTAGGCGCATAAAACTTGAACAATTGTAAAACGTTTGTCCTTTAAAAATTAAATATGATATATGCAATAGTTAACTTACATCCTTTTGTGTGTTTTTAAAAGTATCTACTGCAACTCCAACAAACATATTAAGGCTGAAAAAAGCTCCAAGGAAAACAAAAGCTATGACGAATACATAGAATTCTGGCCGATTATCATGGACAGGTTGAAGATCTTCCTCATTAAAATCAACCATCATTTCAACTAATTCAGTCCAGCCGGTAAACATGGCCTACAAAATAAATTAATACATGTCTAAAGTTTTAACTAGAACACAGTATGAGCAGTAGTTAATTTTTATGTTTTTCAATAATGTTCTGTGTTGTTCTGTGATTAAGATTAACACAACTTATTATTTGTATTCCATAGCAAACTTTTTATACAGCATTTGCCCAAAGTACTTTTTTTAACATAATGACTACATCTTAAAGAATTAGGAACATTAATTAGAAAATATTAATCAAAAGTAGATGAAACTTCTATCATAATACATGAACAAGAGAGAGAGAGAGAGAGAGAGAGAGAGATGTAAAAACTGTATAGTGATTTACAAAAAGAAATTAAATAAATGGTATACATACCAACTGAAACAAAGACAAATAACTGTTTCCAATGTTATTGAAATTATAAAACATTTCTTCCCATTTATATCCTTTATATAAACAATCTGTTTTATTGAAAACATATTCAAAAACTCTTTCTTGATATTCATTAACACAACGAAAAAACTTTCCTGAGAAAAAGTGCACTCCTAAAATTGCAAAAGGTAGCCAGATGAATAATACCACTAAGACAACATGAAATATTGCAGGCAATGATATTATCAAGGAGTCAGCTACAAGCTAGAAATAGAATAGAAAATATATTTTAAAGTAAATTAAAAAAAGAAATATAGAGCTTTTCATTTTTTTAAATAATATATTCAACAAAAGGACATGTGAACTCTATTTTGGATGTACTAAGAAAACACTAAAAATTTATAGGTATGCTTCTCAAAACCACAGTTATAAGTTTACTGAGACTTCATAGGATTTTTTAGTGAACCAAGAACTTTTATTTCTTATCTTTATTCGCATTTATAGTTTGGAATGTCAAATAAAGCAGTTTTCTGAATTTATTTTTACGAAACTTTTTCAGTGCTTTATTTATTGTTATAGTAGTAATGATAGGCGATAGTGAACTGTAGTGAAATTTTCTGAAACTATGTGTGACTATTAATAATTCTATTACTATTAATTTTATCTTTTATACTATATTTGTAATAAACTTCCAGAATTTACTTGATTAAAATGATTAATTTTAATCTAAACTAACGATTCTAGCCTTTGGAATCACTTGAGTCTTTTTTTTTTTTTTTTTTTTTTTTTTTAACAGTTGCACAGCTTGTCCCTAATTTTCTGGCTTGTAAAATATTGAACTTCAGTTATAAATATTTTTAAACAGTTAACGGATTCATCACACAGAAATATTTTACTTTTTTACAAAACATATTTGTAGGACAGACCTGAGGCCATCAACACATAAAGCAAAATTTAACCATTGCATATTTTTTTCTGTTTATCCATATGTTACAGATAATTTTTTTTTTAATTATTATTTTGGAATCAATTATTAAAATAGTGAGATATGCTTATACTTGTTAGGTTTGAATTTTTGAATGACAAATTAAGTACAAATGAAAACTGACAACACACTATCCTAAGTCTTCATCAGTTTGGACATTAATGAAAATTAAAATGCTGAATACAAAAAGAACAATGGTGTAAAACCACACACACAAAAAGGTTCTGGAGGATATCTCATAGGGACAGTTTAATTCCCCTTCACAAAGGAGTAAGCCAAGGTGCGCTACACAAGTGCTTCTGAGTTTACCGGCAAGCATTTGATTATACAGTGTGTCCAGGTTTAAAGTATCCAAAAGTAATGGCTTATTATGACAGAACCATCCATTAGAATGTAATAGACTTCTCGTCCATGGATTGCAAACCACTCCAAGATTTATTGGTCTGAACGCTTGATTTTTAGTGATGAATCCTGCTTTCACACAAGTGGACTAGTTAATAGACATAATTGCGTATTTGGGGGCATGAAAATCCTCACAAAGTGCATGAACAAGAACGGGATATACCTGAAGTCAATGTGTGGCTACGAATGCACATAGATGGCATCATTGACCCATTTTTCTTCATAGACTGCACTGTTATGGGACACATTTATCATGATATGCTGGAAAACTTTGTTGTTCCACAAATTCCACTAGGTTACCTGTTCCAACAGGATGGCTCTCCGACACACTATCACGGCGATGTTACCCATTGGATTGGAAGAGAGAGACCAATTGCCTGACAACAAAGATCTCTTGATTTGACTACTTTACTTTTTGCTTGGGGATTTATTAAATCAATTGTGTATCAACAAACATTCTAACTGTGGATGGATTAAAGGAGTGTGTCATTCATGCTGTTAGTCTAATAACTCCTGATATACTACAAAACACTTGGAGAGAACTGGACAACTGTAGACGTTTGTCGTGCTATCAAAAGAGGACACATAGATTTCTATTCATAAATAAAAACTTAGTGAGATGTTCTTTCTATTCCTTTATGCTCTTCAGAATCTAATGGATAGTTTTGTCATAATAAGCCATTACTTTTGGATGCATTTAGCCTGGACACCCTGTATATTAAAACCAGGGATGTTAACTCCAACACTCGATTTGGGAGCACCCCGGGAGCAGAAAAAATTTCATTTGGGAGCACCTCGGGAGCAGAAAAATTCCATTTGGGAGCACAAAAATTCTATTTGGGAGCAGAAAAATTCTATTTGGGAGCACCTCGGGAGCACAAAAAAATAGTTTCCGAGAGGAAAACTAAGATTCGAGATCAGAATTAACATGATTTTGGAGCATAAAATTGAAGATTTAGGAACACAATAAATGCATTCAAGAAAAGCAAAGTTTGCAAGCAAACGCCATTTGCTAAAAGCAAAACACAATTTGAAAGCACTTTAGGAAAGCTCTGGGAAAAAAAGGGTGTATACAGGCTATGCTATCAGCAACTTGGTAAAAACAATACATGAATTTACATGGACGGAAGGAATTTTTGTGTGTGTGTGTGTGAAACTGCTCTTTTTAATGGTTTTCATATAAATGCTAAATGGAAAGAGTGGGAGGGAAGTATTTCTTGTATGCTATGGTACTTTTAATGCATGTTCGAAGGTTGTAAAAATACTAATATTTAAATGGTAGAATTAACATCTCTGCCCTTTATATCATTCTAGAGTTATGTATTCAAAATTTAGTCTATTTTAAAATAAAGATTTTAATTACGGATCTATAAATGAAATTCGTAACACATTCTGAAAAATTTGCGGACGCACTTTGGCTGAACACGGGCCCAGGAGCGTCGCCCCGTCTGCCCCCTCTCGTAGAGCCTGCACACACACAAAAAGAAAAACAGTGGTGTAGTTTTAAGAAAAAAGGTTTAGGAACACTCGCAACTGAAGACTCAAAAATCATGCGTCCATGATGAAAAGTGAAGAACGCTTACTTTTGCTGACATAAGCTCGAATGAAAAAGTAGTGAGACGGCATCTCCCCGCTCATGATCTTCACGGGCCGAAAATGTCTAGCCCGGCCCGACATTTAATCAAAATAAAAAATTCAGACCCGGTCCAGCTCGTATATTAATCATGATTTAAGGAAGGGGGGGGGGGATCACAAGCCAATCGTTTGGTCTTGTCCAAATTTTAGGAGAGCAAAAATTTCCGGAAAGGCTCGATTTTGCAAGCGCAGAGGACCGTCTTTAAGAGTATACGCTTGTTCCGGTCCATTCTAGAAAATGCTGAGGCCAGCCCGTGCCTTGAATGAATCGTGCTGCAAAAGCCTGGGCCCGCACAGATCTCTACCCCCCGCGACTACACCACTGGCAGCGGATTTCCGGATTATTTTAAAATGAAATATTCTATTAATTCAGACAGCCTAGATTCTGATTTCTAAACCGGTCATGCTTCCAATTTTCATTCTTGCTACGGGCCGGGTCATAAACCGTGATTTTTTAGGGGCTGGGACGTCACCGTAATATACTGTTTTCTTTACGGATCGGTCTGGTTTAGATCAGGGGCGGCCCTGCGGTACATGACACCCACTCCACCCTGCAAACGTAGAAAAAGACGTCCCTTTTACTTTTTTCAAAATTGCTTTTATGATTTTAAATTGGAAATCGTGCCCCTTCATAAACAAAAAACGATGCCCCTTGCGATGATTACTTGTTTGCCTATCTGGCCGGCCCTGATTGAGGTGACTAACAAAGCCCGACTGGTCCGATCCGGGGCGGGTAGAATGGCTTTCGTACGCAGTTTAAATCTTGCATTATTGCTAACTAGCTTTCCATACACGCTTTAAAAGATAAATGAGCGTGGCAAAAATTTAACAAAGAGTCAAAATGACGTATTCGGCGCAGACCGGCGCAAAAATCGGCTAAAAGCGCAGTTCGGCGCAATATTTGTGTTTCGGCGCACCCTAAAAGAGTCAAAATGACGTATTCGGCGCAGACCGGCGCAAAAAACGGCTAAAAGCGCAGTTCGGCGCAAGAATTTGTGTTTCGGCGCAGCTCGGCGCAATCGGCGCAGAATTAACATCACTGTAAAACCCATCATGCTTGATTAAGACTGGATGGAAGTTGGAATATGATTTTTTTTTTTTAAAGATTTATACTGTTAGGAATTTGATCATGGATTTATAGTTTCTTTTAAAGTTTCTAGGAAAAAATTTCTATAACCTGCACTTTCCCCCCTAGGTATTGGACAGCCAAACACACATTGTTTCACTTAATTAATAAAAAAAAAAAAGACTTCACATTTATAATAGTTTGGCTGTGTAATAGCATACAGTTTAAAATCAATGACTTTTTAAAATGTAAATCAGCAGCAGATTATGAGGCCCTCCCCAAAAGTTTTTAGATTACCGTTTGGTTTTGGACTATTTCAATTTTGAAAAGATTTGGTTCTATACATTTATTTACTATTTAACTTTAGTTAATATTTAAAATGACATAAGACTTCAGATGATGTATTTTCAATGTTCATTTGTTTATCATGGTTTATTTTAACAGCAAAGCTCAATGTTGTAATGGTTAGAACATCGTGCTGCTATGTCACAGGTCTGGCATGCAATTCCTTGGGCTGGACAAGAAGACTCAGCTTTTCATCCCTTCAGTGGGTTGATAAAATGAGAACCAAGCTTGCCTGGTACCTAAACTTTGGGAACTTAGCATCAGGCTGAACATCTGGCCAGAGCATATGTTTCTGCATTCTAGATTCCATTATCACAAAAGTGTGAATGGGCAGCACAGGCCTTGGCCCCTCGTCGGCTGTTGCACCACTAAGCTTAGTTTAGTTTAGTTTAGTTTATTCACCAACTGTTAGTTTTTGCAATAATAAATACTTGACTAATGCTTCATATTATTACTTTAGATTTTCATGTTAATAGACAATATACAAACCAACGCACTATAAAAGTAATTTAATAAACCTTTTAAAAGTCTAATCTGAAAAATCGAAAAACAATTGTATGTTTCTCTGATGCATTTTAAAATTTTATGAAAATTTAAATGAAATTGAGGGTTTTATAGAACACAGACTTTTATTATTTAGCATTTTCCTTGTTTTTAATAACAGCATACCTGTAAACTTTTCCACCTTGGAATAAGCCTTAGAGCTCGTAAAGCTCTCAGGGCTTTCAAAGCATGAACAGATTTTTCAGAAATCTGAAAACTATGTTTTATAAACAATTCTAGCAAGGAGAACTAGAAATAAAAAGAAAAATTATTAATTCTGTTTAAGATTACTAGGCTGTTTAAATCAAAATATTTCTTTTCTACACAAACTATTTTGTTTTATAAGACAAATTACATTTTGAAAGTTACAGCAAATAAATATAAAACAGAATTGTTGTATAAAATATAAATTTCATAAATTTGTTTCATATTCTGAAAGTTAAATATAAAAAGCTTTTAATGATATTTTGAATACAATTGGAGGTGGGGGGAGGCTAAATCAAGTATAAACCCATAAATTTCTTTAAAATTATCAGATTTGTTTTTAAAAACTTCACATCACTAACAGTTAATATTTTGACTTAAAAAAACCTTTAGAACACTAAAAGGTATTATTAAACTTGAGTTCACAAATTAAAGATAATACAATAGCCTTCATAGATATTCAGTGCTTGCATAATTTTCAAAACCACAAAGAAGCAGCATCAGCAAACATACACACTACACAGACTCCTTTTAGGGATGGTATAGATCACATATCATCAACTGCTGGCCCGCTAGGGCTTTGGATTCGGCCTGCAGAACATATCAAAACCCTGGATAAAGCCCATATAAACCTTTCAAAATCCTATATAAATCCCAATTACATGGCCCGTAACTTTGCTAACATCCTGAAGTTTGGGCTGCGACTTCACTAATTTCCTAAAGTTTGTCTGCATCTTTTTAAAGGTTGCCCATACTTGGTATAGATGTAATCTTTATACTAAAAGGTATAGTTGTTTTAACAATAAAAAGTATACTTTTTTGTACTATTCTTTGTGTATGGTGCTGAGAGCATATATATGACATGGGTGTCTGTAAAAAATATAATAATTATATATATATGCATTTACAAATCAGTATTTGGAGCATTAAATAACATATAATACAACATTTTATAGTTGCATTTGTTTACTTCCTCTAGTGTGGTATTGTTATATACATAATCTTTGATAAAAGTATCTCTCTCCATATGAATATTCAGCACTTTTTACCTCATATCATAATACAAGACTAATAAATTCTTTCTACTGCTGTCTAATTTTTTAACCACAAACTTTAATATTTTAATTCTATAAACATTTCATGCACAACACAGTACAAAAACACAATACTATTTAAAGTTTTAAACAATATCTAAGGTTAAACTGATCAAGAATAAATCAAATTATAAAAATTTCTAGTTACCAAAGCAAGGATAAAATCAAATTTCATCCAAAAATATGAGAAATAATCTACTACTCCAATTGCAAACCACCTAAGTAAAATTTCAAGAATAAACAGAAGAGTAAAAGCAAGATTCAAACAATCAATGACATATTTTCGTGCAGGATGTGAATCTAAGTTCATATCTTCAAATGCCTAAAAAAGACAAAGTCAACATGAATTATTTATGTTTTTACATTTTTTATAAATGGACAGCTGCAAAACAAATCAACTGTTTCAGTTTCACTACTCAGTCACAAAGTGGTTCCTACTTTTTTTAGACACAAAAATAATAACATGTTAAATTTTAGTGCTTTCGTGATCCAAATTACATCCATACCAACAGAAAATAATCCCCCAAGAAGTTAATTAGACAAAATCAAATTACTAAGTCTTATTTTACAAACATAATTTAAATAATGAAAATATGAATAAGACAAACGGGCTTTAAAATGAAATTACAGGCTTTTGTATTTTAAAAGGTACAAATATAGTTTTAAACGACTGAGAGCTTGTTTATTAATTTGTATGCCTATCACAGCCAAGTAGCTCTGGACTAAAATATGAAACTGAACTTTTTACTTTAATAAAAACTAATAATAACCTACACATATTTAAACTGTCAGAACATAAAACATGTTTCCTAGCAATTCAAGAGATGAAAGGGAAAAGGGAGTGGAGTTTGACAGTCCATTATATTATATACAGCACATTCCCTCTAATTCGCAACACCATAATCTGCAAATTTCTATAATCTACCCTGCATTTCAGATGTAAACAAATAATTTTACACCACAATTTTTCTTCATGGAGTGAAACACTGAAGTTTTCAGTTTGTTGAAAGTGAAATGACTAGAATAAAATGTTCTCTGTAATACTATCAGCTAATTTATAATCATAATTAAAATAATTATTTGCTGAAAATTCAGCATTAGACAATATTGATACACAACCGACAAAGCACATATGATCCTTTCATATTCAATATGATTTTGAATCTTTCTATCAAAATCTTTGTTATGGGCAGAAACAAACTTGTCTCTTCAAGAAGAAAAGATTTCTTAATAAGCTGTTAGATCAAAATAGCAAAGCCATTTTAAATTTGCAAGAGTAATAACTAAAACAAGCCATACATTAAAAAATTAATTCTTCCTTGTTTTATTACAAAATAACTTTAATAGCCAAATTATGTTTTATTTGTGTCATTATACATATAGTGTGTGGCTTATCTGTTTACCATACTTTTCAGTAAAGTATTCATTATTTGGAAGTCAACAAAGAAATGACCTATAATTTGCAAAATTCTATAATCTGACCAACCCTTGGCCCCCACCTGTGCAGATTAGAGGGAGTGTACTATAATAATAAGAAGAAAAAGATGCTTTGGCACATCATCACCAAATAAATTTAACTTTATTACTTTTTAAATATTCAAATTTAAATTTTCAGAAATTTTAAGAATTTCAAGCCAACAGTTTTTGAAAGTGATACGCCTAAAACAAAAAATAGCAGTAGTAATAGAACCAATATAATCTTACAAGAGAATTATTTTAATGTTTTTAAAAAAATAATGATAAATTAATTTAACAGAATGAAACTAATTTAAAAGAAAGGGGTTACATATAAAGAGCAAAATATTTTAAATCAGTTTTTTTCATGTTTTTTTTCCCTTTCTTCAGAAGGTTAAATAATTATATTATTCAAATAGCATTCTTTTAATAATATTAGTAATCATAGTAGCAACATCTGAGGACATGGATGACCATAAGGGCGGGGGGGCAAATATAGGGCACTCTTCCCTCTCAGAGATATAATATATTGTCTTACGATGCATATGGAATTGCATTACAAAGCAAAATCCGAAATCAATTTGTTATAATAAGGGTAAAATTTGATCCCTCTCTATATTTTTTTTTTTTTTTTTTAAGTTTGGCCCTCTCTCCCTAAAAAAGTTTCTGTGGATACCCATGTCTGAGGAATCTGAAAGTTTGAATGTGTTAAATGTGTACTACTTTCAAATAAATGTTCCCTTTAAAATTGGTTCTTTTAACTTAAAAAAAAAAAAGTGTTTTAAATACATTACAAGTATTTAAATATTTTTAAAGACTTACCATTGGAACACAACTTAAAATAATCAGAACAAAGATTATATTTTCAAACCGATTACTCTGAATAAATTGCTTCACAAATATCAAGCAGCGTCTGTTGAAAAATAAATAAATAAATAAATGAAATATTAAAACAGAAAAATATAGTAAATAGGTAATCAGTATGAAAAACTTTAAACTTTTACGGTGAAATCCCTCTATAACGATATTTTGGGGGTCAAAATAATGTATCGTTGTTAAGAGAATTATCGTTATAGAGAGAATCGATATTGGAACGAAAAGATTTTTGTTCTTCATATATCCCATACCCTGTGGTGTCACCAGAAAGTGTTCTGTTTTCATTCAGCACACCCTCGCAAGTAATATATTGTAATAAATGAAAGGAGAAAAACATGTTTATACATTTCAGTAATTTTCACAACACTCACAAATTTTAGTTAAAATACCCTTGCCGCCTCGCTAGAGATTCTAACGGCGATATAGCTTATAAATATTTATAGCATATTTGAATAACAAATATATAATGTCTAAGTAAATAATACCTGAATGCTTCAAAAGCGTTTTTTAAAATGTATTAGATATTAATTGAAAATACATACCCATTAATTTATCCTTATTTATTTTGAATTCTGTGTAAAGAAATCGGAAATTGGCAACAGTTGACTGTGTAAGTCCGTATTTTCTGCAAACCTCAGCTTGCTACATGCCTTTATCAAAATCTTTTATGATATTGAATTTCACTTCAATAGATATTTGTTTTCTTTTAGCCATTTGCTTTCGATTTTCACTAAACAAACTTCAAAGTAAAGAAAACTCATAAATAATTTAAAATATCCTCGTGTAATAATCGACCTCGATAGGATTTATCGGCGGTTAAAATTCTTACTCAAAAGTTCAGACAAGAGAACGTATCGTTTTCTAATATCAGTTCCGGTGAAAGGAATATTTGACCATTTTTTAAAGAGGGGGGGATAGGAATCAAAGATGTGTCATCCAAGAAATGCCAACTGTCCTTCCACCTTACGAGAAATGCACTTTCTCATTACCATAGTGTTACATCAGCAATACGAAACTGAATACGAAGACGTTCTTTCTCAGAGGCGTGGTCCAACCCATTCCAACCACATTTTACCTCGACTTTCTTTGTGTAGCTTTCAATGTGTGTGCATGAGTTGGGCTTCTGATGCATCGTGGAAAAAAAAATATATCGTAGTAGAGAGAATTATTGTGATGTAAGGGATAATTATTACCACCGTTGTAGAGAGAATTATCGTTTTAAAGGATATCGTAATACAGAGAACTGTTTTACATTAATCTAAAGGGTATTCAGCCAGGACTATGAAAAAATATCGTAATAGAGAGAATTATCGTTATAGAGGATATCGTTGTAGCAAAATTCTACTGTATATGGTTTAGCTTTACTTTTATTCATTACACAGAATTTTTTTCATTGTGCTAGCATGCTTGTAAGTAAAACTTTAAAGTACTTTAGTAAAACTTTAAAGTACAATTTTTTTTTTGTTATTCTTACAGTTTAAATCATTATTTTATATAAAGTGTCTCAAAAGATTCCTTACAAAGTTTCAGGAATAGTAGAGTATGCCAAGATGACTTGAAAACATACAGCATTTAACAAAGGGGAAAGGGAGAGGAGGTTGGTTACAAACATTGTCTTTTTAAAAAAGTGATTGTTAAATGATGTATAATAATGTGCTGAAGAGCCAGTAAAAATTTCCTCCTACTTTTTTGGTGAATTAAAAACACAAACTTCAACTCGACATTAAAAAAAAAATCACATTCTTGTATGTGATTTGTAGACTGCAAATCCATAATTTATAAGAACTCAGTTAAAAAATATGACTGACACTTCAATGCTTCTTCTGATGACCAGTGGCTGAGTGAATAAGATATTTATCACTTGTGGATGGCTGAAGTGTGGAAGTCCAAAGTCCTGGCTACTGTGCGACTGTCTATCAATGGTCTGGAGTTTCATGCAGTTTTCTCCATGTGTAATGTGGATACATATTAGAACTTTACTTTTAAAAATTCCTCCATTCAAGGCACCCCCTCCTATGCTGATAGCCTTAGTGTAACTTTGCTTTAACCAGGCATGTGCCAGTAGAAATTAAATTTTGGAGCAATTTGTGGAGCAAGAAAAAACACATTTTTGGAGCAGTTTGGAGCAAGAAAAACAGATTTCTGGAGCAATTTGGAACACAAAAAAGTCACTTATGGAGCAATTTGGAACACAAAAAAGTCACTTATGGAGCACAAGAATACCAATTTTGAAACACAAAATTTACTTTTCAAGGGAAGGGAGAAGTCATTTAAGTATGCTAATCTGGAAAATGAAAATTAGGGAGATTCTTAAAACACTTAGCAACAAAAACTACACATGCACTGACAATTCTTACATAAAAATACATCATATTCACATCTACACTATATTTTTTTTTCCCTCCCCCAATTTAAATTAAAAATTCCATGATATGACCAGTTTTAGTTAGAAGTGGTGAATCTAAAGTCTCGTAAACAAAAGATTTTTCATCCAATTTGACATTGCTTTATATAATTTCAAATTTTATTTCTATAATGGTGTGTCAGAAGTTTCAAAAAATAATTATTAAAAAGTTTAGTTATTTTATACAGTGTTATACTAAATATCTATTTTAAATAATAAAAAAACCCTAATATTTACTAAACCTTATAACTACTGCCAGTAGCTTAAAAAATTTAAAAATTTCATCAACTTAAATAAAATTATTAAATTTAAAATACGGGCCAATTTTTATTCTTCAAGTATTAGAGATTACATAAGAACGTCAAAGGAAAAATTTCCTCTTTTAAGATTGATGGATAAAAGATAGAAATTAGACTGCTTAGAATGTGCAATGAAATTTTTTATACAAATTAGTGAGATTAAAAGCGTTTTTAGCACATGGAAAAATTTCAAATTACACTTTTGGTGAATTTGGAGCAAAAATGTCCAAAAATGATCTTTCTGTAGCAGATTGGAGCATCATCATTGATTTGGAGCAATTTGGAGCAATTGGAGCAGCTGGCACATCCCTGTTTAACCCTTTGAAGCACAGCTATTTCCCAATGCTGAAAAGATGCAGCCATTGCCATCGCTCGTTAACTACCAGTAACATGACAGTCGATTGAATCGCCCATCGCATGCCACAGAGCTAAAGAACATTTTTGACACAGCTGGCTAGGCGGCTGGACCCACAGCCATTGCCATGCTGCCGGTAGTTAAATTGAGCTATAGCAAAGGGCAACACTTATTCGGCACTGAACATTTCATCTAGTTTTTCTTCTATGTCAATGTATATTTTCATCACATTCTCCAGTTCTTAATAGATGCTGGTACTGATAAAACTAATTCTGACATCAATTTTACAAAATTTTTTTTATGGGAAATGATGTACTAAATGGAAAAGGATTCGGGTGTAACTATGTTCTTAAGTATTTTATTGAAATCAAATTTATTCTTCGTGGATCAAAACAATCAAAATGTCAGAGTTGTGCCCTCAGGTCGAGGACACTGCATGTTAAAGGGTTAACCAATAACCAACCAATGCTTCTTTTAAAGTGATTATTAACTGATATATGAAGACAGCACTTGTAATTTAAAATTTTTATGTGTTTTTTTAATCACCTTGGTACATTCTTCTATTTCAAAAACTCTACTATTCCTAAAACTTTATGAAAATCTCTTGGGGCACCCTCTATTTCAATTTGTAAGTAGAGTTACTAAATTTGTAAATAGTTACTTAAGTTTTGATAAATTTCTGTCAAATTCTCCAACAGATGCAGTACTTTCCTTAAACTGAGGTAATTTTCTTTCCTAAAAAATATATGTATATCTACATCTATTTATTTATTTGTCCATTTCAAAAACATTCTACTTAAAGAAATTTGTCATTTAAACAAAACTTGTGCCTTAGTTAAATTACAGATAACATTGTGTTCTGCTTACTTACACATATATATATCGAACAATGAGATTGCTTTTATTGTTATTTAGCTATATTATAAAATTACTGTTTGTCAGCAAGATGATTCCTTTGATAAAATAAACATATATATATAAGCCCCCCCCCCCTAAAAAGCTTAACAATACATTACAGAAGAGACTGAGCCTAGTTGGCTACAGGGATAAATAGTAGAGCTGTAGCAAACTGTATGTATTCGTTACTGAGATGCGGATAATCACTCAGACTCTAAGGAATAATTTGGAAGTAACAAATTGCTACTTTCAAATATTAGCCGTTACTGCATCCAGATCGACCTGCTTCGAACTTCGAATACAAATTGCCAGGAGAGCTTTGACGAGGGAAAATGAGTTCTGGTAATTAAGTACTAATATGTTTCGTTGTTTGTTACTGGTTACCGGAAGTAGCAAGGTAATGTATAGGCTTGTGTTTTGAAGGGGAAAATGAGTCTTAGTATTTGAGGTATTTGTACCAGTTTTGCTATTTGTTGCTCACTTGCAAGGAGGTTGCATTTCGCATGAGCCGAATGGTCTCATTTTGATGACGTTTGAAAGATCCCTATGTTTTGTTATCGTTACTGATGATGCAATATCAGATAGATACAGTATCTGCTGCTCTGTTATGATATGGGATTAGACATGACGTCTGTTTTATACAATGTGGGGATGGGATATATGGTATATAGTATGTTATGCGTGGGTGCCAATATCAGATTTTTTGAGGGGAGAAAGGGAGGGTTCTTGCAATGATAGAGGAGCAAGATCTATAAGAATAGAAGCACGTTAGTAAGAGGGTGCTCATGCTTTCTGATATTTTAGTACTAAATAGAGGTGTAATCAGGATTATTTTTCAGTGTGGTCCCGTAGGATTGAGAAGTTATTTTTTAAATGCTTGAGCTAGAACCAAAATATGAGTAATAAATAACAAGTTATTCAAATATGCCTCAAAAAAATATTTTTATAAAGTAAACGAATTCACGCAATTTTATTATTTAAAATATTATTTGGAAAAAAATATATATATTAGGCATGTAAACTTAAAATGTTATTGTTTCATTTTAAACAAAAATTTTGAGAGGGACCTGGGATTTCTATGCCCACCCCTGCATACACCACAGGTATTAAAATAATTAAAAAAATTTGGGTATGTTTTTAAAATGTTGACGTCTAAGGAGGAGGGGGCAACTTGACCCCCATCTTTCAAGAATCCGCACTCAGAAGCAACACTAGGCACAAGCTTTCCGTTATATTTTTTATGGTGAGAATGAACAGGTTAAACCAGTGTTTAGAATTAATAAAAGATGTAGGGAAATTATGAGGGGAGCAGCATGTTTTTGGAAGATTTCTATGGGCACTATCCGAGCTATTCGGATAATTTAAAATTGTATAAAACAATACATTTGTATAAAAACATGTATTTAGAGCTTATTTTCTCTGATTATATAACTCTTATGCTTTAAAGTTAAAAAATAATGTATGATGTTTTTATTAGTTTTTAAACCAAAAAATGTAAATGCATGTAGTATTTTAAACATTCGTAATTGAACGTAATGCTATGTACAGTGGCAGAGCCAGGATTTTATTTCAGGAGGGGTGTGTGTGTGTGTGTGTGTATCAAATTGCTAACTAAGTATCTCTCTATTCTAAAAAAAAGTAAAGGCTGCTGTTGCTGCTGCTGGCACTGTCAAAGCTTGTTGACCTAACTCCTCCTAAACCGTAGGGATTTGAGTTTCGACTAAGGTGCCCACAGATTCGAAAAATTCCGAGGAACCTGCTAAGCTGATTTAAATTTCAAAAATCGAATTATTTTAGAAGATATTAATAAAAAACTGAAAAAATAAACATAATGGTTGCCAGATTTGGCATAAAATCATTCATTCCTTTGCAACAAAGCGTTTCCAAGTATCTAGAATCGCGTGAAATTTACAAAGTTAACACAAAAAGCCTAATAACTTCTTCACCGTTTGCACGATCCGCTTGAAAATTTTCATGATCATGTATAAAAATATAGAAAACAATCTGCGCTTCTTTAAAAATCTGAAAATCCACCCGTTCCCTCCTTTTTAAGCGATTTTTCGCTATTTTCAGCACCATTTTATTTCTAAGAATCAAAAAAGTAAATCATTTGCGTGACAAAATTACCCTTTTCAAGTGAATATGACGTCATACAATTGGGATTCAAATTCGTTTAAAAAAGATTTTCCAGATTACACGGCTTATTATCATTTTTTTTTTTTTTCCCCACAAATAAATCGTTTGCATGGACATGAGAGTAGCTGTGTACACAAAACGAAATCTTTCGATTGTGAAAAGATTCCCCGAGTTTCCAGAACAGCATGAAATTTAATTTGGGTATCTCTCTATTCTAAAAAAAAGTAAAGGCTGCTGTCGCTGTCAAAGCTTGTTGGCCTATCTCCTCCTAAACCGTGGGGATTTAAGTTTCAACTAAGGTGCTCACAGATTCAAAAAATTCCGAGGAACCTAATGAGCTGACTTAAATTTTGAAAATCGAATTATTTTAGAAGATATTAATAAAAAACTGAAAAAATAAACAGAATGGTTGCCAGATTTGGCATAAAATCATTCATTCCTTTGCAACAAAGCATTTCCAAGTATGTAGTATCACGGGAAATTGTCAAACATGAAGTAGAAATACACCCATTTTACGCCAAAATAAAAACTATATGAAATAAGTAACTCAAAATGTGTTACACAAAGTTGACAATTTTCAAATAGTAAGTTTGCTTAGACAACAGGAGTTTAGAATTAGCGATTATTCGTTTTTACAAAACAGAATAGCTAATATCTTGAAAATGAAAAGTAATTAAAATGCAGATTATTTTAAAGCCGGTTCTCGTACAGCTGAATTATTTGCTACCAGTAGAAATATTTGGCGGCGTTAACTATGCCATTATAGCAGTTATAGTACACTTTGGATATTTGCTAGTGCGACGAGATGGTATAATTCGTGGTGTTAAGTACGCCAATCTGCAAACGATTATGTAAATGAAAATATAGATAACGGTTTTCCGGTAACCTTAAATGAACAGTAAATATAGGTTGTGAGCATGTGTAAATCGCCAAATAATGAAAAGTCGCCATTGGTGGCAGGCTATTCTATCTGTTCCGTAGCTTTTATTAACTTTACATGTAAGCAAGTCACCAAATAATGAAAAATCATCATGGGTGGCAAATTCAAAAGGTGTTCAATAGGTTTTACATTATTAAAAATACAGCTGAAACAGATGTTCTGATTTTATTACGCTTTAGCTCCTAATTAATATAACTGTTGAATGGCAACATTAAATATCATTGTGTTTCTGAGGAGTGCAAATAATTTTTCCAGCAATTATAAGAGCAGAGTCCTCACTTCAGGTGGAGTATAGCTCAGGAACCGTACAACACGGATTCCCATTACAAAATATCTTATGCAAGAACCAAACAATGTGTAGCTCAGTAACATTCTATCTGATCCAATCTTCGGGTTTTGTCTGTTGAAATTATGTCTTTTTTATGAATAAGCCTGATTAGGAGCCGAATGCCTCATACGAAAAGTGAGCGTAGCGAGTATGGGGGCTTTGGCCCCTAGTCAGTTGTAAATAAATATCGCATTGTAAGCTAAGTAAAGGGTCCGATTTAGGAAAGGAGGGCTGCAGCCTCTCCTCCTCCTCTAGATATGTGCTATAAGACTTGTTTCTCGCATTCGAGCTAGTAACGAATACTTAGTAACCAGTAGTGAGTTTAGAGTAACGAATACATGCGGGTATTAATATTTTCGTTACTTTTACAGCACTAATAAATAGACACAGTCCTCATAATTTGCACATTTGGGGACAGATTGCAAAAAAAGTCACACAATAATTTTCTTATTTTCTCTAAAGTCTAACTAGATTTGTAGTGTTGTCTCCATGCAGTGGATATTTAAAACCTTCTTTTTTGTGTGTTGGAAAGTAATTTTTTGCTGTTTCATTCTAATTTTTAATACTCATCTCAAAAATTGCGATTTAAGTTGCATAGTTTTTCAGTTACCATTACGTGCTCCATACATGAATTGTTTCGGTTGTTTATGTTAAGATGGGTATGTCTCTTATTGTGAAGAAATGTATCATGGGGCTGGAAGGCACATTGACTATGTTACATTCAAAGTTGGCTCAATACGCCAACTAATCACATTAGGTTGTTTCAGGAAATTTTCTTCTGTTTTATGAATGAACCAGCAAATTGCATTGATGTTCAGATAGCAAAGGCAAAAGCTGAGGAAACAGTCAGATTTTAAAAGGTTTTCAGACTACCACTATCTGCTGGTTCATTTGCGTTGGTAATAGAGATGTGAATGCTCTGAAAACTGGTTTTTTTTTGTGGGGGGGGGGGGGGGCGGCAGCAACAGTTTTTATATGTGAGCAGTTCGATAAGTCCATGCAAAGTCTAAGTGATGGCTTCACAATATTGTCTCATGGCTATATCCATTTTCTAGTAATCTTTGGAGATTCGTTGACAAAGTTTTTTTTTAATGTAAAAATTTTTTGCATAAAAATTTTCCAAATGAACATGTTCTCCACCTGCCACACCCACCCCATGCAGTGGAGACACAGAAGAAAAATTTCAGGCCTCTCAATTGGTCCTCTTTTTTTAAAATTCCTACCTTTATAAAAGTTTTATTTATATAGCCTAGTATTTTAATGGTTTGATAGACGAAACCTTAACATCTAAAAGAACATTTAACAACTCTTATTGAAGAAGCAGAACATTTTACTCTATTATTTATAGAAGTAGGAATTTTAAAAAAACAGGACCAATTGAGAGGCCTGAAATCTTCATCCCTGCGTGTTTGTAGTGCAAAATGGCAAATGGACATGGACATAATCAGTTGTCTTTCAACAATCATAAGCACCTGGCTTTCTACGTTACAAAAAGGTAAGGATGAAAATTCTTCTTCAGTGTCTCCAGTGTGTAGGGTGGGGGGTGGGGGGTGGAAACATGTTCATTTGGGAAATTTTTCTTAATCAACAAATTCCCAAAGATTGCTAGAAAATGGATACAGCCGGGAGACAGTATAGTGAAGCCATCATTTAGACTTTGCATGGACTTATTGAATTGCCCACATATTTTTTTCCAAGGTGGTGGTGCATGGAGGAGGGGGGGGGGTGTTATTTCCACTTTTGAGAAAATTTGAACTTTCATTTATAAAAAAATTATATTCAGAGTTTTTTTTATTTTACTTGTGTTAGATATTCATGCTTTTTTTTAATATATGTTTTTTCATGTTCAGTCTTTCTGATGAACAATCTAAATTGGAAAATATAAAATGTAAGATAATATATTTTTACTGTGCGACAAAGTATTATTTAATCTTCAATTAAATAATCTTTCCTCACTAAAAATGAATATTTATATTAAAAATCACACCAATGACATTAATTAGTGGAAAGTTGAACATTTAAGGTAATATAGTATGAAAAAGGATTATTATAAAATTTGCTTTTAAATAAAGGAAAATTGTGAATTTTGGTAATATTTTCAAAATAATAAAGGAATTTAATAAGAATTTTTACTGTTACTTTTATCACTGTTTTATTTTATTTTTATTACAGATAATTATATTGATAAAATAAAATAGTAGGTAACAGCAAAAACTAATAGGTGAAAAATATAATAAAAAATAGCAATTATTACTTTCTCTCTCTTTTTGTTGTTTTGAACTTTTATACATTAATGCTTTTATCATAGGAAATTTTTGAAAATGTATAATTTCACTAAAAATAAAAAATAAATCATACCTTTTGAGGTTTAGGAAGCAGTAATGATGATGCATCAAATGCACTCAAAAGCACAGCAGTAAAAACACTTACAAAAACCAAGTAACCAAATACAAAAAATGAAATAACAATGACAATACATAGAATTGGTAGTCTACTAGTTCCTAAACAATCAGTAAGAGGATAGTACCACTCCCCAGTAAAGATTTGGAATACAGTAAATAAAGAACCACCAAAGGTTTTGAAAGACCACCTATAAAAAAAAAATATGAATAAATAAATTATCATAAAATATTCTATATCATGCTGTTTATTTAAAAAGATCACAGAAAAACTATAAATGAAGGGACAAATTTATTTAGAAGAAAATTTCGAAATAATTTATAAATAAAACACAGATTGTAATCATGATCGAATGAGGTTAGGAAATCTATTAAAAAATTTTTGAGCAAAAATTTGTTTATTTAAACATTTAGCTTATGATTTTTCATAAATTAATGAATTTTTATTACTGTTTATAGTAATTAACTATATGAAATTTCAACAAGTTTTTCAGCATCATGTTTATACTCTTAAAAATAAATAAATAAATAAACGCATTAAACTTTTTTTTTTTTTTTTTTTTTTTTTTTGAGATAACAGCCAGATAATGTAAAATATACACAATTCAATCTAAATAATTTCAACTTAAATACCCTTTTATACACCAAACATAAAACTTCCAAGCTATCTAGTAATTCAATGTCTCATCTCACCCTCTCCAAGGTGTCCACTATTGTCAAGAAGTAAAAATAGTAGCTCTATTAGGAATCACTTTGATATCAGACAAAGCTTCAAGATGAACAGAAGTACTAATAAAAACAAAACGTCTTTTTCTGATTGCTACTTAGTTACCAGGAGTACAGGAAAAGTTGCCAAATATTTGAAAAGCCATTTTTTTAACTAAAAATGTATAAAATTTTGAAATAATTAAAAACATCTTGATTTTCTATGTAACATATTATCTTATTTATTACAGTATTAATGTATGCAATTTATTGTATTGATAAATAGAGAAAAAGCAGTAAAACTCAAAAGAAAATATATATACATTTTTTCCCACTTTACTTCAAAGCAACATTGTTGGTCAAAACAAAAACATTATTCTATTCTCTGTAATAGTAATCTGACAGCTTATGATATTTTATTATTATCACTCTGCTGCTATGATTTTCTTTCTCGAAACTTATCTGATTCATACTGGGAAAAATTCAGTTATTCAGTTCATAGGAATAATAAGTTTAAAATTCATACACAAGTTTTGGACAATGATGGGGGAGGGGGAATAAGGCTACTTATTTTTTTCCCATTTATTACAATAACTTATTTAAGTTGACATGGTATTTTATTTATTTATGTATTCATTCATCTATTTTTCTATTTCAATATATTAAATTTGCTATAATGATTGAGTAGCTGCAAATTAATCTCATGAAAATTGATCAAACAACATTGTATCTCATATTTGTAGTAACCTGACAACAATACGAATTGGCAAAAAATGATCTAGGAGAAAAGGATAAAAGTTAAGAAAAGCCAGATATAGCCGATTAAATTTCAAAAACATTTAGTCTACTTACAAAAGAAACAAATTACTTAGATACAATTATATTGTGTAAAAGAGAGCCATACAATTCTTTAACATTACTTTTTGCATAAATTATCAGTCATACATGCATACATTTTTCTGCAATGAAATGAGGTACTACTGTAGAAAAAACTACAGTGAGTTTATTATTTAAAAAAAAAATTATATTACTGAAATTACCTAGGCAATTCAGCATCAGGTTTTACATGTTGACCTAAAAGTATATTTCCAATGACAGCAAATGTAAACATTATGAAACTCATCACAATAAGTAACTTTGCAATATTTCCAACAGATGAAAGAACAATAGATATCACTCTATGAAGAGCTGGCCAAGCCTGTTGAACTTTCACCAATTCTAACTAGAAAGAACAAAACTATTTTAATAGAATGCAATTTCACATTACTAACAGTTTTGGCAAGCATATCCTCTTTTGAGAGAGATGAAGTGAGGTTGAATTTTTACTCATTCTTATTGTGTGTAGGAATACACCTGATCAAATTTACTACTTTATTCTCACTGAAGAGAATAAGTTACACTTCCTGAGACTTCACTGCCTTTGCATTATTCTTATTGGTGCTTTTTCAATGTTGTTTACCTGATGTCTAATATTAAGCACCAAATAAGACTTTTAGTTAAAGTATAATTATAACTACAGAGGAAACTAGTTTAATGCTACCATTTTAAAAATTTTCTCGTCTATAATGTCAATTTTTACTGTGGTCCCAAATATTTTCCTGTGCTTGTAATGATAAAATACATCCTAATGTTCCACTTCCCGCATTTAATGTTTTTCTCAGCAAGAAAAAAATCAGCAAGCTTTCGCTAGTCACAATAACTATGAAGGGAAGAAAATAATTCTTAACAGAAGAGGCAATGCATATTCCCCTTCTTTGGATGAAAAGAGAAAAACTCACTATATCTCCTCATATTGTACATCGGAACAGAAATCCAGATTATGGAACAGCTATTTAAAATAAATAAATAAATAAAATACAAATGTGAGAATCTACTGACATGGGAAAAAAGACTAAAAACTGACCACATACTAACAGAATTCCTTCAGATGGAGATAAGACCGATGAAAAAACTATAATGGCAGTGAAGTTGATTATACTAATTTAATTAGAATTTCATAGTCAACTTTGCAAACTACATTATTTTAAAACATGCAAGTGTTCTGGAGCAAAATTTTGAAAAAGTAGAAAACTAGGCTAGGAAGAAGAAAATTGTAAAGTTGTCACCCTCTGAGAATCTGGAAAAAATTATCTTTGAATGGTTCAATGAAGCAAGTTCAACAAATATTCCCATAAGTGACCTTATTTTGAAGGAGAAAGTATTAGAAATGTCTTTTAAACTTGGAATTTAAAAATTTACTCATTTAAATAGTTGTACAGACTCTTAAAAAGTAAAATTCATTGTACAGATTTGTTGGTGGGGAATTCACTAAGATAATTTGAAAATTGTTAAATTTTGGATTGAATATGTATATTGTTGTCATTGATACAAGAATATTCTGGTAAATACATTAGCAATAAATGGTGAAAACCGTCGAAACTTTGGTTGATTTTTTGTGTACTAACTCAGATGGGAAGGAAAAACTAACACCAGAGCAAAACTCAACAAACTTAAGTTCTTAAAACATGCATCAAACAAAGATGTAAAGAGCTTTCCATCTTTTGTTTATTGATCAATACATAGCTTATATAATAAATTTTAAATTACAAAATGTGTGATAGGAATTGCTTCCTGCTGGTCACACAAAATTCAACCTCCTTCAACAGAGTATAGAACTAGGAAACAGGAAAAATCTACAAATGTTCTTGAAATCCGTCACATAATTTCTTAAGCATAGTAGAATGTAGGGAAGAAATGCATGTTCAGTTCTTTTGTAAAAGGGGATTTTCAGGGTGTAAGAAATGAAGATTTTGAACAAAAGGAAAAACTTGCTAATGATAATTTCAATGAAAGTTTTTCCTCTTGCCATGATGATAAGGACTAACTAGCATGTGATATGAATGATGTGACATTCAAGATTTTGACAATCAACATACTAAAGTAAATATATCTCACTATATTAGTTAATACAACATACAGTTATACATATTAGTTAATACAACATACTGTTTACTCAGAATGACATAGCTTAGATCATGATCAAATTCAGAGCCAGACTGAACCAAATGAAGCCCCTTAAGCTGTGAAATTTATAAGGCCCCCATCCACACAAATTTTGCCCCACCTTTCTTTTACTAAACTGAAAATTGAACACAGGGTAATAAGTGAATAAATATAAAGGATTTACTTTAAATAAAAAATGATTTTCTCTAAGATAATTCTTATGGTCACTATGGAATTTCGGGCAGATGTAGTATTATAACATACTAATTATTTTACTAAATTTTGCAAAATGTATCATAATCAGTCATATGCGTGCAATTGAATATCATAAAAATACTTAGAAAGCCTTGGCTATATAATCAACCTCAAATTTTCCGGCATACATCAATTCAAATTTCAATTAAATAATGGCTGATATTGTTTATACAAGTTAGTAAATAAAATAGCTCCAAGAATTTGATTCCATTTTTTTTTTTTAATTTCTGACACGAGGCCTCTAAATTGTTTAAAGTCCATGGGCTAAAGTCTTCACAGCCTAACGGGTTATCAGGCCCTAATCAAAATGATAATGAGGAAGGACCTACGAAACCCCCAGCGAACGGAGTGATCTAAGCTGTGAAAGTAGACAAAACATTTCTTATAAGTAATGAAAATCAAGAAAAAAATTTACAACTCACATGTATTGAAAATGAAATTTGTGATTCAAACAGTAAAAACAAAACAAAAAGTCAATTTAAAAAAATAATTATAAAACTACATATAAATTTATTGTATGGGAAGGGGTAAAAGGTATGTAAGGGGTTTCATTCTACAAATACAAATGTATGGTGGTTTTCTTTAGTCTTATATAAAAGCATGGTTTTACTATTAATTATCTTTATGATGAAAATTGCAAATAACCACTTCGATTTTCTTGTTATATTCAAATTACGATAACTGGCAGAACAAATGTATTAATTTGAAAGTATTGGAGCAATAATTTCAGTGCTAAATTCTGTACATTAAAGGTCAGCATCACAAATAATAACTGCAACTGGTTGTAGAGAATTTGTCCACCTTTCTAAACAAAGAGTATAACTGGTTTTAACCATTTTTTTCTCCTTTATCAAGCTAAAGGCATCATGTTCAAAATATTAAGGGAGAAAAAAATCAGTAGAATATTTTTTTTAAGTACCTAATAGAGTTAATTGAATTTACTTGGGAAAAAAAACAACTCATAAATTTTTAACAATTTACCCACGGTTGTTTAAAATAAAAAATTACAAATTATTTTACTCTGTTTAGATTCAATCACAAGAAAAATCCATATAAGATGACAATTAACTTACAAGTCGCAATGATCTAAAAATGGAATACTCAGATGCAAGATTAAAAATTATGCTTGCTAGAGACTGAGTGACAACCACAAAATCCCAAATATTCCACCAGTTGAAAAAGAAATTCTTTCCAAATGCTATCAACTTTATTATAATTTCTAAAGTAAACATCCCTGTGATTATCTATAAACAGAAAAGCAAAGAAATTATAAATTAATACATACACAAAAAACTCTTTTCCATTAGGTAACTGATCATGAACAGAATTTACTACTAAAAGATGTTTTGGTTATTAATTTTTTATCAATTTTTGTTTAGTTCCATTTAAAAAAATCAATATCTAATTGTAATTAGGTTATACACTGCTGGCCATCGTAAATGCAACACCCTGAAGGAAGCATGCAAATAATATGAAATTTACAACATGCATTAGCTGAGGTGAGATATGCAAATGATTAGAATTTCAGCGCAGACGCACATCAAGCGCGCCTGTGGCGCCACCTCAAAGCGCTATTTAAGGCTTGGAGATTTCGACGGTTTCAAGTACAGCAATTGTGTTTTTCTTGCTTTTTTTTCAAAAAAACGATAAATTATGCCTCGTAGGAAACAACGATCATCTTTTGATCAAGTATCCGAGTTTGACAGAGGAAGGATAGTGGCATACCGAGATTGTGGGTTATCTTTCAGGGAAATCGGTCGTCGTATTGGACGAAACCAAACAACTGTGATGCGGATATGTGATCGTTGGGTGCAGGAGGGTACGACGGACAGACGTGATCGACCGCATCGACCTCAGTGCACCACGTCACGTGATGACAGGCAGATTGTACGCATGGCAGTGACGGACCGCTCAGTCACATCACGAACCATATCACAGCAGATTCAGTCTGTAACGCATCATCCAGTGTCTGCGCGTACCATTCGACGTCGTTTACAGCAGAATGGTCTGTCCGCAAGACGTCCGTTGCTTTGTCTACCTCTGACGCGGAACCACAGACGTCTCCGCCGCCAATGGTGCGATGAAAGAAGGATGTGGACGACAGAATGGAATGAAATTCTCTTTACTGACGAGTCACGCTTCTGTATGCAACACCACGACGGTCGGATTCGAGTCTGGAGACACCGTGGAGAGAGGATGCTGAACAGCTGCATTATGCACCGTCACACTGGTCCTGCACCGGGTATTATGGTATGGGGCGGTATCGGATATCTCTCTCGCACTCCTCTAGTACGCATTGCCGGTACTTTAACCAGCCAGCGCTACATCTCCGAGGTGTTGGAGCCAGTTGTCCTTTCTTACCTTCAGGGCTTGCCAACAGCCATATTTCAGCAGGATAATGCACGGCCACACATGGCACGCATTGTCCAAGGGTTCTTCGTCAATCACCAGATTGAATTGCTTCCCTGGCCGGCGCGCTCTCCGGATCTTTCGCCGATAGAAAACATGTGGTCCATGGTTGCTCAACGACTGACCCAGAGTTCATCCCCAGCTGTCACACCAGATCAACTTTGGCAACGTGTGGAAGCTGCTTGGTCTGCTGTACCCCAAGAACACATTCAAAGTCTCTTTGAATCAATGCCGAGGCGTGTGGCAGCTGTGATCTCCAACAACGGCGGCTACTCTGGGTACTGATTTTGGCAGGAACCACGCTTCATAGAATGCTGTAAATTTAATCATTTGTTACTTGGTCAACATGTTATCTACACAATAAATTTTGTTGTGATATCTCTTGTTTTTCTTGGTGTTGCAATTTGGGTGGCCAGCAGTGTACTTTTGTAATGCACACTAAACTAATTTAAGGTATTTATTTTACCAAATTAATTACTCTCATATTTGAAAAATATTAAGTTACATTGAGAGAAAAAATAGTGCAATTTAAATTGTAAAAAGTAGTTTAATTTTCACTATCTGGTACAAATTTTAACTGCAGTATTGTAAGCACTACCATTTTAAGATGTAACTTAGTAAGCAAAATAGGTGTCAGAACTGTTACTTTCTTATGAGAAAAAAGGCTTTGTCCCCCCCCCCCCTCCCTATCTAATACAGTGATTCTAAAACATAGTAGTCTCCTGAAACTATTCCCACACGATTGAAAACTTTGAATGAATCTCCCAATCATAGGCAACAGATGGGAAAATAAAAGTCATTTAATTAAAAAAAAATTATAATTGAATCAAATTTTGAAATAAAAAAAGTAACTTTAGAATTTGTTTCAAGAATACAAAAATTAATGAAGAGAATTATGTTTTAATGAGACAGATATTTTTGTTTCTTACAGCATAAAAACATAATAATTAAATCTGACTGCAATTTTTGACACTTCTAGACAAAGTATTGTGCATTAAATACAATATAATGAATAGATTGCAACTAAATGCGTGATAAAATTTGTATATCTATATCAATATTTTCATTACTTCTACATTCTGCTCTGCAAACCCTTTTAGGGTTGCAATTCACAGTTGAAGATCCATTGCTCTAACAAAAAGGCTTTCTGGAAATTTTTTAATGCCATGGGCTTTATTTTACAGATATACACCTATTGCTTACAATCAAGCTTTTTGAAGCTGACCAATGAGAACAATCTACTAAAAACACTCAAAAAACAAAACAAAACTGGTGTATAAGGGATACAATAATTAAAACTTTGTAAATTAACACACATAAAACTTTCATGTGTGTTAGTTTAGAAAACTCTAATTATTTAATCTAGAAACATGACTCATATTGTTTGGAGATAATTCTTATTAACAATTTAACTTTTGAAATCAAATATTTGCTTGAAACTAAGAAAGCTATCTTCTCTAGAAAGTTAGCAGCTTCTCTAGAAAGTTATGGATAATGCCCTATAAAATATGCAAAAATGCAGAATTTTGCATAATTTGTAATTCTCCACATAAACTATAACTTTTCACAAAACAACACATTTTTCGACAATTTTTTTATTTCTTAAATTTTTCTCAACATATTTTCTTCCAAAACCTCTTGAATGTTTATTTTTGTCCAGAAATGGACGTCACCAAAAATCCAAAACCTAAGTTTTCATAACCTAGTTTGAATTCATGAAAGTGGCTCCAGCGTTTGACCCAGACCAATTGTCCAACATATATGTTGATGATGATTAGAGTCTTCAACAATACTCCAAGGATATGTAAAGGAATGTTCCGCTGAAAACTTAGTAAGATTTTGTAATTCAGAGTTTATTTCACAGAAGTTTCCAAAACTAACACACAAAGCAAAGTTAGTACTCTCAGTTTTACCTAATTCTGTAGACCATATATGGGCGACCTCCGGCTCATGGGCCAAATGTGGACCGCGGAACATATCAAAACTCCATATAAGCCATTCAAATCTCATAAATCCCTATTATATGGCCTGCGACTTAATTAACATCCTAAAGTTTGTCCTGCTAATTTTCAAAGGTTGCCCACCTGCTGTAGACCGTGAAAGAGCAGTTTCATGTCACGGCCAAATATTCACAAAACAAAGGCAGAGTTTAAAGGACTCATCAGTCGCAGGACTAACATATCTCTTTATTTTTATAAACTTTAAAGTGAGACTCACTTATTTGTTTTTTAATGTAAATTAAAATGCTGCTTGTTCTTTTTAATGTAGTTATTTCCCTACTCATATGCATTACTTCAATAGATTTCTATAAATACTGCATAATTTCAGAAAACTACTGCATCGATGCAGCATAGTTCTGAAAAAAATTCTGCATATTTCGTATTTATAAAGTAATACTTCTTAGATGATAATAGACTTTATACTAATGTAAAAAAAATACTAGACCAGTGGTAATCTATTTGGTCCCAACAGCTCATTAGTGACTGTTCCAGCTTTTATTTCAGGTGGTAGGGGTAATTCTGCTTGATATATTTTAGAAAGAAAGGGTATTTTGTAATTGTATAAATCACCATTATTTTGCAACTGATGAGCAGTTGGTATAAAAATGTTGGCTAGACCTGCTATAGATCAGTAGTTCCCAACCTTTTAACATCACACCCCCCTCAACATAGGGTAACTTACGGTGGTGCACCCCTCCCTCATATTTTTCAGCATATATTCAGTTTTTTATTCTTCAATAATGAACATTTAGTCGAATTTTCTAAAAAATGTTATCCGTAAAGTTTGAAGAAACATTTTAAGCAAAAACAGATGTTTTGGAATAAAAATAAGATGTTTAAAAACATGTATTATCGTTTGTCCTTTGCCTGTTTTTTTCGAGCCCCCCTTGCAAACACTCTGCCCCCCCCATTGGATAGTGCACCCCACTGCTCTAGACTATACAATCTATTAAAAACATGTAATATTTATCTTGATGCTTTATGAAAATTTTTAATGTGAGTACAATACATATTAAAACAATATCTTCTTACCATGCTGCAATAACTTAAGGCTTTAGCAACTGTTTCAGACATGTTTGAATGCTCCGAGGCCAAAAGAACAGTATTGGATATTATAGCCAATAATATAAAATAATTAAAAGGTTTACTCATAGAAAATTTTTTGCACAATATTCTGATTTTTGTCCAGTAACCTAAAATAAATAAAATATGTTGAAACTATAAAATAAAATCATAACCTAAGAATTTTTTTAAAAAGATCTATTAAAATGAGTTTGTAAATAGATTGATAGTTTGGATAATGAGCATCTGTTGAAAATAATATTTGTAACATTTATTTTAACCAACTGTATGCAGGGGTGCAGCCAAAAATTTTTCATGGGAAGGGTTACGACTACTGCAATTCACATATATGCATACTGAAGAATATACATTTTGTATGGCAAAAAATTCCTCATAGGGAGTTATGCTCCCCCCCCCCCTTTGGCTACGGCCCTGACTGTATGGCATATACACTATGGGATGTTTTTATAGTCTTTATTTCTGTGACTTCTACCCTACTTGTGCCTACATTTTTATTTAACATTTTGTTGATCTTTTGTTCATAATTAAGATGTACTTTATTCTTTTAAACTATATATTTCACAATTTTAATTTATGATAACCTTTTAGAAAATTGTCTTCAAAATTTACTTATAAAAACCACAAGAAATATTTGAAAATTAGATATTTGTATGAGTTATCTCTACTTCTTATAAAAGAAGATGTCTGTGGGTGTGTGCGTGTCGTCAGCGTTACGGATAAAAGGCTACACCTAGAAACACCAAATTTGGTACTCGAGAAGTTCTAAACATGAAGTTGTGCACTTGGAAGCGATTTTTCTAAAATTCGACCTAGAATTTTTTTATTTTATGTTTTATACAATTTTTGGCATTTTTTCTCACCTAATTTGTAATAATGGTGGAAATTACGCTTGTAGCAAAACGGCATTTGTATCATCGGATAGAGGAGAACATTTTCTTTTAAAAACAGTTTGTTCTTAATACATAACATGATTCACTGATTTTTAGGAATCTTTTTTCTAAGCATCTGTTTTGGCGAATTTTTTCGTAAAATAATTTTAAAACTGTCGCATCTTGAATTCTATCCATCATCATAACTTTTTGATATTCTGACAAATTGTGAACCATTCTTTTCTCCCTCTTTTAAAATAAAAACAAAAAATTATGTAAATTAGATGATTTTTTATGAATTTTAATGCAACCTAATGTTTAGAATTTAATAGCATCAAGGCGGACAGCTTATGCCATTGCATTAATAAATCATGGCACGAGATAATTTTGTTGCGTTGCCACAGAAAGGATTAGAAAAAAGGTTTTTTTCAATCTATTGATAGAGGTTTTAAATGGGTACCGGATTTTCAAGCGATGACAGATAGTATTAATATACATAATAGGTAGTATTAGTAGATTTGAAGGATAATATGAATAAATCACAATATAGGTTAATAAATATTTCATGAAATTAAAAGTGTTCTGTTTATCCTTTTCCAACTGTTATCTTACAACCAACTAAATGATAAGTAATCCTAATTTGCGTTAATATAGCCAGCAATAATTTCAACAAAGGAGATCACTTGAACATTTAAAAAATGAAATTCTGTTTTGTAATATGCAGATACAATTTTAGTGAAATATTTGCTTCTTCCCGAGTGAAGAGCGGGTTAGCAGCTATTTTATAGTAAAAGGTTGTTCATTTCATGTAGTGTCTGAGGTATTTAATACTGCAACTTGAACCTAAAGAATAGTATGATGTAGAAATAAGACACTTTAGAAGTCAGGAGTTCTCTGCAAACCGTTATGCTTTTCAATTTTTTGATCGCGAATGACACTGACGTAGTTTTTTAAGTCATTATATTGCAATGATGCCATGTTAGTACTCATGACACGAACTTTAAGTCAAGAGTCAAATAATTTTGCTTTTTTTTAGATTCCACATTACTGGAATTAGTTTGAATTGCACATGTAAGGAAAATTTTCGTTTCCTGCCGTGAGAAGAACAGGCACGCAGTGTTGTGTTGCTTTGCAGAGTCCTCTCTTCATAGTTTTATTAATTACTTATTTAATTATTTATTTACCTCAGATCTTAATTACCTCTTTTGTTATGTAAGTTTATTTTTGCAATAGCTTATTAATTTAAATACCTTAATGTTAAAGCTTCTGTACTCTCCTGTTGTTTACGTTTAATTTTGGGTTTCATGTTTATTTATTGGTAATTGGAATTAATAGCTAGTGTTTGATATCTTTTTTGTGCGCAAGAGATGAGGAGACGACCCCTAATATCAAATTTTAGTTTTGGGGCTATTTTCGTGCATTAATCTTAATTCCTGTGTTTTGGGGCTTTGTTTTTGTTGCTGAGGGGGTCCATCGGATCCCCTGCTTCCGTTCTCACCGAAGATGAGGCTGGGGCGGGGAGTTATGTCCCGCAACAAAATTTATAGCATTGTTGGCCACTCAGCGACGGATTTCGTCCGCTGGGGTATTTCTTATTGCCCTCTCTGTGGTACCCTTCGCGCGGGGAGAAGAAAAAACGGGGTTATCGAGAGGACGTTTTCGGAGTGGATGGAAAGACGCAGAGAATTTTTGAGGAGAAAAGAAAGATGAGAGTCCTGCTAAGAGAAGGAACGGTCATCGAGAAAAGGTAGCAGTCCCTCCGTGAGCCCAAACGGTCCTCGTACGGGCAAGACAACGATTCCCGAAACCTTCGCAGTACGTTCTGGAGGGCCAGAAGATCTCGTCCAGAGAGCGAATCCAAACAGGTCAGCTCTGGGATCCGAGCCCTGCGATCCAGCCTCGGTCTGATGACATTTTTCGGTGTGCGACTCTCTAGCTGCCATGACTCTCAATGTCGCTTTCCACCTGCGTATCAACCATTACAGCGGGCCCGCTTGTGAGCAGTAACTTTTGTGATTCCTAGTGTTTTAAGTCCTCGTATTCTCCCCCTGATTTTACATGCATGCAGAAGGTGACTACTATCCTGTCTCTACCAGATTCTGTCGGATCCGCGGAACTAATTGTTTACTTTAATGTTTTATATAAGTATGTCAAATGTTCTTTTTAATAAATTGTTTACTGTCACTGTTATTTAGAGTAAGTTTATTTGGGGAAGGGAGATAAATTATGGGTTTGTTACAGAGTCTTTTTTTAACTGTCCAAAGGAACTTGGCTTATGTTTAAGAATTTTAAAAAGGGAAAGGGTTACACAACGCAATGATTAAGAGTTAATGAATCACAACAATAATTGGTGCCGTTTGAGACCAGGATTCCTATGTTAATTTTTCTTCTTACTTTTTTTGTTCGCGGTAATATGAGATATTTTAGTTCGGAATCCGACAGGATCATGTGTATGACTTTTGTGAATGTAGGAGGTTCAAAGATACGATTGATTTATTTCTGAGTTTTATGTGTTATGTAAAGTGCATCGTAGATGTTTCTTGGACTAGTAGTTGTCCTTAAAGAGTTTAATTTTTTTTAGCTGTGAAGAAGAAAAAAAAAGGGTGTGTACTGTGCAAGAGAGCAAATTTAATTTTTGATTCTTGGATAAGGGTTGTAAGGTGTGAAAAAAAAAAAAAAAAAATCTTAAAATTTTCTTTGCTCTCCTAATGAAGTTTCTTTCCATGGTTTAGCTATTTATTCAATTTATTTTAATGTGTGTATATGTTTATGGTAATTTTAATGTGTGTTTATGGAAATTTTAATGCATATTTTAATTTGGGTTTAGTGTTTTATTACTGTTTTAATTTGTAAATGTGTTACTTGGCTAATTGGCTAGGATTACTTTTACCCTAGTTCTTATCCCACTTTTTATGCCTACTTTAAGAAGCGGTAATGCTACAGAAAAAAAATAAACTTACATAACAAAAGAGGTAATTAAGATCTGAGTTAAATAAATAATTAAATAAGTAATTAATAAAACTATGAAGAGAGGACTCCACAAAGCAACACAACACAGTTAGTCAGATATAAAGAAGATGCAGTAATTTTATCTTTGTGCTAACTAACAGTGTTGAGAAAAAAAATCCAATTATCAATTAAAAACTAATGACAAGATATTTAATTATGATTAACAATTAAGATAGTTTTAATCATCAATTGTGGAAAATTTCTCTCAATTAATCTAAGGACAGCAGATTTTGCTAGCTCATCAAAAAGCACATTTATCTGTCCTATGCCAGAGAAAGAGGATGTAATTGCAGATTATCTTGAGGTACGCCCAAAAATTATTGGCTCTATATTTGACAAAAATCCAGGCATTGAATATAATTTAAATTTTATTTTCTATATATAAACAAAGCAGAAAAAGCTATATTTCTTACCAACAGAGTTTAAATCCTCATAATCTTTTGCTTCATCTATGTTTAAATTCAAAGCTATTATGCTTTTCATTTTCTGCCACATTGAGTTTAGCCATTGTTGATGGAACAATATTTCATCTCTTTCATAGAATACAGTCTTTAATATCTCGGGAGATGTTGGCAGTGGATACAAATCCAAACGATTTATATCAAAGCGGAAGCAACTATTATATTTGTATGTGCGTAATAGCTGCTGCTCCTGTTAAAAAAAAAAAAAAAAAAAAAAAAATCAAATATATATTTATATATAGAGAGAAATAGATAGATAGATAGTTTTTCCTCCCAAATTAGAAAAAGTAGAAGCATAAAATAAATGCATGAAATCAAAAGGACTGCTAAACAATTGCTTAAATATGAAACATGTGAATTATAAGAAAAATTAGTTATACATTCATGAAAGTTCCCCAGAAAGTCCTTGTCTAGAAAATATATAAATATAATTAATGAAATAAACAAATAAATAGCCAAACCTCATCAAATAGATTGACACAATAAAACTACAGGTTTCTGTCTTGGTGTCAAGAGATTCACATGTCATATTTACAAAACAATGTACATATTTTTAAAATCAGAAAAAGGAGTACTGCTGTTATTAAGCATTTTTTTAAATTTACAAAAATTATACAGAATGCTTCAAAAACTAATTCTCAATGACCTATAGAGATAAAAAATACTATAATATTTAAAAAAATACTTAAAATACCAAATCCACCTGAAGAGCACACTGCAAATGAACATAAAATATCCAATCTTTATATATAGTGTAAGTGAGGTCACAGTCTGGTCCAATCAGTGTGCAGAAAACTGACCACATTCTTCAGAAGCTCCTATTTCCCATATATCTGAAGCACAGATGCAACATAGGCTTTTATCAACATAAGCACAGAAGAAAGCCAATGTTGGTCATTCTATCATATCATATCTTAAAAGTTTCAGTTGTTCATAACATAAATAAGCCCATATATATCGTGATTTTATTTTTCTAATGTTTATTTGATGCAGGATTGCCAGATCTTGCGACTTTTGAAAATTTTGCTACTTTGGAAAGCATTATACTACTAAATTTTAGGATTTGCAATTTTTCTACGACATTACTACCAATGACTGTGACGTCACTTTAGCGACTTTTTGCTACTTTTCTAGCAACGTCTTGCAATTTATTTTCAAAACTTTCTGGCAACACTGATGCACAACCTTGATGATGACAACCTTTCATATAGATGCTTGTGCATAAATTTCCAAATTTTACACAAAAGTATCTTTATGAAAGAGGTTGTTATGAAAAAAGAAACTTTTAAAGGCTTTGCAGTTTATGTTTATGTAATAAATATTCAAAGTATGCTTTAAAATCTAAATAGTCAAGACTACAATGAAGAAAGCAAAGCAATTTTATCAAATTTTGTGAATTATATTTCAGATAACTAAAATTAAACCCACAAGAATCAGATGATATTTTATTTTATTTATTTATTTACTTTAGCAAAACAATAATTTTATAGTGTACAAACATATTGTTTTGCAAATAGTCCACAAATACATACATTTCTATGGTATTTTCTCATTTACAATCTAACAGTTTAAAATCTTTAATTTATTTTTTATTTATTTATTTATTTATTTTTTTGGGGGGAGAGGGTATGATAATAAGCAAAAGAAAAAGCTGCACTTACAAAAATTGCATCTCCCCCCCCCAAAAAAAAAAAAAAAACCAAACAAACAAAAAAAAACTTACATGACTTTTGAATCAGTGATTTGAGAAACAAAATATGTTTAAAAAAAATTATTTTCATTAAAATTTATTTTCAGACTTAAAGCATGCCAAGCTATATAATTTAAGAGAAACATGAGCAGTGTCCAGCTCATTTAATGTCATGTATAGGGTATCAAACAACTGTAGTAAGGAGAAATCCAGCAAGAGACCAGGATGCATTTTTTATACTTTTTCAAAAAGGTGAATTTTTGGACATGATAGGTTTCTCACATCACAGGTTTATTTTAATCTAAAATTTAGGATTAATTTGATTTACAGACATTTTTAAGCATCAGTATACTTTAAACATTTCCTAACTAAATTCATATCTTACATTTTCTAGATAAGTTCAATAGCAGTGATGTAGTTCTAACAAAACAACAACAACAAAAAAAGTGTGGAAAAAGTCAACTTTGAGCTTAACCTAAACCAGTGTAATTAGTTAAATGTAATTACTTCTTAATATAATTTATTACTCATTGTAAAAAAAAGTACAGTCAACTCCAGATATAGTGAACACAAACAATTAGTCCCGATTCACATACAGTATCTCTGTTCACCATGAGGACACTTCGGTTTTAGTGAACTTCAGATATAGTGGACAAAATTTGATGCTCCCCAGAGATTCACTGTAACCAGAGTTAACTGTATTTTTGATTAACAGTGGTGTAAGAAACTTAATTCTTCCATCTGCAAAAACCCAATGTCAAAGTGAGAAAGATAATTTGTGCTAGATTCACAGCAACCTGGCTTTTCCCCTCTTTGACTCTGAGGTAGGTATTTTTTTGACAAAGAGAGACTTTGACAAATTGATGTATTCTTTTGCTAAAGATATGTGTACATTATTTAACATTTACAAAGGATTGCAAGTGTTGTAACTGGTGTTGTTGTATCTGGTGCGTGTTATTAATTAATATTGGAATCATTGATTCGTGATTTTTCAGATTCATTTACTAAAACAAACTGCCAAACTTCTCATATTAAGATGTTAAAGTCTCTTAAATAGATAGGGCGTCATGATCATAAGTAGTTAGTACTTTAGCGTTGTGCAATAACTAGGCAAGCTAATCGATATCTAGAAGAATAAAGGATTTATAATTACGTGAACCTAAAAAAGAAAATTTTGATCTTCACCCTAAAAAAAAAAAAAAATTAAAGCTTTAATATCTTAAAATAAAACTTAGTAGACTGAGGGATTGACTCCAATAACTACACGATTAATTCAGCTCCAATTGAATTTATTCCTTAACATTAGCTTTACATTACTCAAAGTAATTCTCATTAACAGAAAATACATTCTAAACCATTAAATACTTATCACTACACATAACATATCTCATAGAAATAAATTAACTTAATGTGAAACATTTAATATAGGTAGCTGAAAATCTTTCTTTTCATTTCCAAAAAAAAAAAAAAAAAAAAAGATAATGTTTACTGTAAAAAAAAAAAAAATTCTATATGGACCAAAAAATTTAAATAAAAATAAAATAAATAGTTGCAACTTACATAACCAGATCTGGAGAGAAATAAAATAAAAACTTAAAGAAAAAAAAACTCTATAGTTATTAATTGTCTCATAGTGAGACGCTAAAAAGAACGAAGGGAGGAAAAAAGTGCTGGGTCAGTATAATTAAAGATTAAAGTTTCCAATAAAATTGTTTTAAAGATTAAAAGAAAGAAAATTAAATGTTTGCCTGCCCAGTGTTTTTCCCAGGCTTTGTATCATCCAACAAATAAATGCCAGCTGAGGCCTTACTTTATTTTTAAAAACTTTGTTATATTTAAAGTCTTTATTTTAATTATGTGTTGAAAAAGAAAAGGCAGAGCTATCTAAAAGTAATAAAATAAGTTTTTTAAAATTTAAATGTACCTTTTAGCTTTGGTGTAAACATCATAAAATAAATCTACCTCTTAAACTAGATTTTTCCTCCTTAAACATGAGGTAGAGTCGAGTTGTTTCATAGTTCAGCTTCTGATTAAACACCAGAGATTGACAGGCAAATTACGTAAACCTATAGGCAAACTGCTGACCTTGATTCTAGACTTGAAAATGAAATAACTACAGGCAAATTTCTGACCTTCAATTGTACAAACCTATAGACAATTTTCTAACCTTATTATTATTATTATTTTTTTGCCTTTGAAACTGTAAGCTATATTTCCAGGTAATGCTTTTCATTTATGTTCTTTGTGACAGGCAAATTTCAGACCTTGTTTCTTTTATGCAAATTTTTCTTGAGTAGCTCTGCATGCATAATTTGCATTAACTGTTGAATTAACCTTTTGTGTTTTATCTATAATAGAATTTTTTCTGTGTACTGGCAGATAGATATGTGCTTCATCGATGGAAGGCTGTCTTCCACTTTTTTGTTACATGTTTGCTGCTGATGTTAACAGACATTTGTGACTGATGGTTTATGGAAGACAGCCATTTTGATTATATGTTTTTAAAAAGTTTTTAATTTCTTTTTAACCAATTGTTCATAAAGATGTGTTTATACTAATAAAAAAAAGTAAATTCCATTTTGAAGTCATTTATTAAGCAGCAACAATGATCCATTCTGCACAACTTAGGACAAAAAGAAGTCAGTCACCGGCAGCTTTCGCCACCCAGATTGAAGTCCCGTTCCAAACTTTTCTTAGCAGCTTGTTCGCTTGCCGCATCACACCCCTTCTCCGATTGAAAGGTAGTTCGTGCAGTAAAAATTTTATTTTTTAATGTTTCACCTCTCATTTTGCGTAAACGATCTTATTTTCATGTATGAGGTGAAACTATGTCATTGTATCGTCACCTTTCATGATGATGTATTGAACAATAATTATTGCAATTAATTCAGGTATTAGTATTCTTGCGCTGTAATCTTCGCCTACTCCCATGATGGCACGTCTCTCTGGACTGTTTATTACTTTTCCATATGTGTCCTACCCCACTATGTACCAGCCTTTATGCATTGGGGGGTGCAAACAAGATGGTGAAGCATCTTCTTGATGTATCTTGGGATTTTTTTTTTTTTTTTTTAAATGGGAATGTAGGGAGAAACGCTTAGGAAAAAGCAGTAGAGAATTTACTGGGCTAAATTACTCAATTTTGTATACAACAACAACAACAAAAAAAAAAAAACTAGAAAAACTCCTATTCATTATTTTTTTTTCAAAAATTTCCATTGTAGAATATTTTAGTTTATTTAAAAAAAAAATTCCTTCAAAAATTTTACACATATAAAAAAAGCAGTCCACTCAGAAAAAAAGGGGGGGAAATGTCCACTCAGAAGAGTTATAACAAAACACCATTTACTACATGTCATAAACTTGAAGATTCACTTAAAATTTGATTAAAAAAAAAAAAAAAAAAAAAAACAGGAAAAAATCATTCATTTAACTTTTAATCTGTTACATAAATATTGAACTAAGTTACTGTTAATATTTGTTTCTTAGGAGAGGACTTACATATATTTAGTACCATCACCAGTTAATTATTTTTATTAGAGGGAGAGCATAGCATAAAATTTATCTTCTGACAAAATTAAAAATAGCTTTAATTAATTAAAACTTATCTACAACTACTGAAAACAACTTCATGCTTTTAAATATCAATAACCAACACAACACAAGTGGGTCAAGATCTACTTAAATGGTCCAAAACGCTTCTTTTAGCTTTATTTCTGATGCAGAATCAGAAAAAACTTCATTTAGAAATTTTTTTAAGAAACCTCAAAATGAAAGTCATCCTTGCAGTTAAAAATTGGGAGGACACATGTTAAAAAAGTGGATATTGCATATTCCTGCTTCTCCATTCAACGATACCACTATTTAACAGTTAACAATTATTAGTAATAGTAATTTTTAATAAGAATCGCAGCTAAGTGAATATATACATGGTACATTAATTATCAAGTTTTTATTATATAACTTTTGCACTCACTTTATCTTTCATAACTGAATCAAAGGTGCTAGTCACAACAACTAACATTAAGTTCAGAAGAAAGAAAGAACCAAGAAAGATGACAGGAAGGAAAAAAAGAATGCTTAAAGGTCCAGTTGCTCCAATAACCTAAAATCAATTTTCGAAAACATCAAACTATTTGTTGAATTCTGTAAGTGTACATACTTTAATATATCATATCATATAACGTTCTTAAATGAGGTATTACTGAAAGTTCATCAAAGTAACATAATGACATATAAACTTTCTTTCAAGTAAAAGTTTAGCACATATAAATGAAATTGAAAATTATACTCATTTGAAACCAATTTATGCCTGAAGAAAACAACTGAAGATAAGAACAATTTGAACAAATAGACAAATTTGAACTGAGATCTTCAAAATAAAAATAACTTTTCAGCTTATTAAGCAGACAAAATACAAAAATTAACAATCTTTACGTAAAGGGGGAAAAAAACATGAAAGTTAAATATTTCTTACACTGTCATAGACATATTCCCATTCATCTTGTGTAAGTAGGCGAAAACTATTAATAAAAGACAGACTGAAGGTGTCAAAACTGGTAAGATCAAAATAAACAGTTGTTGTGTCTGTAATAAGGCATGTGTAATTCATACCACATTTCCTAAAATATAATACATACATATATATATATATATGAATACCTTATACCCAGAACTAAAAAAAAAATACAGACGAAAATCATAATATAAACAAGCATAGCAATTTTTTTTAAATAATAAATTTCTAGCACATAAGATTTCCAGAAAGAGAAAAAAAATAAATATAATTCAGCAGTTTTAATGACTATAACCAATTAAAATTTGCTTCATTTGAAAAACATACTTTTTTAATGGTAAGCTCTATTACAACTCTACATTATGCAACTAGATAGATTGAAATATGTTCACACAAACAGGACATATATATACATATATACTAACAAAGAGGAGAAACTGATGGAAAATATAGATAGTTTTTCGTAGTTGTGTGTATGGCATTCCATCATTAGTTTCACATATACACATCAATTAATGAATTATTTTATCACATGGATTTTCAATAAAAGAGCAATGCCACAATATTCATAGAAATTCCCATTTCAAACTCACACAGTTTCCATGATTTTCAGTGACTCATCAACATAGTTAAAAATTATGACTATATTAAAACATGCAAACATGAACAAGCATATTTGCACAAATATGTACTTCACTGTTCTTTGTAAGTTACATAATATTACATTATTCTAATTAAGAATTAAATACACAATTTAAAAAATGGTGATATAATCCTAAAAATATTTGCAAGGACATCCATACATTCCTACAATTAAAAGGAAAAACCACATACATTAAAATGGCTTCATTAAAAAAAAATATATCTTTGCAATTTTTGTTATTTTTAAGTTTTATATGAAAAACAGAAGCTCCATTTATTAGACTCGCATTCGTGTATAATTTTATTTTAAGCAAATTTTTTTAAAAATGTAGTTTGAAATTCAAAAATGCACTCATGACTATTTCATAAACTTTCCACACAAAATAGAGAATAAGAAAATGACTGTGCAAATCGCAGTTCACTGATGGAAAAGAAATCTGGATTCTTTCTGACAACAGAAGTTCTTTCGAACACTTGGCCAGTTGGCATAATCTGAGGATAATATAGGAGTGAACATTCTTAAAAACTGAAGCACCTTTCTTAATATCACCAGAATCTTCAGTGGATTCCTTCCCATGTAGACATTGTGGGTAATGAAAATGCAGACATCTTGGCTAAGGCTGGTGCAGGAAATGCCTTGATGACTTCTGTGCCTTCCAACTATATGCAGAGCTTTTTCTCGTGACTAAATGCTAGAATACCAACACTTAATTTGTTCCACCAGCACATCAGTGGTATCAGAATAATCTATCAGTTGGCTCTCTGACACTTGATTAAGGCCAGCGTCCACTCACATCCAAATCCGGACTCAGCGTTTTTTTTTTTTATTTATTTATTATGATCAAGGCATTGTAAAAGGGGGGATACAGTGCAGGGGCGAAGAATTTATTGGCTTTTAATGACCAGTCGGGATTCGCCGACAAAGGGTAACACGTGAAACCACAAAAGCACGCATACCATACAATGGGCGCACTTTTCTCCCCAATCCGTCTTCAAGATTCTGAAAAATAGATTGAGTTCCCATTCTAGCATTCTAAAACAGACGTGAATAGACACTGACCATTATAGCAGGCAAGATCAAAACACCCTAATTTCCTAGGTGGATTATTGGCATTTTCTGAGAGTTCCAAATGTTTTAGGATCTGCTCCAAGTGTTCTACCAAGCAAGCTTCCCCTGATCATATTCTTGTATGACTTGGGCTCTGCTAGATAGGATTTTACTGACAACCCATCACTGGTTCTGGATTTCTTTAGGGCACACAACAGGGCTCGAAATAAGATTGTGAAGTTGGCTACAAAAAATGCTGTTAGCTTTAATAAGTTGGCAGGAAAAACTATTCAGCTCACAGCAAAATCTTACATTTTCCTAATAAAGTGAATTGTAGTTGCAGTTTTTTTCAAATTATTATTATTATTGAAAAATTGAATTAATAATTTAATGAGAAGAAAAAAAAAAGCTTTTTTCTTGCAAGCATGCTGCAATTTCATCTGTAACCTTAAAACACATTTGAGATAGAAAGGAACACTCAAGTAATAAAGTTTTAAATAGTCACAGCCAAACTTGTTGCAATAAATGTTGATCATAGTGACTGTTTGGGCTAACCTCACAGCATCTGTTGCAACTTACTTTGAACCCTGGTGTACAACATTATAGACCTGATTTACGCCTGTTGGTCTTTGAGGGTGAAAAGCAACAATTTACAGTTCTAACCACGCATTAAAAAGTTATAATATTTGATAATTTATTCATAATTTACTTTAAATTCCTGTTTAATTCTGAAATTATTTTGTGCAAATACAGGTATAATTTTAAATTGCCTATTTAACTGTACTTTTTGTTTATAAAACAAAACTTATTGCCATGTAATTAAAATCAAAATATTTTTTGTCACATAGCCAACAATTTTTAATTATACATTACAAACAGATTATTGCTATTTAAAGAAATAAAATATAGTACTTACTGAGCATTAGTGCTGTTACCACATATTACAAATTCATTATGATGATTAACTTCCCAATTAACATCATTGTTAATATAATAGGAATAAGAAACATTCATTGTTAAAAAATCCAAAGGCAAATTTTTAACACATTTTCTACGAAATACTCCCATAAATAACTACAAAAAGAGAAAAAAAATGTGTTTCTTTCCAAAAGAATTACACCAAAGAAATGTTATTTTATCATAAGACTTGGAAATATATAACAATAATTCTTACTTGTTTTGCTGCCATTGTAACAGATATCAAAAATAAAAACATAATCATGGCTACTCCATACATACGTAGCACAGATGAAATTATTCCTTGACCCATTGTTTGAATTCCTGAAAAAAAAAGAGCACAAGATTTAATTAACAATATAATATAATTTGCTTAAGATAAGTTAAGCTACTTCTTGTGCCTCCCAATCTTAACTATCATGGTCTTAGCTAAATGAGTCTCAGCTTCTAGTTTTTTTTTTTTTTTTTTTTTACTTATTATTTATTAACTTAATATTTGGTATGCATTGACAGTACAAGACATTGCTGCGAGTAGTGTGACATTTTTCAGCCATAAAATTCGTAGTAAATTAGGTCCCTCTAGCACTTTGTGCTTACATTAAAAAATAAGCCTGGTTGCTGTTTAGATATAGGTATGAATATGATACTAGATTTTTTTACAAAAATGCACTAAAGCAGTGTTTTTATTACAGCACAAGAATTTCACTTTTTTTTTTTTTCACATTAAAATATTGCTACTGTGAAAAACTCACCCACCTTACATATCGGCTTCATTCTGCACAAAATTCTCACATTTTGAAAGATTCAAGCACTTTTTCAAAAAAAGTCACGCATTTATCCATTTTTCATAAAGAGGTTGTATACTCAAAATTGGGTGTTTAACTGAGGTATGGGTAAATACCCATTTAAAAAGACCGTACCAACTGGGTATTTACCCAACCCAAAATCTATAGTAAGAAATTCTAACCCATTTTTTCCTGTAATGTAAACTCTGTAAAGGAACACTTGGAAGCAGGTATTTTTTCCCTCTCTGCTAGAATTGTTCAACCTCAAAAGTCTAATTATGTTAAATGACTATCCCACATTATTCACAGTTTTTTAATGAAATCAAACAAAATTGCTACTTAAAAATAACCTTAAAATAAAACACAACAAACAAACAACTGAACATACTTAATGTAAAACAAGTTCTCTTCATATATTTAACATTCTCTAATTAAAATTCAAGATTTCTCAAGAAAAAGTGCAAATGATTTTATAGTAAACTGGAAACAGATTTACAGTGAATCACTGAGGGAGAAAAGGTGTATAACTTTAAAGAATACTATAGTCGAACCTGTTTATCTCAAAAAACTCCATATCTAGAAATTTCTGATATTCCCAACATTTACAATCTAATGTATTTTCATATTTATTTAAAAAAAAAAACCTTCTTTTAAAATATCTAACACAAATTTTGAATAGTGAAAATCACTAAAAGTTCATGCCCAAAGACCACCTTTCTTCAACTGGATAAATTGCATATAAATGCACCTAAAGTTATGATGAAAGCAGAGAAGGTCAAGGTTACACTTAACAATTTTTTACTTCCTTGTACAAAGTATGAGGAAGTAATGTGATTGAAAAAAAAATTTGGTAGCCAGATTTTGATGAAAAAACCCATTTTGATTACCTCTAAATTTACTTTTCAGAATTTTTGCAATGTTTTGCATCATATGCATGTACAACCCATTTTGACCGACCACGAATCCATTTTGACCAGTTTTTCCTTGACATCCGTCCGTCCGTATGTACTATGCATGTAACTCGCATACCTCAAAATCTATTGTAGAATGTTGATACTTTATATTTAGGATTGTTGTAACACATCTAGTTGTGCACCTTCCCATTTGCTCCCAATCGACTGGATAGTTTACCTACAGGGCTGCTCAAAAGATTTTAGATACATTATGCTCTATAGGCAGAAATTCATTTAAGTGCATTTTAAAGGTATTAGGCTATTTCAAACAAATCAAAAGTGGTATATGTTGTTAAGGGATACAAAATGAATCTCTCCATCGAAAATAGTGTCTGTATCATTTATAGTTCTTCTACAGGAACACTCAAAAAAATTCCAACACATTACGTTCAATGGCAGTTCAGAGACATTTATCCATTTCAAGCACAAAACCGTCCTACCATATATTTAGGTAATGTTCCAATAATAGTCATGTGCTCCCTCAAAAATTATGCCAAAAGTCGCCGAGCTTGGCGACTTTTGATGTACGTATGTATGTATTTAACTCGCATATCTCAAAAACAACTATTAGTCATAGGTTTTTGAAATTTTATATGTAAGATTGTTATAACATCTAATTGTGCACCTCACTTTTGGGTTCTAACCTACTGGAAAGTTTATTTACAGGGCCACTCAAAAAAAATTCAGTATATTAATGTCTATGGACATCTTCAATCTACTATTTGTGTAGTCAGTCATTGCTTGGGCCATGACCAAAATCTCCCCAACTATCTTTAACCATGGCGAGTTTTTAAGAAATATCAGCAAATTTGGCAACAAAATTAATAATGTATTTCGTATAACTCTAAAACTGTTGACCATACAATGTTCAGACTTTGTATTTAGATTGTACTGCAACATACAATTGTGCAACTCTTTTTTGATGCAATCAACTGGGTAATTTATTTGCAGGGTCAACCAAAAGACTTTAAATGCATTAAGGTCTATGGATACTTTCAATCATTAAAAGGCTGTGAACAATTACTACTTGAGCTATGACTAAAATCATGCAAACTATTGCAACCATGGTGGCTTTCGGTAAAATATCGCCCAATTAAGTGCCAAAAATAAATCTTTCAAATTGAACCCAGCTTGGTGATATCTCAAATATTGACAAGAAATTGCTAAACCTTAGTATTATTGCAGTATTGTATCTCTTTCAAACAAAATAACTTTAGATGAAGTGCAATGAAAATATTTATGATTTAATAGATGTAGAAAGAAGTCATGAGGTGTCCACATCAGATTTTTTTAAATCTCAGGAAAATGTTGGTCATGAGTAATTCACAGTTCTTTTTATATTTAGAAAGATTAAAAAAACAAAGAAAGATAGATGTCAAAAGTCGATTTAAGGCTATTTTTATGGTTAATGTATGTATGTTTGTTTTAACCCTTTAACGCGCAGTGGTTTTGCTCTGAGACCACCAAACTGTTGATGTTTTGACTGTTGAAGGTCACGAAGAATAGATTGGATTTCTATCAAAATAGTTGCGGGTGACATAGCTCCACGAGAATCCTTTACTTTTTAGCACGTCATTTCCCGTAAAAAAATTGTCACGATTATTTTTAACACCACTGACATCTGCCGAAAAATGGAAGAACGCGAAAACAGCTGGATAGATTGCCCAATGCTGAAAAAAGGGCAGCCGTTGCCATCGCTCGACTTAACTACCAGCAAGATGGCGGACGATCGAAATGTTCATCGCGTGCCACAGATCTAGAGACCCTTTTTTGATGACAGCTGGCTGTCGTCAAAAAAGGTTGCGCCTCAAAGGGTTAAAGAAATGTTGGATGTACCTATCTGAGATCTTACATTAAATCTGCTATCCTACCACTATATTTTTTTGCAACAAAACAAACTAAAATGCTTTTAATTGGTCGCTTTTAAAGTCTCTGTAACTATCTCAGATTTTTTTCTTTTTCTACGAGATTCGAGATAGTTAGGTTCAACTGTATTATATAAATTAAACATATTAAAGATAATAAGGATCTAACTCAATATAAAATAAATTAACAAATATATAGCAGAAAGGACACTTTTAATGAAAAAAGTGATAAATTAATCTTTGAGAAAAAACTCCAAACTTGACAATGGTTTTGCTTATAGCATGTCTACATTTTTCAGTTAACTTTATCATTTGAAGCAAACATAAAATTTTTTATTTGAATAAATAATTTCAGAGTTTTTATATAGTTAGTTTAATGACTACAGTTATCACCTTACTACATTCTTTTACTACAGTAGAGGTCTTCCTCTATCTTAATTTTTTTAAACAACCATACAATAAGATCCCTTGGCAATTTTATGCTATAAATCTTCATTCACAAAAAAAGAAATACAGATGGATTCCACTCACAAAATGCATTAAATAACTGTTTACATGTTTTCATTAAATAGGATAGAGGTGATTTCTACAATTTAATCTGAATTAACCAAAGTGATATAACTGGTTCAAATTAACAAAATTTTCTTAACATTAGATTCAATACAAGCTTTTCAGAGCTTTTGGATTAGTTTGATACAATACAGTTTGATTTAATAAGCATTAGTGTACAATACTTTTTCAAAAATGTTCTTACCAAATCATAAATTAGATTTTAAATATAACTCAAATTCGTGTAAATTCAATCAATAGCAAAATTAAATAATTGAAATTTATCAAAGCAAATTAAAAAATATTTTAACTGTTCAAAATAACAAACATATGTAATATGAATTCTACCTGGAAGTTTACTGATAAGATTTAGAATTCGTATTCCTCGCAGCGATTGAATTCCAGATAACCCATTCATATCCAACTCTAAAGCAGGTAAACTAAAATTAAAAAACTAAATCTATTAGTTGAAAAAAACATATTTAAATATGCAATTCTTATAGATTTCAAAGCAACAGAAAATTTATATAATCGTAATCATATTTAATTTTAAAAGAAGTCATACAACTGGTGGTGTTAAAATTAAAATAACTTCAATAATAAAAAAAATTATAATGAAACATCAGAAGAATAAAAGAAACTAAAAGTATCTTTCAAGAGATAAAAACATACAAGTATAACCCAAATTGATACAAATCAGAGGTATAACATTTATAAGTTTGAGTTACACCCAGGAGCAGAATTATATTCAATGTTCTGCAATGTAACTTGGAACAGTTGTGAATGTTCTGTAGACATTTTGTCCAAGTCTGACAGACCACGGTAAAATGCAAATTATCGTATTTACCAACGTATAAGTAGAGAAATTTTGGACCAAAAAAAAAAAAAAAAAAAAGGCTTTAAAGTGGGGGGGGGGTCTACTTATACGAGGGTCCTTAAGTTTTAATTTTTTTTTAATCAGAAGTCAAAAATACCTTTTTAAAAGACAATTGTTTCCTTCCCGCATTCCATAACACCATTATTGTTTAAGGTTGATTTCCATACCGGAATGCAGCAATGCAAAGATTGAAAACGTGTATCATGTTGCTGTTGTTGTGGGATACAGCCAATTAGCTACACGTGGGCTCTAGGCCAAAGGGTAGGGTGCCCCCGTGGAGGTCTTTCTAAGGGATCCTAACCCAATACATGTATCATGGTGAGCCGATGACGACGAAGGAATTTTGTGAATTGTTTGACGAGTCCGATACTGAATCGGATCTTGAATAAATTTAACTTTGTATATTAGTACTTTACCAGTAGTGTCCTATTATTACTATTCATTATTTTCAGTTTAATTTTGTACACTACTTTTGCATATTATTATCTTTATTATTGTATATTTATTACTTTCTTTTTTTTCAGATGATTTTGAATAAATGTATTTTTTTTTAAATTAAAGTTTCTCGATAAAGTGGAAAGTGGTGGGTCGACTTATACGTGGGATTTTTAAAAATTCAAATTTCTTAGTCAGGAAAGTGGGGGTCGTCTTATACACAGGATCGACGTATACATGGGTAAATATGGTAGGTATAAAAATTGTGCAAAAATTAAGGCATAGCATAAAGGGCACGTCGCTTTAATTACTCTGCAGAACATATTATTTTATACATTCTTTCTTTTAAAACATGAAATGTTCTGTGAGTAAAAGTGTGAAACATCACACTTTTACTCACTTTCTGCTTCCGGGGAATTACATATAATTTCTTAAGACAGCCTTTGCATCACTAAACTAACTTAGAATTATTTTTATTTGCATGGTGTTTTACACTGATTTTTCATCACGGTCAGATTTTCTATAGTTATGTTGCAAAAATAAAAAAGGTTAAAAAAAATGACTGTTATATAAATAGCCTGTGCATTACTAATAAGTATTGTTAATCACACACAAACCTAAAATTGACCTTTTCTATAATTAGTCAGAATAGAAGATTTTTTAACTGTGCTCATGATGTACATATTTTGCTACTAATTTTTTTTTTTTTTTACAAATAAATAAATAACATGGGTGAAACGTTTCTGGGGATAACATAGAAAAGTTTTACCTTTGGTACTTATTACACAGAACTACACTTGTTTACACTTACTCAACAAGATGCCCTTGATTACATGTGTATGAATATTTCATGAAATCATGTAATCAATGTGTAATAAAATGATATAACAAGTATTTTTTAGTACAGCATGCTCAAGAAAATAGCTTGTAAATGTATAAGCTGGGCTGACTACCCATTAGGATCTGTAGGCTTTAGTCTACGGGTCCCATTGATGGATTAAAGAAATTACAAGAAAATATCCTATTTTACTTCCATGAAAATGGACATAAATTTCAACTGGCTGCCCCCACCCACAAAATTGCATCAATCCATCTTTGATGAGCCCCAACTATAAGGGCCTATGGCGGGGGGGGGGGAGGGGGTTAAGAAAAATAAAGAAAAAAATTGAAAGTTATTTTAGTGTTTAGAACATATAAGAATGGGAAAATTATACTAGTGATTGTACACATGAAATATTTTCTGACATTTTAAAGCCATTTCTTAGCTGAAGTTTTAATGGATATGAGCTAGAAAATTACAGCTGGATTTTTGCATGCACCTTTATGATGCTCATTTAGATTTAATGGATAATGATTCATTTGCAAGATTCATTCATCATATTTCGCACTAAATCTAACAGAGTATCTTTCTGACTAAAATCCATTTATCTATTTGACCTTTACTCCCGTCATGTTTTAGTTTAAGAAGTGTATATCAGATTTGCATGGAGGGGCCTCAATAATTTAATAAGTCAAAGGCCCTGATTTGGTTTCAGCTGTCTGTGTGTAAAACTTCCAAATATGATTCAATTATCTAATACTCTGAAATTTATTTAAAAATCTTACCTAAGTAATGTTATGATAAAATCAAAAAACATCCATCTATTTTTAAGATATGCATAAGATCCAAACATAAAACCTCTTGCAATTGTTTCATAAAAAGCTTCAGCAATGTAAAATATTATTGTCACTCGTCTGTATGGGGGGGAAAAAAAGTAGAGTTTTGTCAGAGATATTCAGTTACTTATGAAAAAGAAGCTTTAAAAACATTTTTAACTGATTAATCAAACAATAATAACACATACCTGAACATATAACACATATCTGAACAAAAAAGATTAAGAAACATAATTATTTTTTCAATGACTTCTAATTTACTTTACTTTCTAAATCAGCAGCAATCAGACTTTTCAGCAGTATGATACTATTTGGTACACAAAACTAACATGTTGACTTAAAAGTTAGCATAATCAACAATTTAATTTTAAGTGTTTTAATAACATCTGGTGAAATCAATTTTGACATTTAATGAAATTTCTCAGTTTAAAAACTACTAACCACTATTTTTATTCAAAAAAGTTTGACAATGATGATTTTGTGTATATTGAATTAAATTTATTGACAATTTTTAATCCATTTTGTTAATAGTGCACATGCTAAATATGTGCTCATTTCAAACTTAAAAGAAAGATTTCATTTTGAATCTTAAAGTAATATAAAATAACATTTTATGGAAGATTTTAGTGCTTGAACATGCACAGAAATAATTTCTTTATCATTGGTTCTTTTTTAAAAGCATGCAGCATGATTGTCCAGCTCTACATATTATTTAAGTTTCCAATAATAGTTAACATAAAATTGCATTGTCTGGCAATTTGTTTATTTATTTATTTGAAAATGGTAGACAGTGTATTACAAAAGTATTGTACTTTGTATGTAATACTTTCAGATTTCTTTTTATTGTTCAACTGGGAACACAGAAGTGATCCCAGATGAAGCGAGTCCTCTTACAGGCAAATTACAGGATCGATCAAAAAAAGATACATGCTGGTGACTGGTGATTTATGGCAGTGACAAAGCAGAAAATACAGTCATTTCCTGGCATTTTCAGAGGTAACCAAAATGGTGATTGACAATTTTTAGAAGCCACTTTTTTCTTAGTTGACCTATGGGCAGTAGTTTTGCATTTTAGATGGCAGGCTTTTTTGCAGAATCCTATTTAATCTGTCTTAATTGTAAGTACTACTGTAATTAGAAATAAAAAATATGCAAAATGTTGAAAATACTTTACATGTGCTGTTGATAAAATAGAAAAATATCCTGTAATATCCCCAATATTATAAAATCTGAACTTCTTCATTTTTACATTGGAATACATATAAAAACAGTAAAAAATACTTACTCAAAAACCAAAGGTAATGAACTTGGTATGGCTAATTCAATCAAATTTGCAAGAACAATCATAATCAGACATATGTCATACCCTCTAGTAAGATAATAAGGAAAATAAAGTGAAAAGGGGCACTTTTTACTTATTTAAGAAAGAGATCAGCTAGTCAATAATTTATACACTAAATTGATGTAATAAAGGATACACATGAGTGGTAAATGCTATTGAAGCTCTTCTGACAGAACTGTATGGGTGGAACAGATATAATGTAGGCAAACGACTATATCTGTACACATACGTTTGTCCCCAACGTTGACTGATGATGCAGAAAGTCTAAACACAAAATATATCATTAGTAGATGACACATAAGCAAATTAGTTTTGAACATATGCTATATAAAGAGGTTTTGAATATATGCTATATAAAGAGGTTTTGAATATATGCTATACAAAAAAGGTTTTGGATATCGGATTTTGGCACAATCAATATCCGGTACATTCCTACATAAAACTTACTATATTTCATTTTTATCATACACGAAAGTCTCTAGAATTATTGTATTCTATAAAACTTCTCTAGAATTATGGCCTATTTTTCTGTAAATATACAAAATCATCACTGCAAAGGATCAAAACAAAGCTTATGCTACAATAAGTTTTGATCAAATCTAGAATCAGAGCAAAAATCAAAATATAAAACAATTAAAAATTTAATCCAAACTTTAAAAAAAAATTGCAACAACTAGGCAGAGTGATATTTCATGCAAGATTGTTTTTTCCACCCCAGGTTGAATCCTGTTCTAATCCACTTATTATCCAATTTTAAAATCACCATCTTTCTTAAGTTTAGCTATGGGACACTCACTTAAGTATGACAAGAGGGGGGGGGGGTTGCTAAATAGTTGGAAATAAGTGTTTCAATTCTGATTTCATTTTTAATCATCATGACATTATTGCTAACACCAACCACCTCCTTTAGATACTGAATGTTCAGTGAACAGGTGGGGTTGTTTTGAGTTAAGACAAATACACCACCATAGAAGGGTGCTCATTGCGTACAAAATTTACCAATTTAATTCACAATTATTGATGTTTAGAATATTTTTGATTGTAAATTTAAAAAAGAAAAACTTTTTAAATGAAACTGGTTTACCCTCGAAATTGTCATTTTTAACTAGGTACAGATAATTTTTTTTTTGGAGGTGATAATAGGAATGAGAATAGGGGACCCCTTTTAAATACAGTACAAAACTTCAAAAGATGGGACTAGTTTGTATAATATGGGACAGTTGGTCACTTTACAATAGGACAATAAACAGTTAAATGGGGGCAATTTTCGAGTTCATTTGGTAATACTTGAAATCAACTGACATTAATACAATGGTTTAAAAATAACAAGTCTTGCAAGTAAAATCTCATTTTTTAAAGTTTCATTTCGACTATTTATGGGTGGGTACAGCTTTAGTATTAGTCCTTTTTGGCACACTTTCGTTTTGGCGACTCTTTCTTGTCACGATAAAGGAAGCCTTTATGGTAACCCTGCCATTTGAGGATCGGAAGTTAAGACATGGTAATCCTAAAGCTGGTTTTTTATTTCCGAAAATGGCTACACGCTGATGATGACAACGTGCTTTGATTTTATTTTAATGGCTTTATTTTAAATTAAATTGTACTATTTAATTATTTATTAAATTTAAAATGAATGTTTAGGTTCATACTGCCTGTTTATTTACAGTTTTGTATGAATTAACATTCTTTTGATAGTACTTTATAGATTAATATTTTCGTTTTCCATTGTTTATTTGTTAAGGATAGAAGCAACAAATAATTAAGTTATTAATATTGGTTCTTACGTATTATCCCAGCGGTCCGCCAAGAAGAGCAATTTTTCACCAAGATAAATGTCGGACACATGAAATTATTGATGGCTTGGAATACGATTGTCAAGTTTGGTAGCACATTTGACGAAAAAATAGTTTGGCGGGAATGACTGTCAGGATACGTAAGTACCATGTTTTATACCGTGAAATAATTTTAGATATTTTGATTTTATTATTTCAATATTGAAAAATTTAGCGATTTTAATCAAAATATGCGATAAGCATTGTTTGTTTTTATTTGCTATGATTTAAACTAATTCTTTACTTTTACTTGCATATGCTTTTGTCAGAATGCTAAAATGTATTACTAAAGCTGTTCCTATTTATGTATTTTTCTGCTCATAATATTTAATTCTTTATAATTTTAATTTCCTAAATTAGTACTGTAAAAATTATAAATTTGTGTGTTTTCCAACAGTGTCTTTTGGTACGTTATAAATCCTAGAAACAGGGCGATAAAACTGCCAATTTTTTTTTAAGTCTGCGCCAAGCAGTGGGCTAAACCAGGAATCAACCCTTGTCAATAAGTCAACTTTTACTTCTCTATATAATTCAAAAAGAAACTTTACATCTTCCATGACGGTTTTATCAACCTCTTTCAGTGGAATTCCAATAGCTTTTTCAGGATTCAGTCGAATTTCAGAGTTTATATAACTATTCATAATAAAATGAACTCTCTCCGAACACAAATGAAAAATTTATATAGAAACTGAAACTAAATTTCCCTCTTTTAATGAATCTTTGTAATACAATCCATCGAAACAGCCGGCAACCTAAACAGCCATTCATAGGCTATTTCACTTTTTCCAACTCTGACTTCATACGTATTCTAATATCTTATTGGCTCAATATTTTCCTGAAGTTGGGGCATAATTTCATCATTAAAGGTTGGCAACGACAGAAAAGTCAGCCTGCAGCGAAAAGTCCGAAAAAAGAAGAGAAAGAAGAAAGAATGACTCTCGCTAAAAAGTCTCCTCCCCTGAAAAAGGGTTTTTTAATTTTATTAGGGGGAGTTCTGTCATATAAACTACTAATGTGGGGAGTCTCAGTCATGTACCGTTCTGATGAAAGGAAGAGCAGAAAGCTTTGAAACAGGTACAAAAGTGAGGTTCACGTGAATTTTAGGCTTTGCAATTCAGGGTTGGCATACATTTTTGTGTGTATAATTTATACCTTTTCTTTATTTTCCCTCCTTAGAACGTACCGCTACTTGTGGGTAGTTACGGCCACTCAAATTCAGTCTCAAGCAACAGAGATATTTTTTTCAAATCTAGCACAAACTTTTGCTTTCCTAAAGCAGAGCTGCGATCATGGCCAAGTTCTGATGTCGCAAAGCAAGCTCGGTAGCCCCTATAACACACAAATATCACAATTTTTTCCGTTTTGTATGTATTACAACAATCAGTAAAAAAATATAAAGGTGCTTACGTATTATCCCGGCGGTCATTTCCGCCAATCTATTTGATTTTTTACTTAAATGCTGGGCATTATAGATATTTTATGGTACTTTTCTATCGCCAGGGTATTTCTTGTAGCAAAGTGGAAATATTGGAACCAAATGTACAGCGGAACAAAAATAGTTTATATCCATACATAGAAGATTGAATAATGTAAAGGGAAAACAGAGTTACTAACCATTGTATGTTAACTTAGGTTTGTCCTCTGGGTCATTCCATTTGAAATCAACCAGTCCATGTCACCCACCGTCTCGGATTTCTTTGAAAATTTTTATAAATGTAGCCATTAGTGTTCTAACTAACAATATAAAATTTTACTTCAATATCTCTAATACTTTTTAAGATAAAAATTATTAAAATAATGGGAAAGTGGCCATAAATGGCGTTTTTGCGTACACTTATTTTAATGGTGCTTTTTCAGATGAAAAATCATAACTTACTTTATTTTCAATATATTAAATTGAAATTTATACCAAAATGTTCACAAAGGTTTGGAGATTATAGAAAAAATTAATTTGATAGTCCTGTTTAAAACTGGAACCCCCCAAAAATTTATAAACTTTGTACTTTTCAAAAAAATTTCATAAAAACAATTTTGCAAAAGCTGTTTCAGAAAAAGGTGTTGCTCTAACAAAGCAAACTATTTTTTTACTTACATGTAAATGCATAAAGTAAGATAATTTAAAATAAAAACGGTGGTAATTTGAGTCCTAATAGGTTAATTTAATTAAAAACCAAATATTTTGATGATTTTTACTTCCTTGTACTTAGTATAAGGAAGTAATGTGATCCTGAAAAATTTTGGCGGCCAAATTTCGACAAAAAAAAAAAACGATTTTATCTACCTCTAAATTTAATTTTAAGAATTTTTTCGACGCATCTCATCGTAGGCTAGCATGCACGATCATATTAACGCGTCTGCAACATTTTGACCAGCGGTGAGTCTATTGTGGTCAGTTTTTCCATGCCGTCTGTACGTACGTATGTATGTAACTCGCATATCTCAAAAACTATTGGTCGTAGAATGTTGAGATTTGATATTTAGGATTGTTCTATGATCTAGTTGTGCACCTCCCCTTTTGGTCGCAATCGAATGTATAGTTTATGTACAGGACTGCCCAAAAGATTCGAAATACATTACGCTCTATGGGCCGAAATTCATTAAACTCGCCTAACTCAAAAACAATTAGGCTTAGAATGTCGAAACTTCATATTTTGGATAGTTGTAACATCTAGTTGTGCACCTCCTCTTTTGGTTCCATTCGACTGGATAGTTTATCAACAGGACCGCCCAAAACATTCGAAATATACGCTCAATGGGCCGAAATTCATTAAACTCGCATATCTCAAAAACTATTAGGCGTAGAATGTTGAAACTTTATATTTAGGATTGTTGTAACATCTAGTTGTGCACCTCCCCTTTCGGTTCCATTCGACTGGATAGTTTATCTACAGAACCGCCTAAAAGATTCGAAATACATTACGCTCTATGGGCCGAAATTCATCAAAGCGTTTTTTAGAGGTATTGGGCTATTTCAAACGACTCAGAAGTGATATATGCTGTAAAGAGTTAGAAAATGAATTTCTCCATTAAAAAAAGTGTCTTTATCATTTACAGTTCTGCTACAGGAACACTCAAAAGATTTCCAATACATTACGGTCAATGGCAATTTTAGGGGCATTCATCCATTTCAAGCACAATACCGTCCTACCACATAAGTTAGGTAATGGTCCGACCACGGTCACGTGCCTCCCTCAAGAACTATGCCAAAAGTCGCCAAGCTTGGCGACTTTTGGTGTACGTGTGTGCATATTTAACTCTCAAATCTCAAAAACTATTATGAAATTTCACATGTAAGATTGTTGTAACATCTAGTTGTGCATCTCGATTTTTGGTTCCAATCTACTGGAGAGTTTATTTACAGGACCACCAAAAAAAATTTCAGTACTTTAATGTCTATGGACATCTTCAATATAATACAATTGTAGACATTGTTTGGTACATGCCCAAAATCTCTTCGTCTGTCCTCGACCTTGGCGAGTTTTGGCAAAATGTCGCCAAATTTGGCGATAGTCAGTCATTTGGTCCATGCCCAAAGTATCGCCATTTGTCATCGTTCTTGGCGAGTTTTGGCGAAATATCACCAAATTTGGCGCGAAAAATTATTTCCTATTTTGTATAACTCTAAAACTTTAACCCGTAGAATTTTGAACTTTTGTATTTAGATCTATATTATAATATCTAACTGTTTTCAATATCTTTTTTGACAGCAATCGACTGGGAATTTATTTACAGGGTGAGCCAAATGACTTTAAATACATTAAGGTGTATGGATGCATTCAATTCATTGAAAGTCTGTGGTCAATGACTACTTTGTCTATCCCCAAAATCTCGCAAACTATCTCAAGTTTGTCGGCTTTTGGTGAAATATTGCCAAATAAAGTGTCAGAAGGAAATCTTTCAAATTGAACTCAGCTTGGCGATAACGAAATATTCGGCTAGAAATCGCTAAACCTTACTATTATTGATATTTTATCTCTTTCAAACAAATAAGTTTAGCGGAAGCGCGTAGAAAACATTTTTGATTTAATAGACGTGCAAGGAAGTCATGTGTTGGACACATCATATTTTTCTTAAAATGTTATGCTGCATGCAAATGTTATTATAAAATAATTTTTTATTTATTTAATTTAAAAAGGTGCTTATTTTATTTAAAAGTTAATAATGAGTTAGTTATTTTACTTAAAATTTAATTTTTTTATTTTTAAAATATAAAACTTTTTAAACTAAATCTGAATATACATATAGTAAATATGTGTCAAAACTTAGAAGTTTTTCTTTCTTTCTTTTTATTTTTTTTTTTTTATTGTCAACTACAAGTTGAATTACACTCATTCTGACTTATTTTAGATCAGTAATATAACTGTTAATTTTATTTTTTTAAATGTAGACAATGCTTTGTTTATAATGGGAATCTCCTCACCTGTCAGGTAAAAACTTTGTATTTATTTATATTTAGTTGTGTGTCATAGGAAATCAAGTTAAAATAGTTTATTAATGTTTAAATCAGTATTTTTTTTAATCAGTTCAAGCAAAAAGGAAAAAGAGAGAGTGTGTCAATAACAAAAAATAAAAAAATGTGCATTTGAGAAAAAAGGTGGAAATAGGCTGGTTTTTTTTTTTTTTTTTTTTTTTTTTTCAGAAATGATGCAACTTATTAAGTTATTTTTATGCAATTAAGTTATCCTAATTTAGAGATTCAAAGTTTTTTAGAATGTCTCTTCAGAAGTTGTACTATGCACTTTTAGGAACAGTTATTCTAACAATAATGAAACATGCAGAAAAAAGAGTTTTAGTTAAATTTATGTGCTGCATGGTTGGAAATTTTTCAAATTTAAATGTTGTCTCAGCTAATTCTGTAATTTTTTTTTTTGGGGGGGGGGGAGGGGTGTAAATTGCCTGAGGCATGAAGAAGGCATATCTGTATATTGTTTATATATATAAAACAACTTTAAAAACTGTTTTGTTTTTATCATAATTTTGTTTATTTTTACATCAGTTTAAAAGAACTAAGTAGTCCCTTTTCAGTCAACAGGCTTTTGGACTGTAACTAGATCAGATCACATGCTTTCTGTTTGTTGTGTGGTAAGGAGCTGGTGTAATATGAGAAGATGCAGGGGGAGATACTGAGTAGTGTAAGAGAGATAGTAAAGGCCATTGCCCACACCCAGTGATTGCTGCGGCTACAATGTATTTGAATGAGGATATTTGGCCACGTCTTACATTGGGTGACACATATGCTGTCCTCTACTGAACAATAGATGGGGTGTGAAACTACAATATTATCCACAGTCCCCAATTACCTTTTGTCCGGAGTATCTCCTCTTTCTCTGCAGCGCGAAAAATTTATTGCTTAACAGTGATAATTGGCCAAGCGGCGAGTGGCTCCCTCTCGATGTGGAAAGTGGCCTTAAAAGGGTGGGGTCCACTCCCTCTTCCAATGAGTCACCCTCTTGTTTGCAGGTGTGAATATCTCTTCCTTGGTCAGATGCTTTGAGAATTGGAATCAGTTTTGCCTTTCTTTGATTAAGTGAAGATGTTCTTTGAGTAATTTGGAATTGTTTTTGATGTTCTCTGGGATTGTTGAAATTTTTTTAATGAGTTAAACCAATAATCTAAAGCTAAATTATGCAGCTTGATATATAAGCTCATTTTTGTTTATCTAATTGAAAGACTTTAAATTAGAATGTTTTTTTTTTTTTTTTTAACTATTGCTGAATATCAATTCCATTTAATATGGCAGCAGAACATTCCCAAATGTGCTGCAGTATTGGCTAAGAAAATGGAACTGAATGCCATAAAAGGATTTATACTCAGTAGTGTGTGTGCCCGCCCACCTCATGTGGGTAGTAGTGTCCGCCACCCCACAAGACACGGACCCCGGGACTTCGCACCCCAAGCCCCAAAATGACTTGGTACTTCGTACTCTTACCTATCAAAACAGCACAGTCACTGGGCTCCGTCCCTTGTCTAGTGTGTCTTCCAGCCACCAAACAAAGCAAGCACCATGCAAGATGACAAAAGTTGCCACAGGCTATGCTATCAGCAACTTGGTAAAATCAATACATATCAGGAGTCAACAACCTTTCTGTGGTTAAGTCATTTTTTTCCTACTCAAGAACCATGAGTATGATTTGTATGCGGCTTGCGAGCCACAGGTTGCCAATCCCTGTCCCTTTTTTTTTCTTTTTCAGAATCATTTAGGGAATCTTCCTCTCGAAAAACAGAGCACAAATAAAATGAAAACTAAATTTTAAAACAAAAGCTTCTATCTCATTCTTTGGTTCTATTACTAGTAGTACTAAATTGAGATTTTTGAAAACCTAAATATTATACCTCTTATACAACAACACGTAATTGGTAAGCAGTATCGAAAACAAAATAAATTTGATGATTAGAATAATTAAATGTGTGTACTTTTAATAGCATATGCTTTTGTATCAGTAATTTAACCTCATCTAATATTTACATAGTCATCTATAATACTTGAACACAATATACAAAACAAATGTAAACAAAAAATATTTAATGACTGTTGAGAGAAATTAAGAATTATGGGAAGTTAAAAATTAAGATTATGAGAAATTAATAATGAGATTACAAATTAAGTATCATAAGTTATCTAGTTTTCTATTTATTCTTTTTTTATTTTTATTAATTTCTTCTTGAGCTTTTTCATTTTCTTCTAATAGTTTTAATGTTTTTGCAAATCTATCCTTCCCTTCCGTTAATAGAATCTGTCCACTTTCTATAACAGCCAGTGGCGGCTCGTGACCTGCTTCAGTGGTGGGGCCCGAAACAAATAGTGCCAGCTCAAATCGGGAAAATACATCTACATAGAGCTGTGGCGGATTGTTACCCATTTCAGAGGAGGGGGCTTTTTTTTTTTTAAGCTCGAAAAGGTAAAACATATGAATCGCTTTTGTAAACAGTGTTAATACATAAAAACTTTTCGAATAACAAGTTATGAAAGGCGTATTGATTTCTCCCTTAAGTTTTCATTTAAAGACAGCAGATTTATTTTGCACCAAAAAAGTATCAAGTTCTGCATTATTAAGCCCTTCAGACTTGAACTTAATAAGTTTGAGAAGTAATGTACAATCTGAGCTTTTACTTAATATTTGTGAACATCACAAATTATTTTATTTGAATGAATTTGAAATACTTCAAACATCATGTTTTGACCCGTTTAAGTACCATAAAAGAAAGAGAAAAAAATGTTTGAGAACCATTAATTTAAATTTATCTGAGGTAATTAACAAATTGCCAAACTGTGAAAAATCGATTCCTGGATAAAAAAATATGTAGTTTTTGTAGGAAGAACGTAAACAAACTTATTTCTGAGATTGATGACAAAGTATCAACTGGCAGTGATACCAGTGACAAAGTATCTTCTGGCAGTGATGAAACTGTCACAAATTTCAAATTGTCAATTTCAAAACAAGAAGCTTTAGAAGATGTTAATGTATCATTACAAAACATAGGTGAATCTCAAGAAAAATGTTTGTTTTTAACTAAAGTATTAATTTGTAGTTGACAATAAAAAAAGCTAGAAAAATTTTGCCGCATGTTAACTCTTATGTATTTCTGATTTTGTTTAAAAAATTTTTAATTTTAAAATAATTTAAATTTTAAGTAAAATAACTTTAACTCATTAACTATTAAATAAAATAAGTGCTTTTTAAAATTAAATAAATAAAAAATTATTTTATAATAACATTTGCATGCAGCATAACATTTTAAGAAAAATCATCAAAATATTTGGTTTTTAATTAAATTAACCTATTAGGACTCAAATTACCACCGTTTTTATTTCAAATTACCTTACTTTATGCACTTACATGCAAGTAAAAAAATAGTTTGCTTTGTTAAGAACTACGCCTTTTTCTGAAACAGCTTTTGTAAAATTATTGTTTTTATGAAATTTTTTTGAAAAAAACAAAGTTTATGAATTTTTGGGGGGTTGCAGTTTTAAACAGGACTATCAAATTAATTTTTTCTATAATCTCCAAACCTTTGTGAACATTTTGGTATAAATTTCAATTTAATATATTTAAAATAAAGAAAGTTATGATTTTTTTTTCTGAAAAAGCACCATTAAAATAAGTGTATGCAAAAGTGCCATTTATGGCCACTTTCCCATTATTTTAATAATTTTTATCTTAAAAAGTATTAGAGATATTGAAGTAAAATTTTATATCGTTAATTAGAACACTAATGGCTACATTTATAAAAAATTTCAAAGAAATCAGAGACGGTGGGGGACATTTTTGGAATTTACTGGTTGATTTGAAATGGAATTAATGAAATGGTACTGTTAATGGAAAAGTACCTGTATGTTTTAAAAACATTTTAGTAGATACTTGTATCATAAGTTAGTTTCACCATATGAATGTCTTGTGTTGGACTATAAATAGTTAAATAAGTACTTGTACATATTATCCCGGCGGTCATTACTGCCAAACTATTTTTTTGTCAAATGTGCTGGCAAACTGTTGCCAGTCGCATTTGAAACCTTTAATAATTTCAAGTGTCTGGCATTTATCTTGACAAAAAATCGCTCATCTTGGCAGACTGCCGGGATAATACATAAGTACCGTTAAATATTTTCTAAATGTTACAAAACCTTTCCAGATCTTTATATCTTATTTTGTTTTACAGTGGAATATCCTCTGGCCTAGCTAAGCTAGCTGCAAAGCCAGGCGAATGTTAGTTTCCGTATTAGCTTTACATTTTAAAGTTGACAAGTTCTCTGAAGAAAAATCAGCAAACAATTCTCTTCAGTTTTGATAGTCTTTTCAAAGAGGGAGGTAAGCTTTTTGGCAGCATTGCTATGACAACAGTTAGTGAATACAAGGCACATGACATGGTTGCTTTTCAAAATAGTCCAAGTCTGCTGCAATGGTGAGATAGTTTTCATGCTTCACACTAATACTTCGAGTTCATATTCTACAATTTATTTCTTTGGGTGCATTTGTATTTCTGCATTATGTTTAACCTTTTTGAGTAATATTATTTTAGAGCAGTTTTTGCTGTGATTAGGGAATAAAAATGTAAAATTAAATTTCCTTATTTTTAAATAAATTAAAATGAGCGATATTGATATTATTTATGAACTGCTTGAAAATACCCCATTTTCTCAACTTCAATTTGAGGATAAGCTTAAGATTGTGCAAAAAGGTAGACCTCAGCCATCTCTTTCAAATCTTAAATCTGAGCATAAAGAAAAGAACAGATTTTATACAAGATGTTTTAGTGACCATAACTATAAAAAGTATCTATGGTTAACTGGTTCCACTAAATCTCAGAAATTATACTGTTGGGCATGTTTGCTTTTTTCTACAGATACAAGCCCTTGGAATAAAACAGGTTTTAACAGTTTAAATTATTTTGTAACAGCTTGTGAGAAACACCAAAAATCAATAAGTCATATACGTGCATTTAGTGCATTGCAAACATTTGGTTCTCAAAAAGTTGACTGTGCACAGAATTTGCAAAAGAAAATTGCTGACAGCCTGCACAATGAAAAAGTGAAAGAAAACAGAAATGTTTTAAAAAGACTAATTGATGTTGTAGCATTCCTTGGAACACAAGAATATGCATTCCAGATGCATGATGAGTCCGAGGACTTAACAAGTAAAGGTATATACAGAGAACTCTTGGAACTATTAGCAAATTATGATCCAGTAATTTCTAACCATTTGAAAAGTGCAGTGAGTTTTAAAGGAACATCATCTGTGATACAAAATGATTTAATTGATGCAATAGCTAATGAAATTGCAGACAAAATTAGATATGAAATATCAATTGCCACATTTGTTGCTCTTTCGCTTGTTGAAACAACGGACATATCAAATAAAAGTCAGTTAGCAACAATTGTTCGGTTTGTAGATAATGAAGGAAACTGTCAAGAGCGATTTTTGAATTTCACTGATGTTTGAATTTCACTGAAGAAAGGACAGCTCAGGGATTAATGAAGCATGTGATTAAAACTGTAGATGATTTGAACTGTTCAAAAAAGATAGTAGCGCACACTTTTGATGGAGCAGTTGTAAAGGCTGATCAAGTATCAGAACTACAGTCCTTGATGGAGAACAAATATCCATCAGCAACCTTTATTCATTGTCACAGCCAGAAGTTGAACTTAGTTTTAACAAAATGCACAAATTCCATAGTAGCATGCAGACGGTTTTTCAATTCTTTATCTGGAATAGACAGCTTTTTTTCACACTCTACTGCCCGTACTATTGCTTTAAAAAGCTTTATGGAAAAAAAAACTACAGGGAGTGATGTGGAATTCATCAAAACTTGTGTGCACAGTTGGAGAATATAGAGAACATCTTATCAAGTTCTTTTTATCAATAGAAGAGGATTCTGATAATTGGAAAGGCGAAGAAGTGATTGCAGCTTCAGGTTTTGTTAATTTTCTCTGTGAAGTAGACACAAAATTTTTTCTTATGATTTTCAAAAAAATATTTGCATTTTCTGATGTTCTATGTGACATTCTACAAAATAAATGCATAGACATTTCTTATTGCACAAAAAAAGTAGATGAGTTCTACAATATTTTGCAGAAAATGAAAGATGATGATTTTGAACTTATATGGGAAGAAGCTACAAATGATGCTAAAAATGGATATGAACCAAAGCCAAAAAGGCTAAAAAATGATGAATGCTCTTTTCCAAGGTACCATCAACTTTTTTATGAAATTCTTGACACACTGATGTCTAATGTTAAATTGAGATTTGACTCTGAAAATAGCATAAAGTTTGTGTCTTTGCTGGATACGAATAATTTTCTTTCATTTAGCAGAAAATTTCCTGAGAACTTATTAGCAGAACTTAAGGTACCATACATCGCCTTAAAAATGAACTCAATGTGCTTTATAGTTCAGATGAATATAAGGAAAAACCACTGTACGAAATCACTCATTACATGAAGCTTAACAATTTGGACATTGTGTTCACTGAAGTCTACAAATTAGCAGAACTTGTTTTGACATTTCCATCCACAACAGCATCTGTAGAAAGAAGCTTTTCTGCTCTGAGTAGAATTGAGATGTATCTCAGAGCAACACAAGGACATGCTCAATTGAGCAATTTGGCTCTGATATCAATTGAGAAGGGAATGCTTCTAGAAATGAAGAAACGGTCTTAAGAAAAATTTTATGAAAACATTACATTGAAATTTACATTAAAAGGGAAAAGAACAGAGTTCTTGTTTAAATGAACTGCTCAAATTTTAAATTTTTATATTACTAAATATTGAACATTACTCAATGGCTTATAAAAATTACGTATAATTCATACTTTTTCTAGATGTTTATTTATAATTTATTGCACGGTTTTTCTACTTGTATAATTTCATAATTAATGTTTAATCTCTAGAATGAGGACTGTAAAGTCACAATATAATGAAGTAATCACTGTCAAAGCCCCCCCCCCCTTCTCCTCCCTGTACACATACCTTCACCCCTATACATTATACAGGCCACTTCAAAAATATCTGGTAAAACTGTAACGCCTCACCATGGCACAGTGGTTTTGTCAATGAAAATGGTAGATGGCTGAATTGTGAAGGTCCAGGGTTCGGGTCCCATTGTGCAGCTGTCGATCTAACAATCTGGAATTTTGGTAGGTTTTTGCCAGATGTAACATAAATATGCATTAGAGCCCCTTAGAAAGTCCTCCTACCCAGTAACCCCCCATCCTTGGCAGATCACCCTAGCGTAGCATTACCATAACCAACCACACAAACAAAGCTGTAAAAAGTGATAGAGGGAACCAAGATAATTCAGAATTAAACAATAATACAGAATATAAAAAAAATCATCTTTATATTTCATAATTACTGATCAGTTAAACAAAAAGTGCTGGAAATATTTCAGTCCTGTTAACTTTAGTTAAAAACATTTAAAAAATTACCATAAAACTGATCAATATTATTAATCACTTTATTAAAGTAGTTGAAATGATGGTAAAATTTCTATTTTTTCTCAAAAAATATCAAACTAAAATTATGAATTGCATTTTCTTTAAAATTACACAATTTTTAAATTTAAAAAAAATCTGTACCAAGGCTTAATTAGTGCTTCAGTGCCTATTATAAAGTGATGATGGTTTTGATTCTGCATTGTTATGTTTCTAAACGACCTTGTTTCCTTCTGCCATCCTCAACAATTTTGACAAATATTTTTGAAATATCCTGTGCATTTTAAACGCTTACTGGAATGAGATAGCCTACCTTTGAAATTCAGCATATACCACTGTTATTTTTCCATATGTTTGTGATTCTTTTAAGATAAAGTCACTAAAACTTACAAAATATTAAAGTTGCCTATGTATGTATTTATATTGAGAATACTTAAAAATCATAATAGGAGGGCCGGTTAATCTGAGAATAAGAATTTTCAAGTGTGCATAACATTGAATCAAAAAAATATTGGCAGCTACAATTGCTTTTGCTAAATCTTACTATTGTTGTGCAGTAGTTGGCAAGTACATAACTATCAGACATAATTTCTGATACTCAAGAATTGAAAATGTGAATCTGCCCAAAAATGTTTATATGCTAGAACAAAATGTATTTAACAAAGTAGACTAACTTGCACTGCATGCTTTTACTGATGTGCAGTGCAATGAAAATGATCACCCCAAAAGTGTGATTAAGATCAGTGCAAATGAGATTTTGGCTGTTTTTTGCTGATAACATAAGATTTCCCCTCTATTTCAGCATTTGGTCTCTAATTGTTTCATTAGGTGCATTTATCATACAACAAGTGTCAGCCTTTCATTAGCTAAAAATGTTGAAAGGATATTCTTAACCTGGGTTCCAGTACAAAGCGTGGAAGAAACATTGAACATGGGAAGGAGAAACTGTGGCATTGCATCTTTGCAAATATGTGAAGAAATAGGTTTAAGTGCTGGCAAATTTATGAATTTGCTGTTCAGGTCAACTGGTTAAACTGTCATACCAATAGCATCACCAATGTGTTACATAAGGGCATATTTAGTCACCATGTATACAAATACTCACATTATAAGTCAGGCCTGTGCATATTATAAGATGCCTATTTAATGAATTTTTTTATAGAATTGCCTGGTTCAAACATTTTTTAAGCATTTGGTTTAAACCATTTTTTGCACCTAATTTTTTCTGTGTTTTGTGGACAAAGAGTTGCTTAAATATTTTTTCTTTTTAATAATACAGAACACATATAGGATCTTGTTTTTGTTTATAACTAAACCAACCAGGTCATTCAATAATGACTAAAGTAATTTATAGCTTTTAAAAAAATTATTTATAAATAAATTTGAGAATATTTTCAGCATTTATCAGTATATATTATAGAATCATTAATAATGATTATTCATACATATATATATATATTTTACTAATATACATTTTACAATTTTTATGACAATTTACATTGAAATTAAAGTGCTTCATTTATTTTTATATAACTGCTTAAGTAATTGATCAAGGCTTTTTTTTTTTTTTTTTTTTTTTTAGTAAAACGGGGTTGCCATGAGTCAGGGTGAACAGGGAAAAGTCTGGGAATTCCATTTTGGCAAAAAAAAAAAAAAAAAAAAAAAAATCAGGGAGAAGTCGGGAAGAATTGCAAATTTTGGCCCAAAACCTGGAAAATCAGTGTTTGTAAATAGTGTTTAACCTTACTTTGGGAAGCTAAAAATATTAAAGAAAATTTGCAAAATTGGCATCATAAACATAAAAAATGTAGTCTGGATTTTTATCACATGATAATCTGGAAAACCTGCAAAAGTCAGGGAATGTTTTTTCAGAAATTTAAAAATTTTAATCATTTTTTTTTTCCTTAAATTGGTCAAGTGTGAATTTGTATTAAAAAATATATATTTCATTGGGTACATGGCATTGGCTACAAGCTACACACAAACAGTTTTCATGTTGTGTAGCTTGCAAATCTGCACTAGCTTGGTGACCTGTGCATGTTTCTTAACCCAAGCTCTGTCATTTGTGCTCATTTCAGTTCATTTTTTAAAATCAGCCTGTCTTGTATTGTAATGATATGATATAAATAATTTTCATTTTCAATGGTGATCTCAATAGTATCCACTATTCATGTAGTCTTCCAGGATACAGTTATTTTAACTATCAAATATTTGAGACACGAATATACAAATATAAAAACAACACAAACAGTTATCTGCAGCAAAGTGTTTTCGCACATGTGTACTGTATAGCCATAAAGTGAAAAAGACAAAATTAAACCAATGGAAAAATAAGTTATGGTGGAAAAAGCATAATTTTCATGAGACTTGATTTTGAAAGTTTTGAAAAAGAGGAGATGCAGATTTCTCTGCCCCTTCTCACATCTGCATGTATCACTAAAAAGAGGCTTTAGAGTGTACTTTTTAAAAATAATTAGCTTAACTAAATTAGTAATTAATGAAATAAAATATTAAAAGTGTAAATTATTACAGATCTAATTAAACAGAAATTGTAGTATTTAATCACTGTTAATTTTATGCATTACCAAAATGTTAGTTTTAAACAATAAATTAAACGAGATTATGAGCGCGAGCACTAAATTTTTTTTTTTCACTTTTGCTTACCTAGTTACCTTAGTAACAAATGAGTAAAAAAAGAAATAATAACAATAAAAAATCTGAAATTTTTCCAGATTTTATTTATGCACTTGAGTGTGCTTTTACTCTCTCTGACACACACGAAACCACCAAGATTTTATATGTCGGTTCCAAGCATGAAGTATGCTTCAACATGGCACAGTGGTTATGTCCTTGGAAATAATAGGCAGGTGAAACGGGTCTTATCACGCATCTGTCAACCTAACTGAAACCACTGCCACCCTCAGACTATTGCCAAAACTTGCCCAGAACGATGACAAATGGCGATATTTTGGTCATGTACCTAATGACTGACTATCGCCAAATTTGGCGATATTTTGGAAAAACTGGCCAAGGTCAACGACAGACGGCGAGATTTTGGGCATGGACCAAACAATGATTGTCTACAGTTAAATTATATTGAAGATGTCCATAGACATTAAAGTATTAAAATTTTTTTCGGTGGTTCTCTAAATAAACTCTCCAGTAGATTGGAACCAAAAATCCAGATGCACAACTACAGTATATGTTACAGCAATCTTATGTATGAAATTTCAACATTGTAAGACTAAAATTTTTTGAGATTTGAGAGTTAAATACATACACACGTACAACAAAAGTCGCCAAGCTTGGCGACTTTTGGCGTAGTTCTTGAGGGAGGTCCATGACCGTGGTCAGACCATTACCTAACTTATATGGTAGGACGGTATTGTGCTTGAAATGGATAAACGCCCCTAAAATTGCCATTAACCGTAATGTATTGGAAATCTTTTGAGTGTTCCTGTAGCAGAACTATAAAGGATAAAGACACTTCTTTTAATAATGAAATTCATTTTGTAAGTCTTAACAGCATATATCACTCCTGAGTCGTTTGAAATAGCCCAATACCTCTAAAAATGCTTTGATGAATTTCGGCCCATAGAGCATAATGTATTTCGAATCTTTTGGGCAATCCTGCAGATAAACTATCCAGTCAAATGGAACCGAAAGGGGAGGTGCACAACTAGATGTTACAACAATCCTAAATATAAAGTTTCAACATTCTACGCCTAATAGTTTTTGAGATATGTGAGCTTAAAATTGAAAAGTGACTCGACGTGCTCATGTAGACAAAAAACCCGCGATTGAAAGAAATAGCACTCTTAAGTGCTAAAAAATATTAATTTTGAAATTAAAGTTCGATAAGCATTTAAAATTATCCTAATATTTGATTTTAAATTAAAAAGTATTAAATTTTACTCTTATTTATATAACTAGCTGGTTCAATCCAATTAAAAATCATTGAAGTTAGAGTAAGAATTGCAGTGTTAAAACTGAATGTTTCAATAAGTATATATTTATATAAATCTAAACAAATAAAACAATTAACTTCAAGAATTTGCGTTACTTTGATTCTTTTTGTGTATAAATTAATAAAAACACATGAAAGATAATTCATGCCAATTCTATCTATTATAAATACTTTCCAGAATCAATATGTTTTATGTACATGTAAAACTGCATAACATAAATTCAGAAACAATCACTAAAGTTCAATTACCAACTTTAGAACATAATTTTTGTGTATTTGCTGATTGATCTCCTATTCAGAGTTTAATATAGGTTAAAGGAAGTGTCTACCTCAGAAAAATAGCAAAAAATTGGATCTTGTTGGATGTAAATCAGATTACTAAAGACTTCACTGGACTCAAATTTGGCAGTATATTACTAATAGTCACCAAACTTCGTGATTGTTTTGCAAGATTTTTTTATCTCCAATAGCTGTATTAATATTCATGCAATTTTGTGAAACACCCTCTAAAAGAGTTGCAAAAGATATGTCTTCTTTGATATAGTCTAAGCCATAGTCAGATAAAAAAATAAACTACCTGTGCACAGAATCCAAAATTATCTGCAAATTCAAAATAGCACAGGATAACAGAATACGTAGTGCATATGAACTCTGTAGAGTCAGATAATGCAGACGCACGCTGTGCTCAGATATATTCAAAGTTCTTGCAGATAGTTTTCTAGGTGATTCCAAGGTGTTTTTTTTTTTAAGTCACTGTAGCACAAGCGTGTTGCACAGATGATGTGTGCGCGTATGCATATATACGTCTTCATATATACACTATGTATTCAGTTATCACGAGCTATTATGAGTTTGCAGGTAGTTTTGGACTATGTGCACAGATAGTTTTTTCTTTTATCTGACTATGATGAACACATATATATATCGAAGCATATTTAAGAACATGGACATACAGACAGAGAAACTGAAATCATAATTACTAGTTTAATGTTTATTTTAAAAATTATATTACAGGGTACTTTCAGTTCCCAATCAAAATGTTTTTCTTTTTCAAATAACCATATAAACCAAAAAATATTTCCAGCTAACCCTGTTAATGTGATTTTTGTGTTCAATATATTTATTAAAAATATTAACAGGTACTTTTCTTAAATTAAAGGTTCAAATAACCCAAGAATGGATATCAGACATTCAATTCCATGACTGTGTGATAGATACCCAGTATGTGGTTGGACTAATACATGCAATGCTGTTAAAAGAGTAATTAGTAAACATACACACAACATCCAGAGTCATTAATGGTATTATTGTCGTGGTGATGTTGGAAAGACACAAATACCTCCTCTGCTTGATTCAAGCGTGAAAATGCTTCATATCTATATCAAGAATGTGATTGAATCTGAAATCATTTTCATAGAAATAACTTATATTTAAACTTTTGTTTATCACTTGTACCAACTTTCATGAAAATAAATTTAATTTTTGATGAGATGATTACTTGTCTCAATTTATGGTAGCACCATCATATACCCTGTTTATTAAATCTATGAACATCACATATATTTTCAATAACTATTACTATAAATAATATAGAAATATACTAATTTGAACTGTTTAATATTTATATATTTACTGAATTTAGACTATTCTTAGTTGCCATATTCACAATTACAGACAGTGGTATAACAAGGATTGTTCGTACACCTACCAGTAGTGGCATAACAAAAGCTATGTACAAGGGAACACTGGATTAATTTAACCAATATTAAACATTTATTTATATAAAACAATGTGTGTTTGTTCCCTAAACAAAAAATCTGGAGTGACTCCACTTGACTTTCCGAACACTTGCGATTAAGATAATTACCAAACATTTAAATACATTTTAATCGGTGAATAATTCAAACATATATACCAAATTGAAGCTCAAACGAATGCACCGTTTACACTCTTGCACACTTCCAAGAATTTCTCCCCATATCCCATAATGTAAAAGAAATCTTTGTTATAGCCTTGTAGAAAAACTAAGTCCTATACACACCAAAATCAATACCGATCTTATGATGGTGGTTTATAACATATATACCCAATTTGAGCTCAATCGAGTGCCCCGTTTAGGAGCTATCGTGTTCACTCACACACACACACATACATACATACATCTTGTAAAACCATAAATGAATTCAGAAGACCTTAAGACGAGTAAATACACCAAAATCTCAAAGTCAAATTTTTTTCATGATTACATACTTTCCTTGCATGGTACATGTTCGTAAAGGAAAAATTACTAGACCTATTTAAGCAGTTTTCTGCAAAATGATTTCCTTTGTCCCAAGAAGGTTTAAAGCTATTGAAATACTATATTTGACCAGTAGAAAAAAAAGTTAGGGCGCAAAACGTTTTTTCACGTGAATGCTTTTCTCTTGTTCTGAAAAGTAATAATGCTGTTGTTTCTTGAACTATGCAGGAAATGAAGTAATTTTTAATCTTGACATTTGTTCATTGTGTAGCCACAAACATTTGATCTTAGGTGTACTAAATAGTATGGGATTCTGTAGGGCAGGTACTGACACATCTAAAGGCAATTTTTTTCGAAATTCAAATTAGAAAATTGTTTTATGCAATTATTATAAATACTTTAAGATGTATTAGGCAAGTTGGAGTGTATAGGCTGATTATTTTACCAACAATGCGAAAAATTCAGGAGCTGGGGCCCCAGCTCTGGAATTTTTGGTAAAATAATCAGCCTATACACTCCAACTTGCCTAATATACTTCAAAGATTGATACAATCACTTTCTAAAAAATATACTTTAAGATGTTTATTTAATATTAACTGAAAGGTTTTTTTTTTTGACTGGAGTTTTGACATATCCACACCATTTGGCAAATTCACCAGGAATTAGTGTTGATTCATAAAATGACATAGAGAAGGCATAGAAACTACAACAATGTAGTTCTATAAAGTTAATAACTTTAGCTATTATAATTGAAATTTTGCGTTATGTGTTAAATAAATTTAGTTTATATAATTAATAAGTAATAACAAAGAATATTACTGCAAAAATGACATACCCCATAGGAAAAAAAAATATATATATCATATATATATATATTAATGACTATGCCATTTTATCTCTCACCTCCTTTATTGAAAATTGTCTCAAAAAAGCGACATAATTTTATATATATTTAAATACTATTAGTTCACAACAGCTTTAATCTATTGTTACAATATTTCATAAGCTGTAGAATATGCATCACATGTATTTTTTACATATATTTAAATACTATTAGTTCACAACATCTTTAATCTATTGTTACAATATTTCGTAAGCTGTAGAATATGCATCCATGTATTTTTCTATAAATAGGTTACGATCTTAAAAATTTCAACATAGGGTTACCAGGCAAAATACACGAAAGATGAGAGATAAAATGACATAGTCAATTAATATCGTTTTAATATGGCAATAATGAAACTAAAAAATTAGGGGGGGTTCAGGGGGGTCTCCCCTTGACGAGGCTCGAACAGCCGAGTTTATATGTCACGAATTTCAGGTACTCTCTTTGCAAAGACGTTGTCTTTTCCGAAAGAATGGCAGTCAAGGCTAGTTGAGATTAATCTGGATCTTTATTATTTTCAGACTTGGTTGGAGAAGAACCAGCCACCTACTGACACACTCCTTACGTGTTTTTCAGGCAGTTACTGTATCGAAAGTTCTTGCAAATTTCTTGCTCCTGACCTACCTACCCCCTAGAAAAAAAGTAACTTTCTCCCAAGCAAAAAATGGATACTCAATTACTTTTATGCAAATATATATCTATCAACACTATAATCAAAATACAAATATTTTATATAAAATAATGCATGATGTGTTTCATTAGAGAGGAATATTAAGTTGTACATTAAAGATAACTTTGTGTGTTATAAGAGTATGAAGTACATTGTAGTGGAAGATTTTTTAAGGGGAATCGGCCCTTATTTGTCACCACTAAAGCTATACTAAGCTTCTAAAGCAATATTTCAGCTAGAAATTTGCTACAGAAAAACAATAATCCTCATGCAACACTGTCTACTTCCAACCATTTTTTTTTCTTATAATAATTTTCTTACATATAACTGCCATACATAACATAAAATATTGCTAAACAACAAAATATGTTCTCTAAAATATCTCAAGACTGTTAAATTTGCTTTTTCTATCTCAAATGATTTTTCATTTTCCTCCAAAATGAAAAGATTAGTGTACATTCTCATTCATACACAGGAATTCTTTCTAACTGATAACACTGACATATGCATTGTTCTAAATTCATATATTTGCACCCTCTTGGCAAAAATCAGGCCTGCCTCTGTTATGTATTGTAAAGAAATGGAAGATGCATTTATGTGTGATTATTTTAAACAGTAAATTACATGACTTTAAATGACATGTTTGGAGAAGTTTAAAATTTAGAGAAGAAATTTAATTACAATTAAAATAGGATAAACATTCAAACTGATAAAATTGTCCAATTCTTACTGATCATGGAATTAAAATTTCACCAACAGTTAGCACTGTGTTGCATTATATGTATAGACAAAAGTGTGAAAATCCAAGAATAGCAGAAATATTTATTTATTAAATACTTGTGTGACTTATGTGCATGCTTTGTCAGTTATTGTATTAGCCCAAATATAACACTTTTTATTTTTTTAAAACTAATTATTATCCATTAAAAACCTGACTTGCACTAAATTCAAGGTTTAAATATAGGATTTTTTTAATTATCTTGAAAAAAATTTTGGGATTATCAGGACATTATCAGGATTCTCAACGGTCACTTTTTTTATAAAATGTCACTGTAGTTACCGTATTTACCCATGTATAAGTCAAGAAATTTTGGACAAATAAAGGGTTTCAAAGTCGACTTATATGAGGGTCCTTAATTTTTAATTTTTTTTAAAATCAGAAGTAAAAAAATGCCCTTTTAAAAGACAATTGTTCTCTTCCTGCATTCCATAACACAGTGACGTCGTTTAAGGTTGATTTTCATACCAGGAAAAGTGTACAGTTATTTTCTCTACTAACAGATCGCTTTTAATATTTAAAAGTAAAATAAAAATCAGACATTGTGTGTAAAATCTTTAATTTTAAAAAGCTTTAAAATCGGAATTCAAATTATGGCGACTGAATAGGAAAGTGCAATCGGAAAACCAGAAACAATTTCTGAAAGCCTCAAAGAATGATAGGTCCTTCTTTCTGACTGTGGGTATTCTTCTTCGGATATTTGGGACAATTGCTGTGACAACTAGCATCAGGGCCATACCCAGAAAATAATTTTTTTTTTTTTTTTTGGGGGGGGGGGTCCCGACTTATTGAATATCTACATATTATATATAAATATACTCTCACACACATATAAATACACATAAAATTGACAATTTTGGGGGGAGGGGGGGGTGGACCCATAGGACCACCCCCTGGGTATGGCCTTGACTAGCATCGCAGAGAGGAGTTTTTCAACACTGAAGCATGTAAGAACTAACGTAACTCAATAGGACTGACGAGATTAAATGAGCTAACTCACAAATATCCATAAAAATATGGAAGTCTATGCCAATGATATAATTGCTATATTTTGTTTTTTAAAAAAATCATCAGCAAGATTGACTACAGCTAACTGGAAATCTTGTGAAGAGGATGAGCTTACTTAAAAAAAATCAAACGAAACATTTTTAGTTGAATATAGTATTTTTAAAATTTAGAAACACTAAAAATATTTTTTCACAGTATACTTGGTGAAGTACTAGATTCAGCCTTGTATACCTTCTTAAAAAGATATCCGAGCAGAAGTCAAATTTTCGATATCGGCTTCATATTTAAAGTATTGTTTTTGGTGAAAGTGCATCAGGCAATACATAGCAATAGGTTCTGGTTGATCTTTTGGATTTTTTTTTTGTGGTGCAGTTTTTAAAAAACTAAATAGTTTTTCACAAAACTAAGACAGATAAAAACACCCGAATACTTTTTGAGTGAGTGTATAGTTCAGTATAAAAAATTAGATAATTAAAAACTAATAGTTAATAAAATTAAATAATAAAAGTACTTAATGTTTTTAAGGTTAAAACATTCCACTGTATATTCCATGTCCATTTTTTCCACTGTAGCCCCCCCCCCCCTTAAGGTATTCCTAGATCCACCACTGAATACAGTAACATGTTGAAAGTGTATCACTGCTATCAACAGCTATTTGTAACATTTTGGCAGTAATCAAGACATTATAGATGATACTAGCTTTCAACTCTGACTCATTAGTCATATATCTTAGATACATAAATGTTCTTTAAGCTGGCCCCCAAAGCTGACACAGCGAATTACTATATACTGATCTAGCAAGTTACTACATACATATAGTTAGGCTTTCCAGATTTCTGAAATGTTCAACCGGGACACCGGAATGCCCCAGCCACCCGGGTATTCAAGATCAAGGATACATTTCCCCGACCAATGACTAAACGCGTTTATGCTCTCAACATGTGCCAGGAAGGTGCCTGGTTCAAAACCAGGTTGCGTCCGCCGACCTAACCGTTCGGAGTTTTACGGAGTACAATTAATCTACTTTTTTTTTTTCTTTTTTTTAAGGGTGGCATGATCATGACAGTGAATGGTTTAGTCTAACAGCAGCTATCCTTTTTATAGCAAAACTATATTCAGACTAATTTGTATAAGGTTTCAACTGCAAAGCACTATTTGTTAGTAAAATTTCAAAACTTTCTTTTTTAATTTAAACCTGAGCCTTCAGCTTAATTTATTTGAAGTTTCAGTTGTACATTTTAACTAACCTGTAGTAATATTTTTACAGTTAATCTCATAGTTGATGAACAGTCAAGTTTAACAAATGAAAATGTAAATTTTCTTGATATTTCTTTCAAATGTCTTACTTTATAAAATATTGAAACACATTTCTATGTTATTGTATTAACAGTTAAAATTATTTAGTAGCTAAATTGGTGAATTTTCAATATCCTTAATGCAAAATATTTGATGATGATGTTATTTGTTGTATTAATTTTATACCATTAACATTTATATTAGTCTAATAAAAATATGCATCATCAATATTTTTTAGAAAACCACACCATAATTTAAAAGCTTTATTAACATAAAAACATGGAAATCCTAAACCATTCAACACAGACAAATTATAAAAACAAGAATGATGAATGTATTGAAAATGTAGATGAAAAACAAGTTTGGTATAAATGATGTGCAACATTTCTTGTATAATTTTCACCTGAAAAAAAAAGACCAATTATTATAATATTTTATTTTTCTACTGCTATCAGTAAAAGCACATACTGGGTTAAATTTACTACTATATGCATCCCACAGTCACACACAAAGGAACAGCTTATCAAAAGTAGTTCTAAAATACTTTCTCTAAATTTCTTCAATATCTATTTTAAGAAGAAAAAAGTAGATAATTTATATAAAAAAAAATAACAGTAACAATCCAAACTAACACTGAGAGGGTACAACTTTTAACTCACCATTCAAATGAAATTTTGTTGACATGTACCTCATAAGAATCATTGGTGAAAATTGGAAGACCTAATATTCAAGCATTCTCAAGAAATTACATTATAAACATCTGAAAATTAGGGTTCACAAATTAATAAGTACTTCAAACTAAAACTTTTCAAATAACTGTGGCGTGGGCTATTAAAACATCAGTTTAGTAACTAAGAGATAAAAGATTTGTGTCTGGAGTGATCCGCAGTTTTTTTTCTTTTAATCCTTTCTCCCTCTTATTTATTAATGTTTTCAGTTAACTAATTTTATGAAATAAATACTAACACATATATAATTTCATATGAATTTTTTAAAATTTGAAAATACAAATATTTCTCTTTATTTTCTATTTACTTAAATTCATTGTACTAGTCACCAAGGCGGCCAGCTTTGCAGCACCACGCCTTACTGTTCTTTATACTTAGTATAGTATTGGCCAAATTATTGGACTCGTTTCAATGAAAATCATGTTTCTTAGTTTTAACAGTATTTGTCATTAAATTTATTTAGGTTAGTGCTGCTACACACTTTGGTCATAAAAGCAGAAAGAGTTTATCTGGCATAAGCAATATCCCCAAATAAATTGTTTTTAAAATGTTGATAGGCATTGTAGGATTTATACCTCCTATGTAGATTTGTATTTCACCTATTTCCTTGCTCATATATTTATATATTGTTATAGTTAATCAAATATGCTAAAACATGCCAAAGATGGTAATCTCGTATCTACTTTTTATGCTTGCTTTATTAATTCCTTTATTTTAATGGCAACAGGTGCAAGCAATTTAACTTGGCAGAGTTGGGGATGAGCGGTGTTATCAAAATGGAAAAGTACCTACTATTGTTTACTTCTAGTTGTTAAAGCTTGAGGTTAGCGGTCGCCAGATCGCCCGTGGAGACTGTAAAAATGAGTCCTGACAACTATAAAGTGGTCTGTCTATCGCCAAAATTTGCGACCTACCTAACAAATTGACTTTTTTGTAAGCAAGAGCACAATACTGGGGATGTGTGCCAAACATAAACTGAACATGTCCAAAGTCACCCAGGACAATTTTGGATGGATGAAAAAACAAGGGGGAGAAATAGAAATGAAATTAGGATCTGTTTTGGGTCTTTCCCACAAAAATGAATTCGGCGATTGTAAGATTGTTAACGTAGACCATCAGCAGAAGGGCAAAAACATCCACCTGAAATGTACGTTTTTACTGTATCACATCTGCCTGATGAGCATTAGACTGATTTCATCAGTTAGGAAATTCAGAACAGTCAAGAGGGGCAAATTCTTAATTTTAGATGCTCAAAATTTCAGTCATTTGTGATATAAATATGTACTTGACAAACTACTACACAACAATAATTTTAGAGACCTTTTATCATCAGAAAAGTTGTTGTCGGCACGCATTATGCGAGCAACTGTTGGCTTGCGATATGTTTAATTCGCATTTTATGCACTTCATGTATACTTATTTTTTCCCATGGATACATCCCACCTTAACTGGCCCTCCTATTATATCCAAGTATCATGAATACATTTTGAGAATATTGCTGATGATACTGAACATATTAAAAGATGTGGATCAAAAACAAAATGCTTGTGGTCATTTTCCAATTTCGAAAATTTGCATGGTTTTGAAAATTTTGACAGTAAATCGATGATGTTACACAGGTGTAACATCAGTCACGTTTTTTGATTTCCCTTTATTTAAAAAAAGAAAAAAAGATTTTTATATTGAGAATGGATAACAGTATAGTACTTATTTATGATACTCTTGATCAATTTTAAATAAATAAATATATATATTTCAAGCCACTGGTGAATTTCAAAGGTTACAAGTGTAGTAAAATTGTAACGTCAGTCACCATGGAATGACCCTATAACTTAAACTATAGGTGAAAAATTCTAAATAAAATTTTGATTACATTCTGCGAAAATTGTTTCAAAATGCACAAATTTTTGTTTTAATAATAGCAACTAAAGCAAATGAAATTAAATTAAGTGCATGATAGGTGGCTACTTAATTTAATTGTAGCTGTTGAAAATTTTAAAAAAGTTTAATTGGATTCTGAGATTTTGCAAAACTCTTTCAAAATGTGTAAATATTTGTTGAGCATTACCTAATAATGACTGAAACAAATGGATTAAAATTCAGTGACATGACAGGGGCTCACTGAACTTGAACTATATGAATCGAATTTAAAAAAATTTTTGATTAGATTTTGTGAAAATTGTTTCTAAACATGTACATAACTTAAATCACTCAATAACGGATAAAGCGAATGAAATGAAATTTTGTGAGATGGTAGGTGGTCACACAACTTTAACTATTAATGTCGAATTTTTAAAAAAATTTGATTTGATTTTGCAAAAATTGTTCCAAAATGTGTAAATATTAATTTTTCTTTATTACATATAAGCCACAGAAGCAAATGAAATAAAATTTTGCCAGAAATCTTTGAGAAAAATAAAGTGCTGGCTTCTCTAAATACAGTGCAACTATTGCCTGATTGTAAACAAAACACTGAAACTATCATTACAAGTGCAGTGGCCACCGCTTATTCCCGTCATATCAGAACCGATTGAGATTCACCGGAATAACCGAAATAAATGACAGGACCACAGTAAAACTGAGAAAATTTAATAAAATTAGTGAATTAAGATAAAATATATTAACTGTATTAGTGAATAGTTTAACATATTCACACATTTATTTAAGAATAAACAAGTAAATATATACATGTACATTTATTTTTAAAAAATTACAAACTTCTTGGGGGTAAAAATCCAAAATTAAATGCTGTTTTAGAGGTATAGTGTCATGTAGCAACAATTAAATTTCACTCAATGTTGAAAACAGGTGATTATTTACATTGTTCTCCTTAAATGCTCTTGGTCAAGTGTCTATAGCATTCAGAAAATCTACTCTTGTGATACTTACCTGGTTTGGGTACACATGGTCGTCATTATCATCAAGTGACTTCTTGGTTCTGTTTGTGGGATGGATCATTATTTTTATTTAAATTCTGTTAAGTGTATCAACAGTTGTTTTGTTTGAATAACTGTAACACCTCCACACAAATTATGAGTCATCTTTGACTGCCTTTCCCTTTACCTTAAAAGCGAATTACATCAAAATTTTAAATAATCAATCTCCAAAGATTACTTGACTAGATAAAACAGTACTCATTACCGAGATAACCGGCAGAAAACCAATGCAGTTTTGCTATTTCATTCTGTTCAACCGATTTTCACAGATTAACCACCGAATGAAATAAGCAGCGACCACTGCTAGTTTAATTTTTTAATGTACATAATGTTTTTAATTGATTAAAAATTGTAATATGTTTTCTATTAAATGTCTTAGTAGGGTCAGGTGGGGTAAAATGACCATAAATTTAGTTATTTTTAAATTTACTACGCTACACATCTAAAATGATACAACATATTTAAACTTTTTTGACAAATATTTCACATTGGACAGTTCGAGAATTGCTATAATTTTTTGGTTGGTTCTTTTATAAACATTAAAACTGCTTAATCAACTTTTTTTCTGGCTTATTATTATGAACATTTTATCCTATAGTGGGAGATAAAATATATGAAAGTCAACTTCAAAATAGAGTACACATACTTTAGTAAACAGTTTCACAGGGAATTTGTCAATCAAAAATCAAGAGTACTTTGGAGCAAAAATGAAAATAGAATGATCAAACTTATTATTTATTCAAGCTATTGCCATTCAATATTGCTATTCAAGATTTATTATAGATCTAAAAAAAAATCGAAAATAATAAAAATACTGTTAGAATACAAATACTAGATCAGTATAACACTAAGATCATTTTACCCCACTTTTTTTATACTTCTCTAAAATAAAAAATAAAATGAATACAACTTTGGTAAGTAATATATGGTAAGTGTTGACATTATATACTATAAACATATCGCCAAATCATTTAAACTAGTAATATTGTTTATGATGTAAATCATAGGTTCCCAACGTGGGCGATAACGCCCCCTTGTGGACGATTGAGGCTTTCAGGGGGGCGGTAAAAGACCCAGAGAAAATTAGGGGGCATTGATATGGCACGGAGGGGCGTGGGAATATTAACCAAATATAGTCTAAAAAAGACTTAAAAATCACTCTAATAATTCATTTCTATCACATTTCGATATGAGACTTCGCTGTTGAGAGAAAGACATACCTCTCTAATATACCTCTCTAAAACTTTTATTCCTCTTTTTTAAATGAAGAAGAAATTCAGTAGAGTTTCAATTTCAACAATATTCTATCTATTAGTAATTTTTTTTTTTAATTTAATTCTTGTTTCCACCATGCATTATGTATGCTCTGATTTCTCTGGAGTTGGGGGGGGGGGTGGTATTGAAATATTCACTAGAAAAGGGGGCCAGTTCAAAAAAGGTTGGGAACCTATGATGTAAATGAACAAAAATTAGCATGTCAGCAAACTAATGTAGTCAACTCCAGTTATAGTGAAACCGGCAAATTTCTTTCACTATATCCAAAGTTCACTAAAGCCGATGTTCTGATGTCCGACAACAGTAAAACAATAGAAAACTAGAAAATAGAGTTTTATACAAGAACTGAATGTTTATTAAGTAAATCAAACATAATTGATCGCATTTATGGTTCTAGAACTAGTTGTTAAGTAAAATAAACACAATTAATTACATTTATGTTGCCTCACCATGGCACAGTGTTTATGTCACTGGAAATTGTAGATGGGTGAATTGTGAAGTTCCTGGGCATTTAAGGTCTTCCTAGGACTTCCCGCAAGTCCCATCGTGCGTGCCTCATCCTAACCGTTTAGAGTTTTCTGTGGTTTTCTCCGAAACTTAGTGTAAATACAGGTTAGGATCCCTTAGAAAGACCCCCATGGAAGGCATCTTCCCCTAGTGTTGTCCTACTGACAAAGATTTATAAGCTGGCTTCGAGCCAAGCACACAAATCTGATATGCGTGTTCACAGTAACAACAACAACAGCAATCACATTTATGGAAATAATGTACATTCCATTCAGATGGAAAAAGGGGTTGTCACTTTTAGCCTGTGATATTGCATTGTGAATGGAAAATGAAATCATCCAAAGTCAAGAACCAAATTTTAGCTTTTGGTTCACTTTCAAAAGTACCCAGCTTATGTTAATGAATGCTTCTAAAGGGTAGGATGCATTAAAGCATTGAAAAAATTATGACTTCCTCCTGACCCTCTCCCCTTGTTTAGTATAAGTAAGTTAGCCTAGACACTGGCCATTCATCTATATTTCAGAACAAGTGCTTGATAATATTTTTCTCTCCTCTCTACACAAGAGATACTCTTCGTAGGAATCGAACAACATTATTATCCAGAAATTTGTAAGTTCACTATAACCAAAGTCATGGTTCACAAAAACTGAAAAATGCTATGAACATTTCTAACGTATGTGAATCGGGACTAAGGAACTGTAGAACGGAACTGTAGCCGAAAGTTCACTAGATTCGGGCTTGACTGTATTTTACATTGTTGTCTGTTTTCTAGATTTAATATTATTACCCCTACTTACTCCTGTTTAATATAAAGACTACAGATATAGCAAGGAGAAATAGGAGCATCAAATTCAAAAATTAGAGGAGTACCAAAAATTATGGCCACTGAACTTTGTGGAGCCACTGGCTACTATGGAATTTTTTTAATCTCAAGCTTAAGTTGTTGCTATCCTCTACAGTGTAGAACTATCTTCGATTTTGGTGCCGCATGCATTAGTACAATACATGAATAAATATAAAAATACTTTTTTAAACAATTTTTGCTGTTGTTTGGTTCATCATTTAAGTAAACTTAAAGGAATCAAAATAAATTGTTTCTCATACGGAAATTAAGGCAATCAGAAGTAAGTAAACAGAGGTATTTGTGAAAAATAAACTAAACAAAAGCAACTGAAAAGCCTGAGAAAGTGGTAAGAAACAGCAGGAAAAATATTTGTTTAAGTATAAACAGTATACAGGGTGATTTGAAATTAGTTTTACAAACTTTTAGGTGAGGTAGGATACACCAAGACAGTTCAGAATCACACAGCAATGCGGGGTAGGGAATGCAATCCCGCACTGTTTTTCGTCTTTCGGGATTGAGATTCATTGATTCCGCGGGATTGACATTTCATTTAGGTATGGCTTCATTTTAACAGAGAAAAGTAAAAAAAGTAAGATTTTAAGCACTATGAAGCTTAACTTTAATAATAATAATTAATCTTATGAAATAATTCATACAATAACTTACAGAAATATGAAAATTATAATCATTATTTTCAGAATAATACAAAGTTATGTCTTAATATATTAGTATTAGTTATGTTAGTTTCTAAAATTGAGGAATTTACAGAAAAATGCATTCATATACTTACGTTATTTTCTTAGCTGCTGAAAAAAGAACGTACAAAGTCGAACAAATCCAATGAATCATTTCCTAGTCTAGATTTAATTTTAGTTTAAAACTGTGAATTAAAAAAAATTAATAACTAAAATGAAAACTTTTAATAATTAATTCATAATTGTTCACTCAGAAATAAATTAGTATGAAATATTTAAGTTCACTTGGGATTGGGAAGTTTTTGAAAAATTTAGATTATGGTGTTTAGATTTAGATGCTTGATCCAGACTCCCATTGGTAGATAATTTAAAAAAATAAAACTTTAAATTAAAATTTGTAATTATGGATTCGTTTATTGTTAGATGAAAGACATGAATATTCAAAAATTTTCGATCTATTGGTTGAGAAAGCGGCGTGAAATTTTAATAAAATATAATTTATTTCTCGGTATCAATCCCGCGGGATTAGGATCGTAATCCCACAGGACTAGTCCCGCAAATATTTGTGTGGGATCCCGCGGGATCGGGAATGCATTCCCTAATGCAGGGTCGGAAAAGTCGTCTTTATGTACCTGTTAATAATCACTTTAGAAGAAGTGTTCAAGTAATAGTAAACTTTCCAACCATGGTTTTTCAAAAACTAATCCATCTTTCACTGATTGCACTTGATAAAAATTGTTATTTCAGAATTTTTTTCTTTCATTACATAGATGAAATTGTCAGAGGAAAGTCTATTGTTTATGAAACTTGGTTAAAAATTTGATGCACACTTTAACACTTCTTCCAAAGTGATTATTAACATGTGCATGAAGATGACGTTTCTGATCCTGCATTGCTATGTAATTATGAACCGTGTTGGTGTATCCTAACCCTCCTACAAGTTTGTAAAACTAATTTTGAATCACCCTGTATATTTGTTTAAATATGATAAATATAGACTTGCTTTTTAAAAGCTATGAAACCCCTTCTCCCCCCCCCCCAAAAAAAAAAACTGAAAAGTTATCATTTATATATAAAGTTTTATATTTTTTTCACTTATTTAAAGGATTTCCAAAAATACAAACTTAATTTTCTTGTGATTTGATTTTACAAAAAAAAAAAAAAAAAAAAAAGTAACAGAAAGCATAAACAAGGTATTAATGTAAATATGCATATTATAAAAAAATAAAAAAGGGTTACTTACAATTAATTTGTTCTTCCTAGGCTTAAATTACCTAAAGTAAAATAAGTAGAATATAACAAAAGTGGTGCAATATGACATCACTATGTATGTAAGTTGGGTAAATACCTAGTGGGAAGGGTAACTATAAATGGATATTTACCCAGGTATTTATTTTTGACAATACAAGTATCTCTATACCAATAAGCATGCAACTTAAAATAGAACAACAGCCACAGAAAAAATATTTAAAAATTAAAAAACTGTGCCAATCAAGGTTTCTATTTTGAGGTCTTGTTGCATTTAAAAAAACACTGCAAAATGATTTATATTACAGTTTAATAGAATCAGATTGATATAACATTGAACTCATTCACACTAATATTCACAAATAATTGAAATTTCAAGTATTGATGAACTGCTCTAATATTGTAAATGTTTCTTTACTCCTTTCAAAATCATACATGCATTGAGCTGGTTTTTTTAAAATTATTAATTGATTACTAAACTCAACTCAATGCCCAAATGTGACAACAGCCTAACAACATGAGGCTAAAGCCTGCAATGACCCAGACAAACCTTCACGACCATATGCAGAGCATTTGTTTTCAGAGGAAAGTAGCTTAGTTTGTTTTAGCTTGGATTTGATTCAAGCATGAGCAAAACTGATTTAGTGTGTTGCATGTGACTGATTTTCAAATGACTATGAAATAAAAAATATCAACTCTAAGGATGTTTTTAGGAAATATAATTGTGAAATTATGAACAATTACTAATATTAGGTTGCCGTGAAGTTCTTAGAAACTGAATTTTTTTCCCTTTTGTATACAAATACATGGTGTGTCCAAAAAGTTTCGTGAATGATGTTATGAAGAAAACAAGAGTTACAAACAAAATAACTTTAATGACATTCAAAGTAGTCATCATTAGCAACAACACACTTTGGATATCAGTTGTACAGCTGGTGGAAACTGTCAGCAAATGCTTAAATGAAATTGGTCGAAGCACCATTGTCACATATTGTATCTGTCAAATATGGAGGATATTCAAGAGGTTCATCATCAACAGCTTCCTTTTTGTCTCTAAAGCATTTAAATCATTAAAAACACACTTTTTACTCATTGCTTCCCTGCTATATACTTCGATGGGACAAGAATCTTCTGCGGATTAGCAGAATTCTGCACATTAGTAATTTTCTGCATTTTTTTAACAACACATAAATTATATAATCATGGCCGAGCTCCGTATTTCATTCTGCCAACTCAAGTTCAATCTTTTAGCATTCTTTTGATAAATGAGTATTTTCCTGTAAGTATTTCTTTATTCATATTGCTAATGCAATTACTGAATACATAAATCTTATTTCGAATTATTTTTATAAATTTTTTCAATTTTAATAGCATCTGAAAGTTTGAATGTTAGCTAAGAAATTGTCACACTTGTTTTGTGATTTAAAAAGGATATGGATTTGCATTAGATTGACTGAATGAAAAAAGGATTTGCTTTCTTTTTCCTTTCAGGTAAAAATACAGTTTTTAATATTCATTTCGTTAACTAAATTAAGACTTTTTGCTAATGCAACTAAACAGAATAATACATTCCCCCCCTAATATATTTATTTATCTGTGTGTGAGAGAGTGTTTTTTTTTTTACCATAATTTTAAAAATAAAAGAAATTGTGTATCAATATTTTATTTTATTCTCATGTGCAGTATTTTTTACAACAAAAAAAATATTTTTGTTTATATTTTTTTAATTAAAACAATTTTAAATTGCTCGTACTTGGTTTTCTTGCTGTTTGCAGCTAATAAACATGAATATTTGTTCCTAGGAAGATTCTAAAATTTTATTTTGAAAAATACTTAGGACACTTATAAAATGATTATTCATTTCCTAATCGAACAAAGAAATTTTCTTTAAAATTCTAACTTTTTGTATGCTTGTTTTAGAAACTATGAGATAAAGAGAACTGATACACATGTCTGATTTTTACTATATTTCTAATCAAGGTTAGGTTTTTACAGATAAAAATAAGATTAGACCACAAAGTCGGTCCTTTTATGTTACTTTAAAAAAAAAAAAAAAAAAAAAAAAAAAAATTCTGCGAAATTCAGGCATGCAATTTATGATTTGACTTGACCTTGGATTTTATGAAATTGCTTAAAATCCTTTTTTTAAATAATGATAGGCTATTTTTCTATTAAATGTTCTCAATCTAAAATTAAGTAATAAGTTTTATTTATAAATGAGTGCTTGGGTGTTATTTTGTTCAGGATGAAAGTAATTGATTTGCTTTATAGTTGAAATTTAATAGTAAAAATTATGCAATTTATGATTTGACTTGACCTTGGATTTTATGAAATTGCTTAAAATCCTTTTTTTAAATAATGATAGGCTATTTTTCTATTAAATGTTCTCAATCTAAAATTAAGTAATTTTTACTATTAAATTTCAACTTTATAGTTGAAATTTAATAGTAAAAATTGTGTGCCACGCATTAAAATTTTTTAAAGGTTAAATTCAAGCTCACACACTTTTCCTCCTTTTTCATCATCAAGCATTCTCATTTCTGATTTTCACTAACATTTCACATGTCACCATTTTGTTTTATTTAAAGTAAAATATGTTCATGCATGGCAGCATTTTGCAATGAAATGCCTTATCACACTGACTGTGTTAAATAGGTCATAGCATGTACTTCCACTTAGCTGTTATGATTCGAATGCAGCGAACATGATTTCTAAAATATAGGACCATTCACTCAGCTTTTTGGATGCACCTTGTATTATAATTAATACTGAACAGTTAATTTTTTAAATTCAATTAATTATTCTACAACAAAATGTGCCTTAAAATTAATTATACCACTTAATAATTGATCCTTACAAGACTAAATTTATTAATTAGATTTAAATTAATGAGTAAATAATTTTCTAAAGACTTAACTTTTTGGATAGTTTTATTTTTGATGAAATGTAGGAACACAGTTTTAACATGCCATAGTAATATTTTAATTCACATTTAATGGATTTTAATTTTATGCATTTTTGTTTGTTTGTTTGTTGGTTGGTTTTTCATCTTGTCCAATTTTTTCTTGTGCCTCAGACTTTTTACAAAAAAGTGGACAATTTACCAACCCTGCTTTGAGATGTGCAAGCATATGCATTAATTGAGTGTTACCGTATTGGCCCAAATACAATGCAGTATTTTTTGACTGATAATTTCCCATTAAAAACCTGACCTGCATTAAATTCGAGGCCTAAATGGAGGATTTTTCTAATTATCTTAATAAATTTCGGGATCGTGTTATATTCGCGGCCGCCTTATACTCGAGCCAATACAGTATATTAAAAGTCCTTTAAGAAATATAACCTAATTAAATTGTATACACTCTGAGTATTATTTACACAGCATCACATCACAACTTGATATTTACCAGAGAAAAAATTATGCATTATTTACATATAGGAAAAACAGTTTGGTGTGATAAGCCTTCTACTTAAAACCAGATTAAATTTTTGAATTTCAAAATTATATATGACAATAACATTTTTGACTGCTTTCAATTAAATTCTAAATACCTGAGTATTTGTAAATTTTGGGTATCTACCACAAATTATAAAAACATGGGTATTTTAGACATGACAGTGAAAATGTGTTTTTTTAATTCAAAATTGAGTTGATATTTAGATGCAAAGTAGAACGAAAAGAAAAGTGAGAAATAAATGAAGTATTCTATTTTATTAAAGCCTTGTGCCTCTCAACACCAGGGTCTGTTTATCAAAACTGGAAGCTTGAGCTTACCCTCAGAATTTTAAGGGGGGGGGGCAAAAATAACTGAAGAACTGCGATAAAAATTCAAAATATTGTTTTTAAAAGAGCTTTCAAGTTATTGTGAATATTTTTAATGGAGAGAAGTGGAAAGCTATTTTTAAGGTTTTTCAGAAGTATGATGCTTCATGTCGCAACATTTCTAAATTGGTTCAGTTTATGATGTCTGTACCTGGGACATCTTTTAAGTTCGGAGAGTTTTTTCTATTATGGGTGTACAATCTCCCACCCCCGTATGTTTTCACTTATTCCGTCATTGGACTGACCCACGGTCAACTTTTTCGACCTCGAGGAATCGGGTGATGACTCACTCTTTCCCGTGGGAAGAGAGATTTTTTTGTTATGATGTTTTATTTCTCTCTCGGTGTAAAGGGGTGTCGAATCAAAGGATGAAGTGAAAGTGAGAGAGAGAACGAGTGTGGAGAAGCGTTGAGACGGACGCAAACTGTTGCTCTGTTCATGCCGTGTTCCAGTTATGCGAAATGTAAATATTGTATAATTTATGTAAATAAAGGAGCTGTACATAGTGTACTTTGGCCACATTTATGCTACCACCATCGTAAATTACTTCTACTATGTTACATGGGAAACATTTGGTCAGCAGAAAGGGGTAAGCTTTTAATATGTAATGCAAAAACATCTAAATGTCAAAATTAATTCTGAACCTTCATGTTGTGATTTTTATGATGTCTGGAAAACAAAGTAAGAAATTTTGAATAAAGATATGTCTAATGAAAAATATGACTAAATAAATAGTTCTAGTAAAGTAATATTTTTAATCTACTTTTTAATGTAATTTCAAAAAGGCGGTAAAATCCCGTTACAATGAATTAAATTATTTTGAAGTTTAATGAATTAAACATTTTTAACAAAGGAAACCATTAGAACTAATTAAATCAATGAAATTTCATTCTAATAAATAAAATATGTTTAACAAATAAAATCATTAAAAATTTACTTTTCACAAACAAAAAGGGAAGGGGGGGCCTCAAAATGAGACTGACCTGCTCAACACAATATGTATTTATTTGCATGCATGTATAATTTGCCTTGGAGATAAATGAAAAAAAGTCATTAAACAATTCTATTATGAATATTGTAAAATATTGTGAGAACATTTGCAGTCCTAGAGCATAACTGTAATGTTGGTGCAATCCTAGTAATATTAATCAAGCTTAGTGGGCGCTATAACCTGCAAGTACTGAATTTTGTCATTTATGCTTGATTTAGAATGGTAAAAGTAGTATAATGGCTTCATAAATTTATACAGGCAGAATATCACAATCTATACTTCTTTTGATTGCTTTAAATGATTAAATAAAACAAAACAAAATAAAAAGAACAAATAAAACCATACTGTGTTAAATCCAGTTTCAGACCTGATGAAAGATGATCACTGAGGACAACTAAAATAAAATATTTACAACTTCAATAGGGTGTTTCACTTAATGAAACAAATAATCATTTTATTAATAGTAAATATAATTTTAAAAGGCTAAACATAGTTCTTTCAGAAGAGAAAGTTTTTTCAGAACAAATATAATAAAATTTCAGCACTCCTTCATAGTTGTTTTTCTCCTTTAATTTTTTTCAAAACCTGTATCCTTCTTTCCTTAAGATGGTAATAAATTACTTACAGGTAATAAATTATTATCTTAATGACTCCTCCTTAATGATAAAAAAAATGATAAATTTTCAGCATTACATTTTGAAACTGCAAATCTATGAACTCTCCAGACTCAAATTTATAATTACTATTTAAATACACATTTCTTGGCTTTACATACTTACAGTAACGTCATAAAGAGATAACATAAAAAATATTTTCTTGAAATTGATATTTTAGGAGGCTAGTAATTTTGCGTAATTTGAAATTATTGCAAAACAAAAAGCAATTTCATATGCAATACGAATTCAATGCTATCAGTTATTGATATCTTTTTAAAGCAAAATCATTTATATAATCTAAAAGATTAAAAAATTTAGATTTTATGAGGCAAATTAGATAGTCTATGTATGTAAACCTCAGGGCTAAAAAAAAGAAGCTACAGATGGTTCCAAAGGGATTAGGAATACTGAGCCTAAAATCCTTTCACTGCCTCTCTATCTTACCCCCACCTTCCAGAGAAATTACCTCTCTCCTTCAGTAATTTCTTAATTCACTACTGTTAAGAAGCTATGTAAAATAAGTTCTGAGTATGTAGGAAAGAAATTAAAGTTCCTGCATAAAAAAGATTTGTACACTCTTCCAAATTTCATATTCTATCATAGAACATATTTTAAAGATATCAAATATAGAGCTACACAACAATTCTATTTTGACTTAGTAATCCTTACTAACAAAGATTACTACAGATTGCTATTTTGTTAAATGAATACTTTCTCCGAACAGAATTTCTCCGCACAGAGCTGTGGGGTGTTTGAATGTACAGACACTTGAATGTGGATTTTTCATCAAAACTATATAAACTTAATTTCCCATATTACTAATAACAAAATTACTTAAATAATACTTGAAAGTTAAATCTTTTAATTAATTACCTGAGGCAGAACTTGATACAATTATGTGAAGCACAAATACAAAAATCAGTAAATAATCAGGAAAGTTTGTTTTAAGAAATAAATAACATTGCTATATTTCTGGTGATTTTGTTAATTTAATGAAAAAATACAAAATTTCTGACTTAATAAAATGTTAGTATCTGTCCCAGTAGCAGAAACTGTGCAGCACGGCAGCGAGCGCTGCAGATTGATTTACAGCTTGCAGATCAATCTAGCAGGTTTTATAATGCTTAATGGTCCTGAAAGTGGCTAAAATATATGAGAAGTTTTTAAGATCAGCACTTGTTGAGAAATATGGAATGTTCTATTTTCAGTACTTCAAACATGTTTCAGCAAATGTTAATTTTAAAAATTATGTAACATCAAAAGTAGTTAGTAAAATTTTAAATAACTCACCCTGCTTACCTGCTTGTTTTCAATAATAATTTTAAGTCCAATTAAATTGTTTTAAAACATTATGTGTGTTTGCTTTGCACTGCTTTGTATATGAGTCTATTTCCCTTTGTATGTATATTGTATCGACTCAATTTTAAATTACAGATTTTTTTTCTTTTCTTGTAGATCTATCTGCAGATCAGAAATCACTTGATTAGTGGTTAATGAATCCTTGAAATATACTGTACTCATCAAGATTTTCCTATATTTGTTAAATCCAAATATTTTCTCATAATGCACTATAATTTTTCATCATTGTAGGTTATTCAGGGATCGTTAAGGTCGCAGATAAATTTTGGTTTCTGATCCTGGTGCTGCAGATTGATACAGAAAATTCTGCTACTGGGGTATCTGTATCGCAAAAACTATCATTTTCTAAGTCTTATATCTACGTGTATTAGGGTGGATAGAAATTTTTTTTTTTTTCGAAATCTTTATCTCCTGAGGTCTCAAAAGTTGTATATTGATATGAATAAGACGTGTGTAAAATTTGAGTATTCTACGACAACGTCTTGGGGTTGCGCATCGAGCTTGAAATTTAGAAATTTTTGAAAAATATGGCTTTTTCAAAATATGTACCAAAAAATTTCTTTTCCGAATTATTAGGCTCCGGAGGTTTTAGGAGTTGTATATTGTTATGAATAACACATATGTAAAATCTGGAGGGGCTACAACGATTTCTAGGGATTGCACATCGAGCTTGAAATGTATAAATATCTGAAAATTACGTGTTTTTTGAAAAAACTATGTAGAAAGCAAACTTTATTTATTAAAAATAATTTGGTTCTTTTATATTTTAAAAAATGTTCAGAGAAACTCAGTAAATCACAAAAAATGGCTTTACGAATAATTTGATACAATGCACACTTTATGCTGTCGTTTTGTCTTGGGCGCAGTACGCAAGCTGTGCTCTTGACAACTAGCTCCTGTTTGCCTGCCCTGCCGAGTGATTGCGATGCATTCGGTTAAACCAGGCATGAGATATTTCGTTGAAACAGGCATTTAGTTTAACGTTTCAGATAGATGGTGCTTTCAGTTTACTCTCAAGAAAGATAAAAGGTAGTTGCCTTGTACTGCTATGATTCTGAATAGAGTGAAACCGTCTGCAACAGAACATGGAACAAAATCGGAACAAAATCGGTGTTCTTAAAAAAGCTGGAGATATCGAAAGAATTACCTTGTACCAAGTTACAAACCCAAGAAGACATACTCGTACTTCTATATTACTTTTTTGTACTTAAGAAGAAAAATTTCTGAATAAAGGACAGGATCCACCGGAAGGAGAAGTAACCTTAGTTGTGGCGATCAAAGTACAGGAAATTTGGATCAAGACCAGTATCCCTACTGTGTCAATCCAAGGAATTCAAGAGATAGTTAGGAACGGTCATGAGCAAGTTCAGCAGCTAAATAAATCGTATGTTAGAGACAGACATAAGGAATTGTTTATGAAGGAAGTGGGAAAGACTCTCCCTACCGAGCTATTGAATATTGCACTTGCAAATGTCCTAACTTTTCCCAGAGCAGGTGTGGCTCAGAGCCTCGCATAACTCATACAGAACAGGAGTCATTAGCAGACCAGAGGGAAGCAAGATATGTGACAATCTATGGAGTTGTAAAGAAGAGAAGTTTATGGAGAATGAGAGAAAATTTGAAAGGTTGGAAAGAGAAATTTCGAGATTGGTGGAGAAAGAGGTGAAAGTTCCAACATCCAATCTCCAACTAGTCATTGATTTGGAAAGTGAAAATAACTTAAGAGAAGTACGAAAGACAAGAAAATGCTGAATGCCTATCGACCGCCACTTTGGGAGATTTTTTCACAAATGACCAAGTTAGAATAAAAATATCAGTGCTTTCACAAGTCTGCGACACAAAATTATTGCGGACTGGGCAGCAGCAACTTTGGTATCAACTTTATTTCCCAATCTAGAAAGCGGAAGGAGATGGAGAGAAATCTTCTCAACTGATTCTCGACCCATATAAAATTACAGAAAGGCTGAGATGACTCAGCCTTTCTGTGAAAGAAACTACAGTGACCTTTCTAGTGAAAGAAACGGAAGAAGGCTTTAAAATTTTCTTTGGATTGTGTTTTGATAGGAGGAAGAACAAAACCTGATACATAGAAAATTTTAATTGACGGCAAATTACACCTAAGTGTTTGTCACAAAGAGCATATCTCGCTGATAATGGAACATGGCTCAACATACTTTGGCCATATGTCACGATCTGATTTTAAGAATTTCACTGGAAATTCGGGAGAGTTTGATACGAAATCCATTGATCTTACGACCCTCACATACATTGGCAGTGGTGGCAAATCATCGAATTCTGGAAAGAACAAAGGCATCATCCGAAATCTAGAAACGCAGTTCTCTAATCTAACTAAACCTCTGCAATGTTGTATTTGCCAACTTCACACAATAGCAAACAGCCACTCCAAAATTTGCTGTCTATCCATCTATCAGATGATGGTTTCTTACGATTTAAATTATTACACTTAAGATAAAATGCCACAGTTTGATTTGAAGTCCGGCTTTACATTATTCATTAAAATGCATGCTCCAATAATTGCATGCTTGGGCTGGCACGGGCAGGACTCGGATTGCAGGCAAATCACCGAGGGTCCTGGGTAATGTAGTTGCGATTATGGTTGTACTAGAGAAGAGCTGCGAACGTTAATGACTATTTTTCAACGGGACTAATTCATTAAAATTATAATTTTTGCATTCTACATATTTTTGTCAAAAAACGCATATTTTTCAGATAATTATAGATTTTAAGCTCGATGTGCAACTCCTAGAAATTGTCACAACTCTTTCAGATTTTGCATACGTCTTATTCATAATAATATACAACTTCTAAAACCTCGGCAGCCTAATAATTCGGAAAAGAATTTTTTTGATAGATTTTTAAAAAAAGTTATATTTTTCAAAAATTTCTAAATTTCAAGCTCGATGCGCAACCCCAAGATGTTGTCGTAGAACATTTAAATTTTACACATGTGTTATTTATATCAATTTACAACTTTTGACACCACAGGAGATAAAGATTTCGAAAAAAAAAAAAAATTCGATCCACCCTAATGTTTATGCTTGTATACACACTACACGTGCCTCACAAAAATATATTTTGCTATTACTTTTTATACAAATACATTTTTTTTTTTTTAACTTTAAGATTAGAAAATCACCTCCCCACCCCAATTTCATCCCAAAACATTTTCTAGCACTCTATCATAAATACAAAATCTCACCTTGGAACATAACTTTTCCTCTTTTAAAAAAGTATGGGAACAGAAATATGTCTTGTAATGAGAATATAGAGGACAATTATTTTTATATTCTAATAAATATTACAAATTGTAAAATGTTGAATTACCTCTTTCACATGAAATTTCCCAATGTGATGATTTTTCATTCTCTTCAATTAGTCTTTTTACAATCTGAGAAGATAAAGAAGAAGGAAAGAAAAAAAAAATATTTCACAAACCATTAAAAAAACTACCAATGAATAATAAAATAGTACATCCCACCAGAAATATGCATATGTATTTTGTTGTTTACTTCACTTATAAAGCAACAGCCTTCTTGGCACGGAGACAAAAGTGCTTTACCAATCCCAGAAAAATTCTAAAAATACTTTTGAGAAGACTAAAGATTTGAATGCTTTGTCGATTATAATATCATTAATTACACTGTGATGCATGGCGAATGCAAAACTTTTTCTTAATCTTTAGTATCATAAAATGGTTAAATCTTTTCACCATCTCCTACTTTCAAAAATTGTCCTCTTTCTTGAAACATTTTCTTCCATTAGTATAATAATAACTTAAAAATACAGTTCAAATCCATGATTAAAAGTTGCAACTTTTTTTCATTGATTTTTAACAGCAATTTTAAGTTTTTATTATTATATTAAGGATGAAACTTCCATAATTTTTAACTTTGTAATTCTTCTTCTATTTTTTTCATTGAAACATTCTGCAATAAACCTATGAACAACAAATACAAGAAATCAACTCTAATTGAACCCTTTGCACTCCAAATTATTTTTTTTTAACCAGCATCTCTCAGTGTTTTTATTTATTATGTTTGAAATTTGCTTGAACTAAGAAAGATTTAAAAGTCAAAATTAACTGGAAGATGTTCAAATGTGAGGATCTTGCATTGATGACACATGTGATATTTATTGATTTGAACTTGAACAAATGTCAAGTGAGACTCGATAAGAGTTTCCTAAGATAAAAACTGATGCCTAGTCACATTCGACATAGCAGTGTAAAGGGTTAATATAATTCTCACAATGCATGGCCCTCAAAAAAGAATTATATGCTCCAATCTAGATACATGGATAAAAAATAAAAAATGTTCACTTATTGCAAACACACATTTTTGCAAACAAGTAGTCACACAGCATAATGTTCATTTGTGAAATGTTGACAGTGGAATCTTCTGCTAGATTAATTTTTAATTAAAATCAACTTTTTTTGTCACAGGCTAAATTATGCAGTAATAACTTAATAATGTAATAATGAAAGTGTATTACATTGTATGATTCATTAAAGCTGGATAAAAGAATGGAGTTGGGGAAAATTTTATATACATATAAAGTATAATTCTTGGGTTGTGGGATGAGCTTCTGTGGTGGAAGAAGTAGGTTACTTAATGACGAATCCCATAGCAATATCAGATCTCAAATGTCATCTTTATACACTTGTTAATAATCACTTTGATAGAAGAGTTAGTCTAGTTTCTTAACAAAGTTAAAAAAATAAATAAATAATCTGAATTGTCTGAGAATTTCATCAGTATCATGAAATAGAATTTTTAATTCATTATTTTTTTGTTGAAGTACTTTTTGTGAAAGATTCATTAATTTTTTATGTACCATGAAAGTAATAGTGCTGAAAGTTCACTATTACTTAAACACCTACTCCAAAGTGAATATTAACAGACACATGAAGACAAAATTTGGGATCCCACATTGCTATTTGATTCTGATCTGTATTTGAGTAATATACTCTACAAGAAACTTGCTCAATGAATGTAAAATAATCCTGTATAATACTTTAATATGAATAAAAAGTCAAAAATGAATAAATGTTACCTTTTTTTGTCTACCCACTACTTCAGACACCTCAGTATATGTTATTCTTGGATCAAGTTTACATTCCATTAATTTAGCTCCTTCATATTCATTAATATATCCATCATAAATAGATTCATCCAATGTTATTCTATCATTGAAACCCTTCAATATAAAGTAAAAATTCAATATACATAGACGGCTTAATAAATAAATTTAGTAATTAATCATTAATGGAACTGCAATCTTTTAGCCTTAGAGATTATGAATAGGTACTATGCTAGCAAAGACTAAATATTCAGACAATAAGTAGCAAAAATACGATTTTATGTATGTGTCAAAATTTGGCAGATTTGTCGCAAAAATATTTTTGTATTGGAAAGTGTTTTATAATCTATGAGCTTGGCATGATTTATCTTTCTTGATTTTTTAAGGCAACAGATAAATCTCGTAATTATTTCTTTTTTGATAAGACAATTTCTGAAGCTCTATATAGTGGAACTGTAAATCAGTTGTAGACAACTAATTGAAAGAATATATGTATAACTCGGATGTTCGAGCCTCGTCAATGGGAGATCCCCCTGAACCCCCATAATTTTTAGTTTCATGATTGCCATATTAAAACGATATTAATGGACTATGCTATTTTATCTCTCATCGATCGTGTATTTCACCTAGTAACCCTATGTTGAAATTTTTAGGAGTGTAACTTATTTATAAAAAAATACATGTGATGCTCATTCTACAGTTTAGTAAATATTGTAACAATAGATTAAAGCTGTTGTGAACTAACAGTATTTAAATATATATAAAATATACATGCGATGTATATTCTACAGCTTACGAAATAGTGTAACAATAGATTAAAGCTGTTGTGAACTAATAGTATTTAAATAAACGGATGAAATTTTTAAACAATCATTTTATCAAATAAATGCAACCTTACAGAGATTATAGAAATCGGAGGTTTACGTAACACATACTAACATTTTCAGCGGACATTTATTCTTACTTTTATGTCACGTTTTCATAACGCATTTTCGTGTCTCATTTTTATGTCACATTTTCAAAAGGGGGTGAGAGATAAAATGACATAGTCATTAATATATTTAATGTGGCTGTTGCATGCCTGCATTATTTAGTCAACTCATTACCTAGGCGAAACTAAATGAGTATTCTAAAGTCAGCAATTAGCACACACACAAGAGTATATTTAACAATTCTGTGGAACAAAAACACAGTTCTCAGAAAAAAATTTCAGGGAGCTTCTAAAAGGTGGGAAATAAAAGAAAGACAGAAAGAAAGGCTGTATCATTATCTTTCTGTTGACTAAAAGCGAAGCTCGGACAAATGGAGGAGGGGGTGTCCAGATCCTTGCACCAGCCATTTATGGCCTTTAGAAAATGGATTCCTTACTAATAATTTTACATTTTTGTGTTTATTTGAAGAAATAAACAAAATATAGTCAGAAAACTAAGTGCCGAAACAAAAGAACAGACTCAGGGTCTGATCAAGGGCGGATTAAAGGGAGGGCGTCGGAGGAGGCGACTGCCCCTCCCGAGAAAAATGAAATTAATGTAAACAATCCTAACTTACTTCTATAAAATTTATATATATGTATGTGAATCTTCCATCCAAGCCTCCACCCACAAAATTGTATTAATCCGTCAGTGGGCCGGATTATTCATTAGGCTGTAGTCTATCTGTCCCGATCATTTCAGGGACTTTTCAGTAACAAGTCGAATGAATTTTTTAATGAAGTTGTAACCAAACTTTTCAAAATGACTCAATAGAACGGAAATATTTGTGGCTATTTCTGAAGATGTTCTCTGGAACACGAGTTGACCTTCTGCATTTCCCCGACAGCTGAGATCCATAGGATTAAGATTGTAGGAAAAACGCGCTCCATAATGTGGTAATCAAGAGGCGCAACCCTCCAGCAGATGGCATCTCAACCTCACGTCTACAGCAGATGCAGGTTATCAGAGTCTAGGAGCTCAAGGTAGCAGATGCGAACGAGACCACGCTCGCGTAGGAGCGATGTTGGACATAGCTCTCTGATCGCGCGTAGGCGATTCGAGTCCAGAACGACCTCGAGAAGGTGGCCAGTGGCTCCTGTGTGATAAGGAAACCTAACCCTGTGACCGACTCCGCTTATTCATGTTCTGCAAAATCTCTCCTTTCTTTTGTAAATGGTTCTTCTGTTATAGTTAGCCGAGCAATAAACGTGATTGAGAACCGTAGGAATGCTTCCAGTCTTATTTCGACGTCGCCTCCTACAACCATGGGGGCTCAGGTACTGTAATTTTTTCGTTCTCACAATAGTACTACTTTTTGCTGTTCATATTTCACTACAATATGAGTTTCTTAAATAATTTAAATAAAAGTGATTTAAAAGACCTCGCTGAAAAAATAGCAGCGAAAGTTCCAGATAATGCTAAAAAAGCCGATATAAGAAAAATTATTGAGAATTCAGATATTTTTAAAACCAGTCCTGAACATGTTCGAGGCGTCTTAAAATCGATCACGGAGGATCGAACGCCTAAATCCACTAACGAAGAATGTTTGTTAGAAATAGAGCACCTTAAATTAGCGCAAATCGAGAAACAGATAGAACTAGAAAAATTAAGAAGTCAATCCATGTCTGGCAAAAAACGAAATGTGCAAAGTAACATAGAAAATTTGATTAAAAGCATAAAAACGCTCACAATCTCTGTCCCTGAAAGGCCAGAGGCATTTCATTTGTTTTTCGCTTCCTTGGAAAAATCATTTGCAACAAAAGATGTCCCACCAGATCTAAAAGCAGAAATACTCATTAATTCGTTAGGGGTCAAAGCTAATAATCTTTTAACGTATGCAAATCAAGAAGAATTGTCGGATTACGAAAAACTTAAAGCTTTATTTTTAGCTGAATTTCAGCCGACAGCTCGAGAAATTCTGCACAATTTTAAACATGCTCAACGCTTAGCAGACGAATCCCATGTTCAGTTTGCATCAAGATTAATGGCAACATTCGAACATTATTGTCAGGTTCGAGAAATAGAGAAGGACTATAAAAAGTTATGTGATTTAATTGTTGCAGATAAATTATATTAAACGCTAGATTTCAAAACAAAAGAATAAATAAGTGTTCGTGAAGGAAAAACATGGTTCAATCCGACCCAATTAGGACGTGAATGCGATTTATTTTTCTCATCCCGCGGGAAATCATTATCGGAAATAAATAATAGTAAATTTCATTCCCACGAAACGAAAGTACTTCATAAGGCGCAACAAGCTGAAGCTTTAAAGAGTGAATCATCCTGGCGAAACAAAAATCTAAGCAAAAGCGAAAAGCAATCTGTATCTCTGTCGCCGAAATCTTGCCACGTGTGTGGGGCGACTGGAAGGGGCTTCCATTACGCTCGTAACTGCCCAAGAGGTTTTAATAAACAAACCGAATCAGATGAGGAGACGAGACTGAAAAACAAAACAAGCGTTAATACTGTCAGTTTTATTCACGAGTTGCAATATGCTGATATATTCATAGACAGTCAAAATATAAAGGCACTTATTGACTCAGGCGCACAAATTCCGGTTATAAATTCATCGTTAGTTGAAATAAAATCACCACTGGAGGGTAAAATAATACTTAGTTCATGTTTTGAGGAGAAAAAAGAGGCAAATATTGCTAGAGTAGATTTATCTTTGAAGCGAAATTCGCCTAAGTTAGAAATCATTGTCGCTGTGGTAGAACAACTATCGGCTCCTTTAATTTTAACACCGAATACTTATTCTCAACTTTTAAAAGTCAGTCAGGAAGAAAAAATTGTAACGCAAATTCCTAAAAATGGAAATGATTTTCAAAGCGAATCACCTGTGGAAGAATGTTTTTTATTAAATGTTGCAAATGTAGTTAATGAATATGATCTTGATTTATTGCATGTTAATGATGTAAATATTAGAAAGGATTTATCACTATTGGTTAATAATTATAAACCGAACAAAATTAAAGACACTAATTTAAAATTGAATGTTGTGTTAAAAGATGACATTCCAGTATCGCTACGATCTCGGAGATTATCATTTGCAGAACAAAACATTGTTGATAAACAAATAGATGAGTGGTTACAAAATGGAATAATTAAACCATCCTGTTCTGAATATTCATCCCCAATTCTGTTATGTAAAAAGCACGATGGTACTCACAGATTATGTGTCGATTTTCGACAGCTAAATAAAAAGGTTGTGAAAGATTCCTTTCCTATGGCTCAAGTTGAGGAAGTCCTAGATCATTTAGGGGAAGCGAAAGTGTTTTCAACTTTGGATTTGAAAAATGGTTTTTTCCACGTGCCAGTTGAGGAAAAATGCACAAAATATTTAGCATTCATTTGTCATGCAGGGTTATATGAATTCCAGAAAACTCCGTTTGGTCTGAGCACAAGTCCTAGTGTATTTTTAAGATTTATTTATCAAGTATTCAGAGAATTAATAAGGGACAATACAATCGTAGTTTACATGGATGATTTCATCATACCTTCCCGTGATGAAACAGAAGGTTTAGAGAAACTTAAACGAGTCTTAAAGTTAGCTTCAGAATACGGATTAGAAATCAACTTTAAAAAGTGTCAATTCCTAAAACGAAAAATTGAGTTCCTCGGTTACATAATTGAAGAAGGTACGATTCGACCATCTCCAAATAAGACGACTGCAGTTCAAAACTTCCCTCAACCTAAGAATGTCAAGCAACTGCAACGCTTTCTCGGTCTCACAAGGTACTTCAGAAAATTTGTACCTGGTTATTCCAAAATAGCAAAACCACTTAGCGATATGCTTCGTAATGGTGTAGAATTTACTTTTGGGCCAATGCAAAAACAGGCTTTTGATCATCTTAAAGAACTTTTGAGCCAAAGCCCCGTTCTTCACATCTTCCAGCAAGGAAAACCTTTAGAATTACACACGGACGCTAGCAGTCATGGGTTTGGTGCAGTGTTGCTTCAACGCGCAGATGATGGGCAACTCCACCCAATTCATTATATGAGTAAAAAAACATCACCACAACAAGAAAAATTGTCAAGCTATGAGCTCGAAGTGCTTGCGATCGTCGAAGCTCTTAAAAAATTTCGAAGTTACCTCTTAGGGACAAAAATTAAAATAGTCACCGACTGTAACGCTTTCCAGAAAACAATGCAGAAGAAAGACTTATCGCCGAAGATAGCCATATGGGCTCTACTACTTGAAGAGTTCGAATATGAAGTCATCCACAGACCAAATCAACAAATGAGACACGTCGATGCATTGAGTAGAGCTGCTGTGTGCATGGTCACCCGCTCACAAAGTGAAATCACTACTAAGATCACGACAGCGCAAGATGCCGATGAGCGTATTCAGTTATTGAAAACTCTAGTCGAGAAAGGACTCAGAGACAATTACCTGCTAAAAAATAATGTGTTATATCTGCAAGATAACGGTAGAGAACTCATCGTTGTGCTGGAAGCAATGGAGTTAGAGATTATTCGAGGCATCCATAACGAAGGACACTTTGCTGTACAGAAAACTGAAGATCTTTTGAAAAGAGATTTCCATATCTCGAATGCTAAAAAGAAAATAGAGCAAGTTATAAAGAACTGTGTGGAGTGCATCCTCTGTAATAAAAAACGAGGCAAAGCAGAAGGTCTATTGAATCCCATCCCAAAGGACAATATTCCACTAAGCACATACCACATTGATTTTATAGGTCCTCTACCATCCACAAACAAGAACTACCAACATATTTTTACAGTGGTAGATGGTTTTACAAAATTCAACTGGTTCTATCCCATCAAGACCACATCTACGGCAGAAGCTCTAACGAAACTCAAATCCCAACAATCTGTTTTCGGAAATCCCTCGAGAATTATTTCCGACAAGGGATCTGCCTTCACGTCAAAGGACTTTGCAGATTACTGTGAAGATGAAGGAATTCAGCACATATCGATCACAACTGGAGTGCCAAGAGGCAATGGCCAGATTGAACGAATGCATGAAATTCTCATCCCAGTTCTTTCGAAATTGTCGATTGAAGATCCTACAAAATGGTACAAGTTCATCCCAGATGTCCAACGAATCATCAACAGCACTGTTAGTCGATCCACCAAGTTCACTCCATTCGAACTGATGATAGGCGTGAAAATGAAACAAAAAGAAGACCAACGTATAAAGGAAATCCTTGAAGAAGAATTTCTGAAATACACAATCCAGGAGAAAGAAAATATACGTGAAGAAGCCAAGAAAAATATATTAAAAATCCAAGAAGAAAACCGACGGCAATACAATCGACGCCGCAAAACCGCTCCTGTCTATAAAGTCAACGACTTGGTAGCAATCCAAAGAACCCAATTTGGAGGAGGTCTGAAACTACCACCCAAGTTCTTAGGACCGTACAAAGTCACAAAAATAAAACCACATGACCGCTACGATGTAGCAAAAGTAGGATCTCACGAAGGACCAGAAGCAACTTCCACTTCAGCTGACCACATGAAACCCTGGTCAACTGGAACTGCAATTTGAGATCATCCTACTACAAACTTTTTTTTCTTTTCTCAACATCTCTTTTTGTTTTTTTTGAATCATTATTTTCTTTCTTTTTCCTTTTTTTTTTTCTTTTCATTTTAAGTTTCAGGTTCGGAGGTCCTCACACGTCGATGGCCGAGCGTTGTGGTAATCAAGAGGCGCAACCCTCCAGCAGATGGCATCTCAACCTCACGTCTACAGCAGATGCAGGTTATCAGAGTCTAGGAGCTCAAGGTAGCAGATGCGAACGAGACCACGCTCGCGTAGGAGCGATGTCGGACGTAGCTCTCTGATCGCGCGTAGGCGATTCGAGTCCAGAACGACCACGAGAAGGTGGCCAGTGGCTCCTGTGTGATAAGGAAACCTAACCGTGTGACCGACTCCGCTTATTCATGTTCTGCAAAATCTCTCCTTTCTTTTGTAAATAGTTCTTCTGTTATATTTAGCCGAGCAATAAACGTGATTGAGAACCATAGGAGTGCTTCCAGTCTTATTTCGACGTCGCCTCCTACAATAATAAAGATATTCCCCCACGAACCAATCATTTTTATTTAAATATTGGACATAAAGTTATTTTGTTTTGCAGTAAATATGAGGATGGTATTTTAAACGGATATTGGGCAGCCCCAAAGTTCTTTTGTTTTAGAGTAAAGGCGGGCAGCTTTGGCGAAATTCGAAGGTGTACTAGGGTGTAAGCCATCTTAGAAGGCTTTTGGTAGTTGGCTTGCTTTGTTTATATTTAATTATTTATTTTACATTTTACAATATTCAGGGATGTTCCAGCTGAAATTAAATTTTGGAGCAATTTGTGGAGCAAGAAAAAAGACATTTTTGGAGCAAGGAAAACAGATTAGTGGAGCAAGAAAAAGTCCCTTTCGGAGCAAAAGAATGTCAATTTTGAAATACAAAATTTATTTTTGGGGAAAGAGAAAAGTCATTAAAGAATGCCAATCAAAAAAATGAAAATTAAGGAGGTTCTTAAAAACTCTTAGCTTATAACAAAAACTAGTTTTTTTTTTTTTTTTTCTTGGGGGGGGGGGGGGGTCAGAAGCTTGTGAAATAAATAAAAAATTCAGTTATTTTATACATTGCTATACAAAATATCTATTTTAAATCAAAAATACAATATTTACTAAACTATATTAACCCATTTAAGCCTAGCGTCCCTTTTTTGGGATGGCATTTTCGCTATCAGTCGAAAGCCTTATTTATATTTTCTAGCCTTTATTCACGAGTATAGAACCTCAACCCCACATAATATATTAACATGACCCAGTAGGATGTTGACATTTCAATTTTTATGCATAATGATTTTAAAAGAAATCACCCCTTGCTCAAGAAGTTGACATCAGAAATTTATCTATTATTGTTGGTATTAGCAAAAATCAAAGAAAGTCTCGAAAATATCTGGGCACAAATGGGTTAACTACCATCAGCAGCTAATAAAAAATTTGGTAACAAAAAATTACAAATTTATATAAAATTAAATTTAAAACAGAGGTCAATTTTTACTCTTAAGGCATTGGAGGTTTGGGATGCCAAAGAAAAAATATTCATTTTTAAGATTAATAGAGAAAGATTGAAATTAGAATACTTAGAATGTGTGATGACTTTTGTAAAAATTTGGGAGATTTACAAACGTTTAAACATATATGGAAAAATTAAAAATGTAGCAGTTTTGCTGAATTTGGAGCAAAAATGTCCAAAAACGATCTTTTTGTAGCAGATTGGCACATCAGGATTGATTTGGCACAATTTGGAGCAGCTGGCACATCCCTGAATATTTAAACAAAGGCGAATTATTTTTTGAAACAATAATAATATATAGAAGGGATTATATGTAATAGGATATAGAATGTAATTCATTTTTTTTTATAATTGGGGAATCCACTATTACGATAAATTATCTTATTAATCTCGGAATTTAACCACGTTAAATATAAAAAAATTGATTTTTGGCTGGTCGAAACCACAGGTCAAGAGCGCGAATGCCAGTACGTTCGTTCAAATAAAATAATTAGAACCAAAAGGATCTTCGCACAAAGACAAGACGGTCGGGGTATCCGAGAAGCCATATCCCCAGGCAAACTGAAAACAAAGAGAATTTTCGGATACTCTTGATCCACAAAGAAACTCACAAATTACTGGTCGCATTTAAGATTATTATATCTTGCAAAAACATTTGAACGTAATACGATAATGAATGTTGTATTGGAATTTTTTAATATTTATTATATAGATTATTCTATTTAGAAAAGATACAATCCTCTTATAAAGATTTTTTTGAACAAATTATTTTATATCATTTTAACAAGGATAAGTTGAAAAGTAATGCACATATGCTTGTAGAATGCTAAGGAAATGACCTTTAGAAGTGTTCCAAGCAGTATGTGGAAGTAACAGTCCCCCTGTACAAGCATGTGCAGTTTAAATGCCTTCCGCTCAAACCATATATTTTGAATGGCGGAGGTATTATTGTGCTAGATCTATCTATCCCCAGTTCAATTTCTTATGAATTAACTCATTAAATAACTTAACAGAAGTTAAAAATATGTAACATATTATTAGTAAAGACCGTCCAGATAATGGAATAATTTTACAAGCATGCATTTTTATAGGGGAAAAAATAGTGTTTAATGGCACAGTTTAAAATACATATTGATTTCGAAGGTTCTAAAAATTTTACAGAAACTATTATTATTTTATTTTATGTGTGTAAACTTGTCTAGTTATATGTTTGCATATGGGAAAGGTCGGAAGTGTTAGAAATTCCAAATATATATCCATGAACATTAACATTCATTAATAAAACCTGAGTTGTACGAATAAATAACTTTAAACATAGTCAGTCTCACTATCTATTTAGCCTCCCCCCCCCACTTTATTTTGACGGACATTTTTTCCGCACACCAACTTACTAGGAGAAATTGATTTGTCTAGTGCAGTGGCGGATTATTGCAAGTTTGTCGGGGGGGGGGGGGGGGGGATAGTTTGTCGGTGGGGGCGGTTAGTTAGAAGATTGACATATACATCCATTTTATGGAAGTAAAATAGGGTCTTTTACATTAATTTCTTTCTTCTCGGGGGGGGGGGGGGTTGCCCCCTCCGCCCCCCTTTAATCCGCCCCTGGTCTAGTGTTAACTCAAATTTGCTCATTTTGAATCAAGAAAATTCGTAAAAGTTGTGTTTTATTTTATTATTGTCCAAAACCTAGACATTAGCTCACCCAAGGTGGAGGAAGGGCTGGGATAAACCTCTCGCGAATTTAATAAGTGGGACCTTTTAGTTTTGTTTACATCTAATTAGCATTAAAAATACCATTAACTAATTAATTAGCACTAAACATAAATTATAATATAATTAGCACTATTTATTTTCTCATTTAATTTAGCTCCACTACTTTAACGTGAGTGTGAACTCCCCCTAAATATATATATATATATATATATATGGGTGCGTCACTGAGCAGGAGGCCCCTTGATAATATTTGCTACAGGCCCCACGCTGTCTTAATCCGGCACTGCCTCCAAGTATATGTACAACTTTGTCCCGGCTGCTGTCTAGCGAACCAGAATAGGGGACACATTATTTTCTACTATACAAGTGAATTTCTTTTTCCTATGCATTTCAAAGAAGCAAAAAAAATGCATCTATTTCCCAGAAAAGACCACACTGGATTAAAGGGTGGCGACAGCCTCAGGCCAGTTGCGGCCTCCTTGCACTATTTTTACTTCATACAGAGTGGTATTTCATAGTTTGTCTAAGGGCAATACATTAGACTGGAACATTATCGTTCTCATACTCAGTATTTCTCTCATAGACATGTGCACAGAAGACTCTCAATTAGATTACAATGGACATGTGCGATGACTATTTACTTAATGAAAAATGCAGAGACAAGTGTCATGGGAAGTATGTGAAGTCAGTTGCAGAGAGCTGATTCTCTGACTCCCCCTTTTGTGTATCTGGCCACCCAGTGCCGAGAGTTCTTTATTCATTCCCACTTCTTTCTTTTGACTGATGCGAATAAGAGAGGAATTTCTCACTCGGTTTTGTACGCACTGGAAGTAGGACATCAAAGGGACAAAAGTTAGGAAAAGTGTCGATTAAAAACTCTTTTGAATACTAAAATGAGGAATTTTGGAAGTCCGGAATAGCAATTTTGTCGACTGCATCTTAAGTGTGTGGGGGGAGGGGTATAAAAAGATATAATAGGAAAATCCTTACCTGTTTTTCAAAATAACCAAAAGCTTCATAAGCAGCATATGTTAACAAATTATGAACGCCATGCCTAATGTGATAATCTTTAAGATGATTCATCATATGAGACCCATAACCCTACACAAAATAGTAATAATTAACTAACCAATTTACAACAATGATAATAATTCATAACACAAACAAATATGAATAGTAAAGTTACTGAATTAATTTAATTTTGATGGGGAGATTAATAGTGAAAAGTCATAGCATTTTTAAACTAAAATGTTGTCATTTAAAATAATCCAAGTTCTGTCTTGATAAATCATTCAAATTTGATTAACAGAATTGCAATTGGATAAATTGGTTTTATATATTGATCAAAATTATCAAGGACTGTAAATTGATATGGCACAGAACACTATGAGCAGGAAATCTTTATCTTGATTACAAAAACAAGCAATGATTTCCAGTTTTCTTTATTCTTTTTATAAATTTGAGATGACTTATGGCTTCTTTTTTTTACTGCAAAGAAAAATTACCAACAAATAATGCACTTCTAAAACTTTTGATTACTGTTCCACTGAACTGTTTTTAAAAATTCATAATATGTTCTGTTCTATAGAGATAAATGGAAAAATTACGGAGTAAATTCACAATTTTAAAACACTATCTTATTTTTAAACATTTCAAACTTTAATAGTATTATTTTAGTTAACTGAAATAAAATTATCTATCCAGATATGTTCAAAATCAATTTAACGAGGAATTATACTAAAACAGATTTTTAAAATTATCTTTCTGTATATGAATATACTACAAATGGAAATTCTCTAAGGTGTTTATTACATGAAGCCAGCAGCCTCTATATATATTTGCAAGAAAATATCTGAATTACTAGTGGGAGTTCAAGTACAGAAAATGCCATTTAATGTGATCACATGAGGCTAATCTAATTTTGATAACTATGACTGATTAATTATAGTAAACAGAACATATAAATTAAAAAAGGACAACTAGTAATGTTGAAGAGAGGATGATTTCAGCAGAAAACATTTACTTTAACATAAAGAAATTACATGCATGCAATAATAGTAAAACTGGTAGATAAAAATAGTATATTTATGTAAAGGAACAAAGAAATCATTGTATTGCCTGGCCTGCTTACGGAGTAAGTCATTAATAAAATATCTACACTCAAAATGTTTACAAAACCCATCAACCACAGCTTTTCTTTGCATTCCCAGTGGCAAAATTCAATGCTCTTTTCTCAGCATTCGATAGAGTCTTCTCTTCGATAACATTTTAGGTTAATCTTCATCAGAAATAGATGGTGATGTTTTGTTTCTGTTAGATACAGCTTCACAAATGTCATACTAATACAGTTAAAGTTTCTAAGTTTTTGTCAATGTCCATCCAAGGTTCGAAATCTTGAGCAGTCATACCGGATGGAACACTAATAATTTTATCCAAATCTTCCATAACTGCATAGGTTTTTTCGTCTGGTTATAAGAATCCTCCATGTCTAAAACATTTGCTAATCGCCTTTTCCGACACTTCATTTCATGCCATAGCAAACAAATGTATCACATCCAAAACATGAATTTTTTTAGTCAAGATACTCCCACTAAGTTCTTCCGTATCTTCCATGTTTCCCAAGATTTGTGAGTGCATTTATTTTCTGCAATAGATTTTAACCATTTGGATTACTCCCAGATCACTGGTTGAATGGATGATGTGTTGGCTAGTATGAAGATTATCAGTTTTAACTGCACTGTTTCGACATGGGCAGTAGAGTTGTCAAGGAGGAGGAGAATGTTCCTTTTCATTTGCCTGTCCAATTTTGAAAGCCATATGTTAAAGATGGTGGCTGTCATCAAAGATGTTTTGTTTTCATGGTAATTGACAGGCGAATCCTTCACACCTTCTACGCATCAGGGATTTTTGCTTTTCCCTGTCACTAGAAGTTTTTCTTTTCTGGTGGCCATACTAATGCAGTTGAGAACAGTTATGAGTTCTTTCGCAGTTGTGCATAATTTTGTACCCTCATTCTGGAACAAATAAGTGTGTTCAAGCAAACACACGAAAGTACAAACCCAGTTTATCAGCATTGAACACATCGTTAAGCAAGTACGTTTCAATGTTTTGGTCATTTTTCTAAAATTCAATGGGATGCAGCTGGCTGATTGGCATTTTTTTGTTCTCCATGCATTGCCTTTTTTTCTGACAGAACCATTTTTCATTTGCAATAAAATTCTCTTTTCTTAGTTTTAAAGTCAAATCTTCTGCTTTTCGATACAATAGTGGGTCATCAACATGAGCATCTCTCTCATAAACATTTGCAAAACAAAGTTTTAAAGCAATTTCAACTTCTTGATCTTTCCCACAGCGATGTTGTTTGGCATTTTGGTTGTCATTCAATGTGCATTTTTTTTCGATGTCTTTGAGATTTTTTAAAAGTTTACATAAATGCAGTTGAGACACTTTCAGTTAGACAGCAGCATTTCTTTGGCTCTTTCTGCAGTTTATCGTACAGCTGTAAAATTTCAACCTTCTCTTTAAGAGTTAAATCATTGTTTCTGCTGCTTTTAAAAAAATTCTAACACTAACAAGAGCACTTGGTTCTACAAACTGTTAAAACTATGACCGGTGGAGAAATAGTTCATTGAAAATGATAAGCCCCTGACTCCCTTTCAAAGCTGGAAGGATCAATATCATTATGGGTAGAAACGAAAAGATTAAGGGGATGGACGGCCAAGGTCATTTGACCAAAGCAGTAACATTTTGAAGTTCCCTACCCCAAAATTCCCGGAACCTGCTTAAAAAATGAGAAGAATGCCCTCCTGATGTCTCCTACCTAATATAATGAGACATTCCATGAACTTTGCCTAGAATCGTTTATCAAAATGATTAATTACACATGTTCCTGTAATGAAAAATATGATTCAATGAACATTATATTATTATTAAAATATTCCAAATATAATTACATTGACATGTTTACTTGAAGATATAGCTAAGAAGACAATTTCAGAAAAATCTTGGACAGGAAACATTCGAAAACAAATGCCTCCAATTACATTTCCCTGTTTGACAAGAATCAGATTTCTATGTCTCCTGAAAGAGAAAAATAAATAAATACTTGATTAAAACTTTTGAACACAGCTTTAAATCTGTACTACTTACAATTACACACCCTTTTTGAGATATTTAGTTCAGACAATGAGCATCATACTAGGAGTTTCAAATTGTTTGATTAGAGGGTCACTTTTCATTTAACTTTGCACTATATTTCCAATTTAAAAAAAAAGTTTTCAAATGACATGCAATAAAATTTCATGCCATAAATTTTTATAAGCAGATGTATGAAGAAAATTGGGAAAATTTGCAATTTCTGAATAAACTTTTAAGAAGCCTGAGAAAAGGAAAAAATATTCTGAGACTCGGGCTAAAATTATGAGACTTGGAATGCTTGGATTTCCCTGTGTGTGTATGATTTTGGCAAAAACAAAGGTTTTCCTTTTTTTTTTTTCTTTTTTTTGTGGATCATTGCTAAGTTACTTCTTACTGGCAAGGACCTAGTGGTCCAAACATTGTTTCTCAACCTCTTTAGACATTTTTGTAATGTTTTGATCCCTTTAAAAGCCAAAAAGCCTTGTGACCTCTTTAAAAAAAAAAGTTAAAAGCCTTGCACCCCCATAAAAGTGTATATATATATATATATATCAATTTGGTAACATTTGATTATAATTTAAAATACTTAATTTGATAAAGGGATGCTTCAAATAAGGATCTAAATTTTTAAAACATATTATAAATCAGGTTGAGAAATGATGGTCCTAAGCATACCAGTCAATATCTAAATGTTCTTTACTTGAGAAGCAATCTTGCTTACTCAAATAATATCCTGTACAGGCATTGCTTGCTTAAAATATAGATAATTTTAGCTTAGAACCAAAGTATGCATTTGAAATTTTCTGATGAGTATTTACTAATTTTCAGACATTTAATTTACATATTAATCTACATTAATTGCATTAAAAATATTTTAACAGCAAATGAATATTCATCCGAATGTCAGTTTTTATGTAAAATTGTTTTTAAAAGAGAAATACGTGAAAATAATAATATATATTAAAACAAGCTAAAGATTTTATACTTTACAGAATTCAATGACAGTAAATATTTTAATGAACAAATAAAGTAGGAACATTTTAAAGTACTTACGGATCAAACACCAATCTTGTTATATAATTACGATTCATATCAGGCAACTCAACTGAAATAACATTTCTTAGCTCAACTAACCAAATAAGAATTTGATCTTCAAGTGGCTGTGATAGAGAATTGCAAATAACATGTAACTCAATTTCACCATTACTCTCTTGAAAACGAGCATATTTGTTTCGATTAATATCATTATAAGCCTGGGGGGGAAAAAAAGATCTTGTAGACATGATCAATCTGAAAAGGTATCATTTATTTATTTATTTATTTGTAAATTATCACGAAAACATCTTTTCTTTAAAAGAAAAAGTGAAAACCCACTATGATAAATTAATTTTATATAAATGAGTCTCTGTCAACAGAATATTAAACATTGCTCCTACTAAATAAGCAATTTCATAAATGTCTATTTAAAAAACTGTTCCTAAACTTTTATCATAATTTAATATCATTCTTAATTCCTTATTACAGCATTTTGTGATACATAATCATGCAGAACTGATCTTACAGTGCACTGCATGCACACAACAAGCAATTGTAAATCACAATTCAATGAACTTTTGATCCAAATTGCTTTAATTTTGATAGTTTCCAAAAACCAGAATCTGCTATACATTAAAAAGGCACAGAATGTCATCAGCTCAAAGATAAAAATATATTAGAAAAATAAAAATTGATGATTAGTCTTCAAATCTTTTTTAAGATGTACACTAGCTACATTAAAAATGTATGATGGTACTAGCTACATTAAAAATGTACACTAGTTAAAGATGTACACTAGCTACATTAAAAATGTATTATACAAAATTGCAGATTTCAGATTAGTTGACAGAATCAATACCAGATAAAACAAAAGGTGTTAATCCTTGTAGTAATTTCCATGCATCAAAACAAAGAACTGTAACAGAACTGGATAAATATAATATCGTATAAGTATGTTCTTTACACTTTATTACTTGATTAAAATGCAGAGATACAGAGAAATATTCAGCTTACTTCAGGACCTAATATGATAGCAGAGTCACCAGCAATTTTGAGAATTTTGTCAATCATATTATCTAAAAGGAAAGAAAAAATTAATTTTACAATAAAATATTCTTCTCTTTACTTGATAATGGGAATTTTTTTTTAATTAGATGTAATTTCAACAATAATAAATATAAAATAAGCAAACACTTTTTCAAGAAAGTTTTTTCATCCTTCTTAGTATGCACACATACACAAACATATATACACTAGTTTCTATTACATGTTTACTTGCTTTTATAGCCATCTTCATCCAATACAATTTAAGTGTTACAAAATTTCTGCGAGTTTCCTTACACAAAATACACAGCCAATAAACTACTGGCTGAAATTATATATTGTATTAAATAAAAAAATTTTAATGTGTATGAACCACAATTTAAAAAAAAAAGGGTGGAGGTAACATGAGAGTGTATTGATTTTTGTTTTAATTTGAGAATTATTATTATTTTTTCATACAAGGATGAAAACACATCGGTACACCTCTCATGGTAATTGGAAACCTTCCTTGATCAGACGAGTTTGTGTACACAATTTGTTTCCCAATTTACTTCATGGGAAATGCTAAGTAACAGTTATTTTCTGGTCATATTCAAATATTAAAAAATGTTCAAGAACCCTGTGGAAGTTTGGATGGTCTTGATTTTCTAGAATGAAACTAAAGACATTCAAAAACTATAGGAACCCAGTCAAAACATTTTGGCATCTACAGAAACATAGGAAAGTAAATATTATAAACTGAGAAGTTCCATTTAATAAAGAAGTTTAATAAAAAAGAAAGGCAAGAAAAATTTTGGCGGGGGGGGGGGATCAAAATGGTAATATTCTGTTTCTTCTTAGCACTTTATTTTACCTATCTTTATATTTTCTTTCCTTTAGAGTGTATTAAGGAAAAGTTTTGCTTCTGTTAAAGAGACAATTATAACCCTTGAAATATAGATACAAATTTTATCACTTCTATATATGTGTTATACAAAATTAATTTATTTTATCTGATTACAACACCAACATTTTTTTAGTTTTACAACCAACAGTTATTTAGATAAATCTTAAAAATGACAAAATAGCCAACAGTAGGCCAAATAAATTGGACGATTTAAAATTTAGTCTTATGTTAAATAAACTCCTAGTTTTTGGAAAGGACATAAGTGTTGAGACACTTGTGGTGCTGGAGAAGCATAGGGTATTCAAGTATCTGCTCAGAATCATAAACTGTTCGCAAATTGGCAATGCATGAGACTTGAGAGAGGTAATGAAGAACAAGCATTTCTAAATACTGTACCTAATAAAATCTTTTCTGGTTTTGATTTCTGCCTGGAATCTGTAAATCAAAGAAAAGAAAAAGAAGTCAATAAAGCTGCTTATAATTTAATATCAAGTTTCTTTACATAGTACATATGTAGTAAGTAATACCTCAGTTGAAAATTTAACAGTTTCAAAGGCAAACAATTTATGTGTAGTTTAACCCCTTTTTAGCCAAAGGTGAGTAAATGCATCATTTCAATAAAAAAAAAAAAAAAAAAAAAAAATTATTAACACTGTGACATATATTTTTCGGTAATTTTATTTTTCTGCTATTTTTAAGTATTTTGAAGACATTTATAAAATATTAGTAATTCAATTGGAGTAAACACTTTCTGTTGAGAAACTTTCAAACTTAGCATATACATACCATTTTATTTCTTGTATAAAATATTATTTTTCATGCATGAAACGTTTTTTGTGTCTTAATGAGTGTAATTTAAGCATATTTCAATGATAGTAATACCACATTTTATAAAATTTCTATGCTTGGCCTGAAATGGGTTAAAACTGTAGTAAAATAGTGTAATACTATACCTTTTGCATTTTAAGACTGCAGTTAATTATTTAATGGAATTATTAATAGTTTTCAAAATAAAGAGTTTATACAATCATCACCGTAAAAATAGCATAAATGAACTCAAACCGTCAAACATTTAAATACATCAAAATCACCAAAGTCGAATTTTTATGTGATTACAATATAAAAAGGTGAAAGTATATAAATATTTGTTTATGCATATCAAGAGAAAATCTGAATTAAGAAATCAAAATGCGAAGAGTATAGATGCAAAACTCGCATTCTCCACATAGAAAGTTAGTTTCTAGAAAAATGCAAAAAACTTATTAACAAACATGATATAATAGTATATTTTTTTAATTGATATATTTGTTGCAATAAAAACTACTTGCACATAATCCTAAACTAATAATTTTGGTACAGGTACAGTTTAAATTTAAAACTGGAAAATGCAAGTTTTGCATCTACACCCTTCATATATATTTGCTGTACAGGTAACCACCTTCTTGTCAATGTTTGATGATTTATTTCTCAAAGCAGAGGATAAAAAGTTAGCAACAATTAGTAGCAGTGGGATACACAGACTGCGCGGAGGGAAGGTGTTATGGATGTAATCTTTACCTTAAAAGGCGTATTTTGTATATTATAAATGAACATTTATAGACATAATGTTAACATTTCTTAGCACCAAGGGGGGTGGCTGAACCCCCCAAACACCCCCTTGTATACATCACTGAGATGTGGGACACACTGGTATATCATTCAGTGGTTGTACTAGAAGTCCAAGTGTGAGGTTAGAGGAGCGATTTTGTTTACTTTTAGTTTGTAAGTGCGTTCATTCTAGAAGTGTGTAAGTAGGCTTTGAGTCTTTTTGAACGCTGTTTTATTAAAAAAAAAAAATAGATAAATAAAGTAGATTATAATTAAATTCATTGTACCAAAAATTAAGAAACTATCATTATGCAGCAAAAGAAAATGAACCAGTCAAAAGAGCATTAATTTTTACTTAGCAACAAGCAAATTACTTTTAACTATGATAAAGTAAATGATGATGAATGCAAAAATGTAAAACTAGCAATACTAATTAAAAGATTGAAATGTCATTTCTGAAGCTAATCAACTACAATTAAAAGAAAATAATTAATTTAAGGAAACAGATTTTTTTTAAACATGTAAAATTTGCCTTCTCAGAGCTGAGACTTACAGTTAGAGCTGTCTGGTTCATCTGACGTGACATCAGATGATGTCCTAGAAATTCCTGAACCAGAATTTTTTTCACTTTTAGAATTCTCAGAATTTACCTAGAAAAAAGAGAAGCTTTTATAATTATAATGATAATTTATTTTATTTAAACACATGACTAAATTTTAGAGAATGTCTGTAAATATTTTATTTCACAGACAAGGTGAATGAAAATTTAAGGCACATGAAAGATTTGGTGACACATATCGAATTTAAAATTAGAAAAGAAAAGTTTCTTTTGAATTTGCAAATGTTGAAAATCAAAAGATTTTGAGACAAGTTGGGGAGCGTGTGCCTCCCAATACTAGACCTATGTTTTATATTATTCTAAACTGTATGCTACTGTGAAAGCCTGATGTTTGATAATTGCTAGAAGCTAAGTGGTTTTGGTAATAGCCCAAGATATGTTTATGCCTTTATTTCGAACTTTTACCAAATCACATTGGAAAAGCTGGTTTAGCAGCTATAATAAATTGAATGATTAGTGACTGCTTATCTGCACATGCCACTTTTCTCTCCATTCTTATAGTAGTTGAAACTATGTAAAGTAGTGTACATCCCCATATGTGCATAAACCTTCTAAGTGCACAACATATGCAAACATACAATTTTCTCCCATATGCTTTTAATGTTTTGGTAAGCTGCAGGGTTAATAAGATTCATAAGTGCATTTACCACTATAGTAAGCTTTTTTCGATTAAGAAAAAAGCTTTATAATGGAATTTCGACTACACAAACACTTAAAGACAAACTCGTGTATTAAAAATTGGACATCGACTCATTTGTTAAAATTCTTTCTTGCCATGGTCTTGTTTCTAGAGGTCAGGAGATGAGTGGACCTATTACATTCTTTTGTGCTGGTTATATATATATATATATATATATATATATATTAAATTATTATTTTATAAGCATTTGTTGTTTTCTTTACTAGATTAAAGTTAAAATAGATAATTAGTACATAGAAATCTTTCAATTAACATAATCTAATTTTTTAATTATTTTAAGAAGTATTTTTATTATCACATTTTAACCTTTTGAGTCCGACACCATGGTACTAAGCATTTATTCTGAGGCAAGATATTTTGCAGAATCTAGATTTTTCACCCCTTTCGTTTAAGCGTTTCTTTATAAAACACCCAAGAGCCCCATAGCAGAAACACAGCAACAATGTCATGGACACAGAAATCTGCTTGCGGACAGTTTTTGTCGACATATTAAAAAAAAATTGTTTTTTATTGTCTGCCCCCCCCCCCCCCCAAATTTTTTTTTAGTTCGCAAATTTTGGGCAGCTGATTACGCTGTCTCTAGTCTCCCACTCCGTGATGACATCACAAAGCGCAGCACAGCAGAGTCCGCCCACGGAGATATAGCGAAATGGAACATTTCGCTATATCTCCGTAATGGAATTTTAATATTTTTTTAACTTTAAAAATAAAGCTTAAGAAAGCAAATTTAATGCTTTTAAAGTAAATTATTTAAAATATTTTAACATTATTTCCTACCGTTTTTGAGAATACTGGGAGTCTAATTTATTATTATTTTTATTATTATCTATTTAATTTCATATCGGCTAAAACTTACATATCTTATTAATAATTATTATTTTATTCATTTATTTAAGGACGGTGCTTTTTAAAAAACTTAAATTCACTTTTCATGAATGAGCAAAAATTAAATTAGAAGTGTGTGTGTGAAAGAGTAAGAACAAATACATTTCAGTAACTTGATCTTAAATAGTGTTGTACATCCAACAGTTGGATGCAATAAAAAATTTGTATGACTCTGTCATTTATTCCAGTAATGTTCTGTGCTCTGAGTTCACTTTTTCTAATTTCTATAATTATCAATTAATGGACGGGTTTAATTGTTTGTTACACTTCTAAATTAGGTGTAATAAGGGTTTATAAAAGTTGCTGAAGATAAAACTTTGCTTGATACTCATTCAATACTTTTTTCAAACAAAAGAATTTAAATTCTGAATTATTTTATTAATTTTGATAACTTTTATACATCTAGCATTACAGGAATTTTAATTTTTATTATATGTGAAACACATCTACCTTAATCCATAATCCACATACAATGAAAGTCTTTTGTTGTTTTAGCGTTTGTACCAATAAAGGTGCAATATCGAATATGAATGTGACCCAGTGTGAAAAATTGTGGCCCAGTGTTAGTGTGATAAAATTGAGGAACAAGAAGTAACAGTCCCAAAAGAAATGACTCCAAATTTCTCCAAAAGAGGAAAAAAAAAAAAATAAGTTGTGCTTAAAAAAAAAAAGTGAACAATGCATTGTAAGTCCAAACACACATTACCACCCTACATGTTAAAGTTTTGCCGATAAGCCAGAATCGTTTTGAGATTGTTTCAAATAAGTTTCTATATTATGTTTCTACCTGCACTTCCTTGTAGAACTTAAAAGTGCCCATTTTTTAAATTTTTACCCTCCGCTAAAGAGGGTAATAGTTTTGGGCAGACAAAAAAAGTCGTGGATGATAATTGATAGTAAATAAAATCTTACAGATCTCACGGAAATTTGAAACACACCAAGATCCGACACATGATTGGAATAATGGATACTTGAAAAATTTCAAAGTAACGTCAGATGAAACAAAAGGGGAAACTGTAAGATTTTGTCAGAGCGTCTGCGACTGGCTGTCAAGTTCCCGAGGTTCCGATTTCATTTTTCAGAACTTGGATTTGTTTCCAGAGTCGCGTTCAAACTTTTGTCCCTCCTCGGAGCAAGTGGTGGTGTTCTGTCGTGGCATTTCTAAAATTTTCATTTTTGCGGGATCAGTGTGAAATAGCTCGTAGGCTTGGTATTTCACGCTCTACTGTTCAGTATTACATCGTTAAATATCAGAAGAATATACCCGGGACTGTTGTTCAAGGCCGCGCTGGCCGTCCTCGCCAGTTGTCTAATCCGGAAGAAAGTCATCGTGAAACTAACCGTCTATTTATGCAAAGAAAAAGGGAAGATCCAGATTTTCGTGCTCAAGAAGCGGAATCCAAATCCAGAAGACAAGACAGAAAACGTTTACGACTCTGTCTAGATATACCATCGAAAAGACCAAGAACAGATACTGATCTAAATGTAAGGTGTGAAGAACTAGAATTTCGTAAATTAGCTGAGAAATTTTTCGAAGCTGTTGCTGATGGTCCAATCCACCAATGCTATTGTTGTGATCGACTGTGGTTCAAAAAGTCAATAAGAACCCATTCCAAAACAACTTTACTGTCCAAAGGAGCGACAACGGACTTTATAAAACTAGTCTTTTACAAAGATATCGATGATATTGGCAAATTTTGCAAAACATGTTACGATTGATTAAATTGACAATACCAGAATTAGCTATAAGCAATGGCTTCGAATTCCCCGAAATACCGGATTGTTTAAAATACTTGACACCACTGGAAGAACGGTTGGTTTCTCCCCGTTTGATTTACATGCAAATACATCCTGTACATGGCTGCCAATACAAATTAAAAGGTTCTGTCAAAAAACCTCTTTAGCGGAGGGGAAACTAATTTCAGCTGAAGGCTGAATATTTTTTTCCTTTTTTTTTCTTTAATTAATTCTGGAGACCTTTTTTATCTGGAGTCAACACTATTTAAGAACAAGAGTAATTAAAAATTGTTGATTTCATGTATGAATTATCCACTAAAATTACACGCAAAATTTTTCAGACTGATTATGAAATTTTAAAAGCTTGTCGCAGACAGCAACAAAACTTTCTGCCACTGGGCCCAAGAGAGTAAAGTACACCTGTTGCAATAGGGAAGGAACCTCTGAGACAGCAGTATACCCGAATGCTGACTTTTGGTCTAAAGCATTCCACTGGACAACTACTGTCCCATCCAGCATCAAAAGGCTAATAAGAAGTTTAAGCCAATTATTTAATGAGACAACATATAGCACATATAAAACATTGATAGTCAAAATAGAAATTAATATCATATTCAGATGATTTTCTATGAAAAATCTGATATCCATTGAAATAAGCTAAATTTCACAAATAAAAGAAATAAAGCTGTATTGAACTAAAAGAAAAGTGTTCAAAACATAAAATTATCTTGATAAGAATATATATTTAAAAATATACATAATAATAAATGAGAAATTAAATTTTTTAGGATTTAAAACAGAAGTTGGAATTTTATTTTAAATTCATAATAAAGCATCTTTTATCTTCATTTCAAGAAGTTAAGAATGAAAAAAAAATCTTTTCAACTGCTTCACACTCAACAACAATATGACTGAACATTTTTTAAGATGACAATATAATCATACATGAACCTGCTTGGATGGGGATAAATGTCCTTGTTCTTTTTGGGGTGAAATACTTTTTCTTTTTCTGGTTAGTCTTCTTTCTTCATTCAGACCGTTGGATGCATCATCATCAGTTTCTGGGCTTTTAACAGCACTATTAAGAGATAGCCATTAGAAAATATGCAAAATCATAATGTAAAGTTAGATATGAAATTTATCAGATTTAAGGATTCATGGTGAGTTTTAATTATACTGATTCACAATTAGCTTCTTTACAAAATACAGTGAAAACATTGAAATCAAAATTGAGAAAAACAAAACTTTTTTTCAAATTAAAAGAATTCTATCAGAAAGAATGCATTCAAAATAGTTCTCAAATGTTTTCAATGTCGATAAATATTATTTTCTGCATAAATATTTGCTAGGCAGTGTTTTCTGTTTAAAAAAAAAGTTTTAGGAATACTCTCTTCTTTACCTAAAACAAAAAATTTTCTCTGATAGAATTGCATAATCTTTCTGAAATGTACATTTTACAAGGTACAAGTGGGGCATGCCTTCCCTTCCCCTAGAAAAAAAAAAGTCCTACTTACAGGTATATATATTGTATGTCATTGCATGTATATCCATAAATATGAGTGCTGTCCAAAACATAAACTTTGAAATACACTTCTTTACACAATAACAAAACATCAGTAATAAAAATACACCTTAAAAAAAAAAAAAAAAAACCTGTAACTAATCCTAGCCAGTGCCATATTACCGGCAGGGCAAACGGGGCGACTGCCCAGGGCCCACTAATTTCAGGGCCCCTTATATTTTACAGCTTTATAATTTTACAATAAATAACAAGGGAGAAAAACTCCAATGTCATATTATTTTTTAATTATAATGTATGAATAATGAAAATAACTTAAATTTACATTTGTATAAATGTTCTATAGTCAATACAACATAGCTGCCAACATGTACGGAATATAACTAACAACTTTTTGTAAACAGTATTTTTAAGGTTAGAAAATAGAAAAATTTTTGAATTAAATGTATGAATTACTTTGTATTTTAAAAAATTACTGTTTACAAAAAGTGGCTAATTAAGTTCCGTACATTTCGGCAACTCTGATATAGCCTTTTGATAGCATTTCACTGGTGTTCTCTGTTTCATCGACATCATAAATATATTTGTTTATTTCAGATTACTTAAAATAAAATGTCGTGTGTGTGTGTGTGGGGGGGGGGGGGTGACATTTAGAACTTTTCAGAATAAACCAATCATTATTGGTTCTTTTGAAGGAAGGAGGTTATGGCAAGGGGCCCAAATTTTTTCTTTTGCCCAGGGCCTACAGTTGTCTTGATCGGGCTCTGATCCTAGCACTCAGTTCTGTTGACATTTGACTTACTTTGCCTTTCTGGCATGACATTAGCATTTGGCATAGGTGAGTAAAGACTCATGATGGTGAGCTATGATGTTATGACAACTGAAAAAAAGGCATGTTTTTTTAGCTCTGTGTTTGAAGTATGGGAATTTCAGTCTGGTGCATATTGCATGTAAGGAGCGTGCTTTAGATAAAGTGGATTAAGTAGTTTTTCTTTAAAATTTGATCTTGTTTTGCAGATTCTATCCTGAGTTACTAAACTGTCACAGAAATTTTCGTCACTAGAATGCATGCTTAGAATTTCAAATATTTTCATGTTATGGAAGGAAAGGGAGTGAAATGAGTTAGTGACTACTAGTTGGTTTAAGAGATGTTGTTGCCGAGGGTGGGAGGACGAAAGAGATAGCGATGTCTTCACTTTCATTGACATATTGGCATCTAGGGCAGAATGCACCAGTTACATCACTGTCTCATTGGTTAAAGCCTCTTAGCCAGGGTGGACTGGCCCTAAAATTTTGGTGTGGAAAACGTTAACAGTCCAGTTCATAGAAAAAAAGAATTTTTTGAAAAGCAAGGAAGGGGGTAAAATTTTAAAATATGACTGAAAATGTATTTTCAATTTTCCATATCTTCCACATGGTCAGTTTGCTACTCGGAGAAACAGATAGACTGAAGGATGAGACGGGCTGAGCTAACAACTTTTTGTTCCGCAGATGGGACTAAAAAGTTTGCTGCCTTGCTAGTGCCGCCTCCCTCGATTCAGCAGATTAGGTCATTGCTAGTTTGCCTATATGGCCAGACTGGCCCTGGATCTACAAATAAGCAAATGAAATGGAAAAAAATAAGGTAAGTGCTTGTAGCTGAACCACTTATCTGAGAAACCCCATGTCTGCTGATAGTGATATTAGATAAAAGAAAAAAACTGTTTTCAGAAGCACAGAGTTTCTCAGCAAAACAATAACTTCAGGCTGTACCGTGGAGATGTATGAGCGGCTTCCACTAAAGGATAGACTGAGCATGCGTCTACCAACAAATCATATGCCTCGTTTATACTCAGCACACTTCCGCAGCAATGAGCAAGAGAAATGGAAGTAACAAGAATGTATACCCCTCAAACGACCTGCTCATGCCATAACCTTTCTTGCTGCCCTCCCTGCTGTATGTGCTCCCTCCTGAAGGGATTTTGAAGGCATTGAGAAGGGAAGTACAACAGAAAAGCATAGGTTGAGAAGGGAAGGACAGCAGAATGTAAAACCCTCACTGCTTTTGGAGTTGCCTTCAAAAGTATTTCCTGGAAATACTTTTGGAAGTACTGGAATACATACTGGAAAAAAATCAGCAGCGAAAAGAGAAGTAGGAATGGCTGAATGCAAATGGGGTATTAAGTTTTAGATGCAAACACATTTTTATCGAAATAAAGAATTGTGGGGGTTTTTAATACATGGTTCATTTAATGAAGTCTTTTTGAGTTAAGATTTTTCAGTAGTTTTGTAATGAGTTTGACATTTTTTGTTTTTCATAGAGTGATTTATAGGTTATTTTATTCATACTGGTTTTAGATTAGCGGTACAGCCAGGTAACTAAATCTAGAATTTTTTTAGGTTAAAAGTGGGCCGCAGTTTGCCTATTTTGGATTGGCGGTAAGTTGTTGAATTTGCCAAAGTTTCTTTCTTTTTTTTGGGGGGGGGGATGTTAAAAATGGATGCTTCGTAATGAGTTTTTATTTCTGTAACTTATGTGCAAAATTAATTTGTTGTTAAAATTATTTGAGTTTGCTTTGTTGATCATGGATAATGATTGGTAACGGCCAAGCTTCAGCAGCTATTGCCATGTTTACATGGGGTTGGCACCGACTCCAAGGAAAGCAACAAAATTTGGAAAATTTCGGATATTTACCACTAATGTTGACTTTTCATACTCTGTGATTCATACATGAGCATTATCAATAATCATTTCTCATTAAGGTTGCTATTATAACTATTCTCCATATATTCTTATGATTGAAATTGCCATAGTGGCATTATGAACGTTCTCAAATATTGCATCTCACCAATAGGTGGCAAATATTTAAGCTGAACCAAAAATTTTATAAATTCTTGTGCTAGACTGATTTTTTGAAATATTTTTATAATTTGAAATTTAGTAATTAAATTACATGTTGCGAAAAAAAATTAAATTTCTTTTCTTTTTTTCTAATTTCCGATCAGAAACACAAATCTACCGCAATTACGGAAAAATTAACATTTCAATCCACCTTAGTTATTTCTACCACACTGAACATGTATTTAAATTTATGCAAATACTTTTTATAATTGGCGGTGCAATAAAATTGGAAAGCGCAGCACATACTCATTTGGAATGTTTTCCATTTTTTACATACAAGTTCCTCCTGTACTGCTATTCAATTTGAGAGTGTACTGATCAGGACACACGGGATAGAGCAAGATCATAGACAATGCATTTTAGAAATAAGTTATGATTTAAAATTTGACAAAAATAATTTGAATTATCACCGGAAATTTATTCATCAATACAAATATACAAGTATTGAGCGAACGTCACACAGCTCTTTGTTACACAGTCTTTGTTTAAAAACTGAAACTAAAAACTTAGAGCCATCTATCGGAAGTGACGACACTTGCGAAATTCACAACTTGCGATTCAGCTTTTATCACAGCTGACAGATCAATTTAGCTGATTTACAATTGTTCGATTTGAATTTCCGATTTAAATGTTCGATTTTGATTTTCGGTTTAAATGTTCGATTAGTATTCACTTTTTGGCCAGGCTGCCTGGCGTGTGAGTGAGAGTAAACAAAAACAAATCGCATTTGAACTCTTCTCCAAAATTATTAGAAACGCTAAATCAATGGAGTGAGTGAAAAATCGTTCCTGTTGTTTAAAATAAAGAAAAAGCTTTCGTTTTATCTTGTTTCTCTGATCTATTCGATTAGTTTTTCTGCGTATTATCAATTTACTGCCGTGCCTATACTGTTAAAATTTCTTAAGAATATTGTCCTAGTAACTGAATCACTTGATAAGAGTAGTGAGTCAATGTAACTCTTTCAATATATTTTTCCAGCATCGGTTTACGTATACGTATCTATGACATGATATGCAATGACTAGCCATTGTTTATCTCTCATTTAGACGTGAAATTTCAATTATCTATTTATGTTCTGCTAGTACTATTATTGTATTTATTACTGTATAAATTAAGTTTGTTTTTATATTTAATAATTGCTTTTCGAATTTTTTAGCATAATTATTTTTGGTTAAATCATACAAGACGGTGCCCGTTCATGTAAACACGGCGATAGCCGCTGGAGCTTGGCGGTCGCCAAGCACGAGCGCTACAGACCTTGGCGCCAGGCTCCAGCATCGTTACGGCTATCGCCGTCTTGTGGCGAATAAACACTAGTATAAACCACTAAACTTTTTACAAAGAAACACCAATTCTAAGTAAATGACACTATATAAAACAGTCAAATCCACAACAAAACATTAGAAAAAGTACACTTAAACAAGCACTTGCCTCACTTTTCCCACCTCATTTTTTTTCTGGAAGGACCGGGAACATCCATACTAACGATGAAGTTCCCCGAGACGCTCACTAACTTACGATAAAGAGTCTGTAAAACGGAATCAAAACCACAAGGAAAATAGAACGCAAACTAAATCCACTCTATCAGCATCAAAAAGCACCAAACTTCAATCTTCATGCAATTAGCACTAAATGAAAATTCCATACTTCAAGTACAACACGTTTAATTATCAAGATTGCCACTCAATTTTTGAAAAAAAAAACTGACTTTTCCAGACCAATATGTGATTAAAAAAATCCAGACTATTTTTATGTTTATGACGTCAACTTTATATGTGTTCTCGCTGGGCGCCCTCGAAAATATGCTAGCGCTGGCCCCTCAGCGAGACCCAAAATAAACATCAGTGGGTCCGGCCATCGCTTCAGGGGGCCCCCTCGACAATATGCTAATGCTAACCCCTTTGCGTGACTCAAAAAAAAAGTCAGTGGGTCCGGCCATCGCTTAAGAGGGCCCCTCCAAAATATGCTAACACTGGCCCCTTGAGAGACCAAAAAAAGCATCAGCGGGTCCAACCATCGCTTCAGGGGGACCCCCTCGAAAATATGCTAACTCTGGCCCCTTTCCGAGACAAGTTGAAGCAAATTAAAATAGTTACAACACGAAAAAATGAAAAATAACAATAACGCATGCACACAAACGCAAATTAACAGCTTAGTGGTGTCAAATTGAGCAAGCAAATTCATTACGTTCATCTGCTTACGTCACACAGTAGCTAGAATAAAAAATAACTATTACACATGGGCGAAAGTGCAAGAAATTTTGGATCTTTCAACAGTTCTAAAATATCCAATTTACGATATTTGAGGCATTATGATACCTTCAAAAAAAAAAAAAAAATGTCGCCAAGCTCTACACATTTCTTTATGGTTGCCAGCCAAAACTACCATCGGTAAGGTACTTTAATCCAGCTGAACATCACCCACAATGCCACCAGAACCAAGGGGCACCGGATTCGGAACACAGATCTTATTTTTTTAACACATGTTGTGTGGAGGGAGTGGCGACAGCAGGGTTTCGGACCCGCCCACAAACCCCAAAAAACCCGGGTGGGTTTTTAAAAAAAAAAACCAATAAAACCCACTCAGAAATGGGTTTTTTTTGGGGTTTTATTAAAAATTATCAAAATTTTTCCTTTCTTTCATTTAAATCCTTTGTTATTTGACATTAAATACATATAATATTACCTACATAACTTAGTGCATTGTATTAGATAAATATAAATATGCCAGTTTAATTTTTTATAATTATTTTTCCAACTTCAACATAAAGAATAATAACATTTTTAAAAATAATACCTTGAGCCAATTCTATCTGCAATCTTTGTTTTAAAATGAACAGGTGTAGTATGCAGACAGGGATAACTTAATAATTTATCTCTTTAAAAATAAGTTGTTGAATATGAATAAAATATGTAATTATCAGGTATAGTGACAAGGGAAAAAATCCTTTCCCAGATAAGAGAATAATGGGACATGTCTCTCTCTTACAGCTTACAAGCATGCATCTCAAGAATGAATTCAGGTTCAGAAAACTAGGAAAGGCAATCCCGCTTTTGCGGGATTACAATATCATGGCTATAATTTTCATATTTATGTGAGGTATTGTTTTAATTATGAATTAAGATAAAGTATTAAACCTGATAGTGCTTATAAACTTACTTTTTCTCACTTTTCTCTATTAAAATTAATTTTTATTTGAATGAAATGTCAATCCCGCACGGGATTGATATTTCATTCAAATAAAAATTAATTTTAATAGAGAAAAGTATGAAAAAGTAAGTTTATAAGCACTATCAGGTTTAATACTTTATCTTAATTCATAATTAAAACAATACCTCACATAAATATGAAAATTATAGCCATGATATTGTAATCCCGCAAAAGCGGGATTGCATTCCCTACAGGAAGCCATCCTGTATTCTATTAGTTGCTGCATTACTTTAGTACTGAGAAATATAAAACTGATTATATACATTGTTTATGTGGGATTTAATGTCAGACATATTAATTCTAGATTTTTTAAAGTAAAAAGGAATATACATTCAAAGCAAAAATGAATAACTATAAAGAAAATTATTAAATAAATAGTAGTACTGACTTATATTCTAACTAGAAAGTGTTATAACTATAACTTAAAAAACATAAAGGTAAAAAAAAAATTAAAAAGTTCATAAATTTAAAAAGTAATAGAAAACAGCCAATCAAAAACAACATATTTTTGTATACTTTTATCTATGGTTATAAAACAAATTAGGAGCTCTTTATAAACGTCAGCAGAAAAAGATAGTACTGCATTAAAGTTGAAGTTATTTTTATATTTTAATTAATTAAATAATAATTATTTTGTAATGAAAGTTTTCTTTTACACTAAAATTATTCTGTTTTGAAATAAAACCATAAAATTTACATGCAAAAAGTGTTATACTATAAAAAAATCTTAATAAAACCCCAAAAAAACCCCCCCAAAAAAAAACAATAAAACCCAAAAATACCGACAGCCAGTTCTTCTCAACTTCATGAGGTATCAACTGAAAGTATAGTCAATCAAAATCTATAGATTATTTTTGTTGTTTTATACAAAATATGTAATACAGTGCTTGTGCATTATTTTTTGGTTTGTATTTGTAGTTTATAAAATCGTGTTAAAGTAATAGCCATCAACTGATAAAATCTGTTTATTATACTGTGTACATGTATTGGATTAGCAGATTTATTGAAAGCTTTTATTTTTTAATTACAGGTCAGATACTGAGTCAGAAACTAGTGACGAAATGTATACATTTGTCAGTTCAGGGCCAAAATCTTCAAGTGCTGAAGATAAAGGAAATTTGTTTAGCCCAAAGAAAAAAAGAAAAAGCAGTTCACCTTGTAAAAAGAAAATGAAGCGGCGATCTTCTTGCCATGTAAATATAATGTTTTATTTCAAAATAGCTACAGTTAATATTTTTTTCCGTCCTTTGCATTTCTTGCAGTGGTATTTACAGTTTAATTATGTGTGGTAATCATGAAGCAGTGGCAGCTCATAGTTAAAAAGTATGTGAAGAGCTTGATATGATATGAAAAACATCTCTTATTTACTGCAACAACGTCATCTCATAACTTGAAAATCATGATTTTTGATTTAATACCACGGAGACAATTACAGTGATGCAAATGTTTAACTTGTATAGTACCCTTTCTGAGCTATCAAAATTAGAAAATATACCTTCATTCACTTCAAAATTGGAAAATATACCTTTATTCAAGAAACTTCAAATGCATTTTCTACAAAATTATAATTTTCCAGTTATGATGTTGTAGCAAGTGAGCAATATATTCAATATAGTCCTGAAGGATGTGAAAAATAAGGCTGTATCACAGACTTTCTGTGGAAGAAATTTTTGATTTTTCAACAATACTGTTGAATGTACTTTTTATGAGATCCCCCTCCCACCCTACAAACGCACACACACGCATTGGTCAAAAATTTTTAAGTGAGTACTTGAAACTTTCTTTCTACCTCAGCTTGAAAGATTGGTGATAAAAAGCCAGGAGGGTTGTATTTCTAGCTGACAAAAGAAAAAAAATGGCCTTTTGCCTTGGATGGAGAAGTAAGCTGATTTGAACAGAATATGCGGGAGCTCATTGAATGGGTGATCACTGTAGAACTGGTAGCCTTCAAGCTGCATTAACATTTAAAACAGAGAATGACATCCCGACACCGACCTCTAATAACATGTCTATATAGAAAGCATGCCCAAGCAGATGAACGCAAATAAAAGCAGCAAAAGGTTGTATCATTGAATCTAAAACTATTTTCATTAGATTTTCAGTGAATTCATAGATTACTTTTATATTAAAAAGAAAATACAATATACCTGTATAATATGTTGTTTTTTATGATCTGAATAAAATGCTCAAAAAAAAAAAAAAAAAAAAAAACCTACAAAATCTAAAGCTTCTTATTTGCATAAAAAATAAATTTAAGCTAGAAAATACAAAAAAATGAGTACTGCCCTAATAATTCGGGTACCTATTCTTTGTCATGCATTCCAATTTTTGAACAGACTGCAAAATGGCAACAAAACAAACAAAGAGGGAATGGGATTTTAATTTTTAAAGTAAACTACAGGTACCATTGTATAAATCAAGTAAGAAGAGCACACATTATAAAATCAAACATGCAGTTTAGAGATGCTGAGTGTTCTTTTCTTTTCTTTTCTTTTTTTTTTTTTTTTTAAAGTCATAAGAAGCACACACACACACACACACACACACAAAAAAAAAAAAAAAAAAAAAAAACCATTTGTCCAGCAGATAAAAAAAAGTAAAAATATCTTTGATCTAAACATTTTGAAAAGATTCAATTAAAGACCATGAAGTGTGAGATTTTTGTATATCTTTGACCATTTTGTTTGTAATGAGATGGCCAAAGTTGTTGTATGTGATGCCTGTAGAGCAGTGTCCCCCAATCCCCGGTCCATAAATCAAATGGTATCGAGCCACCCAAGGAACGTTAAATTGTTTCGAAAACATTTACTCTAGTGTATTTTTCTTGTGTTTCAACTTTGTCAGATTTGTGCCCCGGAAGCAGAAAGTGGGTAAAAGTGTGACGTACGTCACAGAACAATCACAATCTTTGCAGAACATTTCATCTTTTAAAAGAAAGAATATATAAAATGATATGTTCTGTAGAGTAATTAAAGCGACATGCCCTTTATGCTATGCCTTCTCTCTTCACTTTTTGCACAATTTTTATACCTAATTTGCATTTTACCGTGGTCTGTCAGACTTGGACAAAATGCCTGCAGAACATTTGCAACTGTTCGAAGTTATGTTGCAGAACACTGGATATAATTCTACTCCTGGGCTTTGTGCTAATTTATACCTTTGTAACAGAACAAATCTTGTAACAGTTTTAAATGAGTTTATTGTTTATTAAACATTTCAAGATTATGCATTAAAATTGAAGCACTTAAATCCCTACTGCCCTTTTCTGACATCCTATCTGTGTGAAGCAGGGTTTGCTCCAATGACAGCAACCAAGCACAAACAAGGGTATAAATGGGATGCAAGAAACACATTTTGGGTGTCATTGTCTCCTATCACCCCCAGATGAAACTGTCTCGTTGCAAAGAAACAAGATCAAGTTTCTCGTTGATTTAGCATTCTAGTGAGTTAAAATGTTAAATCATTTTATATTCATTTTTTTGTGTGTATCTGTATTTCATTTTGAAGGAATGTTGAAATACAATTAAATTCAAATTATTAAATTAAAACAATCTAAAATTTAAACAGTCAATGTCCCCGTCCTCAGTGGGCCGTGGTAAAATTATCAAACGTTGACCTGTCCGCGGCAATAAAAAGGTTGGGGAGCACTGCTGTTAAAGCATATGTGGACGAATCACGGTGAATTGACCAAACTTGGCATACTGGGTGATTTCAAGCAGCATATTGCATCCTTGTGCCTATTTATTGTTTTGAGACAGATTGAAGATTTTTTAAATAATTTTGTGTACAGAAATATTTTACTTCTTATAATTTATGCTACATCAAAAGGAAACATTTGCACACTCCAAAATACATTATTATCAAAAATGGAATCATCTCTAATGCCCTACCAAATATCTGAGAAATTAATCCTTGAATCCTCTTCCTCAGAGCAACAATTTCAATCTCATGTTCACACTTATTATCAGGAATATCGGTATTGCTTTTCCTCCCCCTTAACTGAAGCCTACTTATATTCATATTTTCCACTGTAACTCTGAATGTAACAAAGTGTAAAAGGTGCTTAAGTTGTATGCACATCTGAAGTCGTCTGTTAAAAAATTTGGTGCGTGATATGCAGAAGGTTGGCTACACTTGCTGTACTCAGGGATGAGATTCTTCAGTTTTTAGGCTGATTTCAGCTTTTTATGAATTAAGAGGAATTCACTTTTTTCTCTGAAAATTCCACTTTTCTTCTGTAGATTTCTTATAGTTATTAATTGACTGTGTAGTATTTTTATTTTGTAGCATGTTCTGATGTTTTACTTCTTAAAACTTCTTTCACATATATTACATGCAAATATCTATAAATTTTTTTGCTCTCGTATGATTTCAGTTTTTTTTTTTTTTTTTTTTTGCTTTTTTTGTCAATCTCATCCCTGTGTACAGCATCATATTCAAAGTCGAAATCACCAATTTGTAAAAATGCATTTTTAAAGTGTATATATTTTTAGTTAATATTAAACATGAGATGCAGTGGTTTCTTCTATATTTTATTTGAAATTTCATTTATAAATATTAGAATTTTAAAAAAGGAATACCAATTGCATTTATAAACTGTTTTTGTACTAAAATTATTTTGTTGAAATTCAGGTTGAGATTCGGGAAACAACTTATAATTGTAGAGTTTTGAGAATAAAATCTCTAGTACACACTATTAAAAAGTGTTACATGGGTAAAACTTTTAAGGCATTTCAATTTTTTTATTTCAGTTTTGTTTTTAAATTAAAACTGCAACATTGATAAATTTAAGTTGTATGTTGAATTCTCACCTTTCAGGCAGCTGAATATTGTAATTGCAAAGGCTGGAAAGAATCAAATATGCAGAGTCCTTCTTCTTCTAATGTTTGTAGTGAATGTCTGCATCCTTTCTGTAAGTCCTCTTGAATATCTTTCTTACACAGTGAAGATTAAATTTAATATTTATTTTAGCATTAAGATTAAAATTAAAAAATATTAGAATGAAAAACATCTTACTAGTATTTACTATTAACTTTTTCTTTTTCTTTTCAGTTTTGTTTGTTTGTTACATTTTCATTCTACTTTGATTACTATTAACCTTTATTACTGTGTTTATTCGTATAATAGTCACCCTCGCATAATTGTCACACCCCTGTTTTGAAGCAGAAAAAATCGTCAAAATATTTTCCCCGTGTAAAAGTTGCAGTAACGTATTTGATCTTCATTTATGTCTATAAAAACATTACTATGAAAAGAAAACTGCCTTTTTTGTGTGCAACTGGTGCAAAGATAATTTAATGTACCTCAGATAACCTGTAAACATTTGCTAAGTTAGTATCAGTAATGTTTCAGCTTTATAGTGCACAACAATATGCAGTAGATTTCCTTGAATAATAGTCGCACCCATAGGTGCCTGAGGTGAACATTGAAACTTTCGTTTTAACTTTTTTGATGTCCTGGCTGTTCAGTAGGTGCCAGCAGAGCCATGCTCGTGAGAAATGATTCCAAGCGATTTCGGGAGAGGCAGTTTTGAGTTCTGCGTCTGCCGTCATTCAGTGATGTTGCTCAGTTTTTAAGATTTTGTATTCATCTTTTAATTGTGTTTTTATTAAATAGTTATGTTTTAAATAATGTCTTCATTGCCTTCAATAATAATACACGCAACATACAAGTTATTGTGGCCCTTGGTAGTGAGCGCACTCCAACTGGTGACCCGTTTTCTACAAGTAACGTGAAAATGGATTTCAGCTCAAGTTGACTTCAAATTTGCATCAAGTCTATTCGAGCGTTGTCATGGCAAAATGCTCAAGTTGTACCAGATTTTTGGTGTGTCTCTGGCCTCAAGAATGTTAAATGCCGGTAGATATTTATGCTTGAGTTAACATTCGTTGTAAATTGAAATAATATTCTTTTAACTAAACATTTTTAACTGCAGAAAGAATATGAAGATTGAAGTTTTGGTAATTTTTTAATGAAGAATGAATATTTTACTGTGTGATGATTGTTTTTATGAATCTTTAATGCATTTTAATTAGGAATTGTGTTTTACATATTTGAGTTATTTCAACCTTGAATTTTAAATGAAGAAAATTTTATTATATTTTATAGTGTTTGCGATTTTAAGTGAATTTTTCTATTCATATTGTCATGGCGACTAGTGACCAGAAAAAAAATATGTATATTGATAGAGTGATATGTAGAATTCCACCTATGTGGAAAAATAATATTCAAGTCTGGTTTGTCCAAGTAGAGGCCAATTTTGCGACTTTTCAGATAACAAATGATTTGAGTAATATAATACAGTCATAGGATCAATAGATGCTGATTCATTGGTTATGGTTTCTGATTTAATACTAAGCCCCCCCCCCCCCCCACCAAGAAACGCTATGAAGCTTTAAAGCAGTGATTACTTTCTGAATTTTTGGATTCCCAGTCACAACAATTATGTAAATTATTATCAGAATTAACACTTCGGGATAAAAAACCTTTAACTTTGCTTCGATAAATGAAAGAACTTGCAGGAAAAACTGTTACGGAGGATTTTTAAAAAACTATTTGGATGGAGAAATTTCCTACAAATTAGGGATTTTGTCTGCTTCTTTGGCAAATCTGTCTGAATTAGCAAAGCTTGCAGATAAAATAGCAGAAATTATGAAATCCCTAATGTTATTGTCATTGATGAAGGGGAGTCCACTAGAAACCAAGTTGAAGAATTGCATAAAGAGGTTACAGATATGAAAGTTCAAATTTCTATTTTAAGTTCAAAAGTAAATAGACAAACAAGGTCAAGAAGTCGCGAGTTCAATCACCCACAATATCGTAGTAAAAGTTGGAATGTGAACAGTAAGGAATATTTTTATAACAGTGGCTTGAAAGTATGCTTTTTTCATGCGAAATTTGCAGAAAGGGCCAGAAGGTGTCGTGAACCTTCTGAATATGTTTTTAAAGAAGAAAAAAACTAGATAATGCTGCTGCATCTGAGTCAAAGTTTGACAGCTGAAATTAAAAAATGCAGACTTTTTGTTTATGATAAAACAACAAATTGTAATTTTCTTATAGATTCCAACAGCGATATTTCATGTATCTCAGCACCTTTAGATTGTAAATATAATGTTCCTGAAGATTTTCTGTATGCTGCCAATGACTCTAAAATACTAAGATAATGGCACTAAAGTGTTGGAAGTTGATTTAGGACTGTATCGAAGGTTCCAGTGGTCTTTTATTATAGTACAAGTTAATACCCCTATTATTGCTGTGGATTTCTTATGGAATTAAGGAATCCTTATCGACCTAAGAAACAAAACTTTAATTGACTCCACTACTACACTACAAATCAGGAGAAAGCTGACAGAAATGAAGAGTTCTTCCATAAAGTTACTTTCAGGTTACTCCCCTTACCATAAACTTTTTAGAGTCATTTCCAAATTTGGCAAATCCAATTTCAAATTTCAAGGATTCAGCATTGCATAATACAAAACACTATATAGAAATAAAGGGTACTTCAGTATTTTCTAGGCCTAGACAACTGCATCTGAAGCTATTAGAAATAGTAAAAGGGAATTTAGATTTTTAATGAAGCAAGGAATTTGTTGATCCTCAAAATCTCCTTGGGCCTCACCAATACATGTCATTCCAAAATCAAACAGCATATACAGAATATGAGGAGATTACCGAAGATTAAATTTTATCACTGTTCCTGACAGATACCCCATTCCACATATTCACGACATAACAAATGTCCTTCATAAAAAATCGATTTTTTCAAAAATTGATATTGTCAGAGCTTATTATCATATTCCAGTAAATGAAGATGACATTCCTAAAACATGTGTTACACCTATTGGGAATTTTGAGTTCTTGTCTATGCCATTCAGTTTGAAATGTGCCCCAATGACATATCAAAGGTTTATGAATGAGGTCCTTGCTGATTTAGATTTTGCTGTTGCATATCTGGATGATATTTTAATATTTTCAAAGAAGGAATCAGATCATCCTGAACATCTGAAACTGGTGTTTGAAAGATTAAATAAATACGGTTTAAATGTGAATCAGTCGAAAATTTTATATGGTCAATGTACGATTGAATTTTTGGGTCCTGAAATTTCAGAGGCAGATATAAAACCCCTCGATGATAAAGTTAAAGCAATTTTGGATTACCCTAGGCCTGAAAATTTATGTGAATTAAGAAAATATTTGAGACTTGTCCTGTTGTTCTTACATTGCTTAGGACATATTTTTTATATTTGAAATATTTTAATTACTTTGGATGTAATTGTCAAAATCAGAATGTATTTTTCTTCCCCTCTCCGCAAAAGCTCCCTGCATCAACCTCTCTCTCACGTTCTTATCGGTTACTTTTCTGCTAAAAAAGAAATAAATAAAATAATAACAGTTGTCTTTGCTTATGTGGTCTGCTCTGGGCAGCTGCAGTTGTTTTGCAGTTTTCTTTTCCGTTGTGTGAAAGCACCTGTGGGTTCCATCTCGAAATTTCTAGAACAAATGAGAAGCCCTTCCCAGGCAGCAATACAGCTCGGCAAAAAGTCGGCCGACTATCTATTTTATCGGCTTGTAGTAGGCTGTTTTTCTCTAACTTCGGTAAAATGTCCACTGGAACTCACCTCCCAATGTCTGATTAATCTATCGCATTCAAACATTGGGAGATGACCCATATGACCTCCCATAAGAAGTTCTCGGTCTGTCGTCCATTCCGCACGTCTTACCTAGGTCCATGGAAAACTGTTGCAGGACTTTGCAGATGGCGCTGACAGTTTCCCCGCCAGTTCTATTGTTCAGCTTTTCCCCTTGCTGACTGCGTTATCATTCTGTGACGTAGTCGAGTCCCCATTCCCGTTCGGCCTTTCTTCTTTTGTTGGCGTGTCGAGCTTTTCAAAGTTAATCCTGGTAAGTAGGTATTTTTAAATTTACTTTCCTTGATGTATTAGTTTTCAGATTACAGATTACACGGATTAAACTTAATCTTTAAATAGTGTATTAAGTATTTAACGTCCGGAAATCACCCAGAGACGTGGAGAATCCCCAGAAATCATCTGAGACGTGTTGAATCGCTCGGGAGTGGACAGTCCAGGGACCGTTTCCCAACCCCTAACCTACAACGGAGGTCGAGCAGATGAAATAGGGGTCATTTGAAGACAGTTGGCAGAGATGCGGCCGCGGATTTCTTGCTGCTTGGGTTACCTCTACCATATTTTGAACTCTTTTTTAACGGTTTTTGGTAACGGCCGTTTAGCAGTTGAGCTTTGCATTTTGGTGGGGAAGAGCCATTCTCAGAATGGAGGTGGCTCTCTCCCTATCGCTATGTAATTTGAGGGAGCTGAACTCTTGGCGATTTTCTTTATACTCTCCCAATAATTATTATTGAATGTGTACAATTTTTTTTCAAGTGCATAACTTAATCCAGAATTTTGTGAATTAGTGATTCTAAATGGAAAAAATAAAATAACTTGTCTCCAGTCCAAAGTGTTAAGTGAAATTCCTTATCTTAGGGGAATGTGGTCATTGAGGTGCATCTAAACTCCCAAAACAGTGTGTTAGCCCTGTGTTCAAACTATTTGTGTGATCATGTTGCAGAAGAAATATCATGCCATCAAAAGTGAATTCCATTTTGTTGTTGCGAAATTTGTTCTTCAGCTTCGCTCTGATGGAAGATTTCTAGTGTGTATGCCACCGTGTTCCTTAAAAAAAGAAACATGTTCTACCAAAGAGGAATGAATCTCTTTTTCCATATCGTGTGTGTGAATAAAAATGTGACCCGATATCCGATCATGTTTTCAAAGCTACACCACTCTCACTACGAAATCTTACCAAGTTCATAATTCATTGTACACAAAATAATACATCATTACAGGACTGATTAACTTTTGTCGTAAATTTGTAAAACACGCTGCTGACAATTTGGCTAGTTTGACAGACTTGTTGAAAGGAAAAATAATGATTAAATGAAAATTACATGGTCTCAAGACTTAATTGACTCTTTCCAGAAATCTAAACAGGCACTTTCGGATGCTACCTTATTGTCATTCCCCAGTGCAGATGGAAAACTTGTTTTGCATAGTGATGCAAGTGATACTGCAATCGGTGAGACACTTAGTGAACTGAATGGTTCACACTCTAAGCCATACAATTTTTTTCTCGAACGTTATCCCCTTCGTAGGCAAAGTTTTCAAGTTTTGACCATGAACTTTTGGCAGTGTATGAATCTGTAAAATTTTTCAGACTGTAAAATCTGTAAAATTTTTCAGTATGAAATTGTCAAATAATTACAGATCACAAACCGATTGTTGAAGCTTTTCGTAAGGTACAGGACACGCATACAAATAAACAAGCAAGATGATTTTCGTTTATATCAGAGTTTACTACTGACATTAAGCATATTAAAGGAGAATTAAACAAAGCTGCCGATGCTTTATCATGTATAAATGAAATTTCTGTCCCCAGCACCTTAGATTTTGAAGAACTTGCTAAGGATCAAACATCAGATGAGGAAGTCAAGAACTTAATGTTAAATCCTGATCCTGGACTTTAATTAAAATTAATAACGTTGTGAAATACAACTACAAAATTGTACTGTGATATTAGTACTTGTAAAGTTTGTCCTTATGTAACCGTAAAGTTTTGCAAACAAGTTTTTAGAAACTTAAATTGTCTTTTGCACCCTGGCATCAGAGCTACTTTAAATCTCATTCGAGAAAGATTTGTTTGGCATTCTATGAATAAAGATTGCCATAAATGGGCACGTTAGTGTCTGGATTGTCAGCAGTCAAAGGTATCTAAACACATAAAATCGAAATACCAGCAAATTGAAATGCTTAGTGCACATTCATTGTGACACCATTGGTCGCTTGCCAGAATCTCAAGGATTTTCTTATTGTTTAACCGTCATTCAGCATGTTACTCATTGGCCAGAGGCATATCCAATAAAGGATATAACCATAGAAACAGTTGCGCATACTCTTTACAGGAAATGGATCGCACATTTTGGTACACCTTTAAAAATAACTACAGATCAGGGAAGACAGTTTGAATCTGATGTGTTTAAGCAGTTTGCTCGACTGTTTGGCATAGAAAAATGGAGAACATCTCCTTATAATCCAAAAGCAAATGGCCTTATAGAAAATTTTCACAGACCGCTAAAGACAGTTATTATAGCTCATGAAGGCAGTAGTTGGACAGAAGTTCTTCCAACAATTCTCTTAGGTTTTAAAGGAAGATATTGAAGCAATGCCTGCAGAGCTACTGTACGGGACATCATTAAGGGTTCCAGGTGATTTTTATGATCCCAGTGTCAAATTCACTGATTTACGGCTCTATGTGGAAAAACTTTGTGAACATATAAGATTACTAAAGCCAAAGTCCATCTATGCATAGTAACAACCCAGTGTTTGTCCATAAAAATTTAAAGGACTGTTTGCACGTTTTTGTTAGATATGATCGAGTTCATGGATCACTACTATCACCATATAATGGACCAGATCCAGTGCTGTCGCAAAAAGAAAAATATTTCTACGTATTAGTGGATGGAAAGAAACAAGTTGTTGGTATAGATAGACTCAAGCCTGCATTCATGATGACAGCTCCCTCTGCTGATAAGGTAGGAAAAACACTGACTAACTGTGATCCTGGAAGTAGAACTGCATGCTACACATGTTCTGAAAGAGGTGTTAAATTACCAGACTGGTTGGTTGTGTCATAATGTTTATCATGTTCAAGAACACTGGGGAGGGGGGGTACTGAGGTGAACATTGAAATTTTTAACTTAACTTTTATGATGTCCTGGCTGTTCAGTAGATGGCAAAAGAGTCGCACTTGTGAGAAATGAAGATTCCGAGCCATTCTGGGACAGGCAGTTTTATGTTCTGCGTCTGCCGTCATTCAGTGATGTTGCTCAGTTTTTAAGATTTTGTATTCATATTTTAGTTATGTTTTAAGTAGTGTCTTCATTGCCTTCAAAAATAAAATTGCAACAAACAAGTTATAGTGGCCCTTGGTGGTAAGGACACTTCAGTGCCGACTCCATAAGGGTTTTTCAATATATTTATCGAAGTAGCTGAGCCCACTCAAAAATTTTGCTCCAATCTTTCTACTGTCAAATAATTTTTTTCCTATATTGGTTAAAACTCAAAGAGTGGTGCTACTATTTTGCGATTACACAAACGCCTGCAGGTATGGAGCTTTTTCACAAAGAACACAGAAGTTTTTGTGAGTAGTAATTGTCTCAAATGAATTGGTCAGAAGGATAAAGAAATCTTTCTTGACTTCTCAGATGATTAGCAGATAAAATAGCCTCAAAAGGATGACTTGGGACTGAGAGGGCAACTTTCTGGTTGTTCCTAGAAAGTAGTGATGTAACGAATATTCGGCCGCTATTCGGTATTTGGCTGTTTTGCCGAATATTCGGTAAGCCGAATACTGAACAGATATTCGGCTAAATATTGGTTCATATTCGGCTGAATAATTTGAGAAAAATATTTTTTTAAATGCATTTAAAAATAATACTGCTTAGTTATACTTCAATGAGTTAATCTCATATAATAAAATATCCTAATTCATAGAATTTTTAGCTGAATGAAACATAATCTAATGCAATAATAATATTACAGAAATGCAGACTTTTCTACTTATTGACACTACTTGAATTGATTTTTTAATTTCCTTATTGGGTAGGGGTAGAAGGAATTTTTTCAGATCCTTAATTACAAATATAATTTTGAAAAGCTGCTAAATATGTTTTGCTCAGTGTAGCCGTAAAACTAGTCGGAGTCTGTAAAACCCAAAACATGATGTGATTATGTATAGTTACCAGATTAATGACATTTACCATAGCATATTTATTAAATTATGAATATGAATACATATTTAATATATATGTTATTAGTGTTTCACGTTGTAAAAGATATTTTATTATGACCAATATTAATGACTATGCCATTTTTTCTATCACCCCCTTTATTGAAAATTGTCCCAAAAATGTGACAGAATTTTACATATATTTAAATACTATTAGTTCACAACAGCTTTAATCTATCGTTACAATAATTCATAAGCTGTAGACTATGCTTCACATGTATCTTTCTATAAATAGGCTACAATCATAAAAATTTCAACAGCTTAAGAAAATTGTTGAGTATTAAATTGTTTATTTTTTAACTGTGCAATGTCTTATCCTCCTGAATTCTGTATCCCTCAATAAACAAATGACATGGTCAATTAGTATCATTTTAATATGGCAATTATGAAACTAAAAATTTAGGGGGGTTCAGGGGGGATCTCCCCCTGACGAGGCTCGAACAGCCGAGTTATTTTTTTAGTTTTACAAATAATATGCTATTGTTTGTTTTTAAGTACCTACAAATAATATAAAATTAATTTTAATTAATCTTTATTTAGTATTTAATTGCAAAATTGAAAAGCAATATTTTGTTTACATTTAAAATGAAATTTTGAAAAATGTAATATTCGGCCGCCGAATATTCGGTATTCGGCCAAATCACTATTCGTTACATCTCTACTAGAAAGGTCAAGAAAACCGCAGATTAAGGTAGTCAACAGCTTTCAGTTGACAAGAAAGAGCAACAGCATTATAGCTAAGGATCATGATTGCTCTTGGCAGGATTTGAATTTTGAGCCCCCTCAACACAATAATTGGAAAGTGCTCCCCACAAGGGTTATGCCCCTAGCAGTGATATACTGTAAGCTCCCGCAACCTCCGAAGTGCGGGTGCGGGAGGCGAAGAGCCTCCATACACAATGAATTACACCGGTCAACACAATTTTTGGGTTTGACTGCTACATGTTAAATTTTAGTTTCTCCGACGCCAAAACTAAGGAAAAATATTTTTTTTATTATGAAAGTTTCCTTTTGTAGAAATTAAAGCAATTTTTCAATTTTTTGGCAAAAATCACTGATTTTTATATTTTTTTTATAATTCCACTCTAAATTATGATCAGAAAAGTTTTTGCTGGATATAAAAGTCTTTTTTTATTCAAGATTTGTGATAAACAATAACATATAAATGTAAAATAATAAGAAATTAATGTCTAAAAGTGAATATTTTTTGTATTTCTTTTATGTTCGTATGAACAAATAATAATACAAACAAATAATAATATTACAAATAATACTACAAGCAATACTACAGAGTTACAAATGATAATGCAGTTTACTTTCAGGTTAATCAAAGTGTTGCCATCTTTTGTTTATGAAATAAATTAAAATATACTTATCGACGTGAATCAGACAAAAGCAAATTTTAAGAACTAAAAATGAAAATTTAAGTGTTTTTCAATGTCTAGAATGAGAATTTAAGCATGAGAACAGAAAACCCCCTAAAAAATTTTTTGTTGTTGACCAGTGTTATTTTTAAAAATGAAATTAAATATTTTCCGATTTTAATTTTACTTTCGTTTTTTAAAGAAACAGCAGAATATTAGAGCTTACCTTAACACTTTACAGAGGACAGGCAGAAGCACAGACATATGTATTATAAATCCCTGGTGAGATATATCATAGAAAAAAGCAACTAAAAATTTGTGTGGGATGAATTTTCCTCACACTTTATCCCTTTTTCTCACACAACTTCCTAATGACAAATACTTGTAACAACCTATTCTTCAATAAATCATTCATAATTTTTAAGAGAACTCTTTTTTATGATGAAAGTAGTATTATTCACAATAAAAACATATTCAACAAATAACCAAATGCTGGGCTTGTATAAAAAAGGCTCTTTTTAAACTTAAAAAATTTAAACCACAATAAATTTAAGCTCTAAGTGCAAATTTAGACTGTCTAAACACAGTTGAATTGACAGAAATGGTGGGGCCTTTAGAAAATTTTATGAGTTTTAAGGGCTAAGCGAGCTGGGTGGGTAAAATAACTTCTTGAAATTTATCTCCGGGTACTTTATTCGTCACTTCATGGGTTTGCAATCATGAAAGTTTCTGGCAACAGACTTTTCAATTTACCCGAAGCTGCACATGCTCATATATTATGTTCTTATCCATAGCAATTGCAATGAACTTTTGATCTTCTACATGATACTTGTCCTTTAATTTTAATTCATGCCTTCTTTTACGGCAAAATTATTCAATCCTGTCATTGCTAAGAAACTAAGTAGCTTAAATTCAAAATGTTGTTTAAAATTTGTTGAAAGTTTCCTAATTAATATTTTTTTGTTGTTTATCTTTGAATGAAGGCCTAAATGTACAATTTATTACTTGACAAAATTGAAAAAAAATAAATAAATATTTTGATTAATAGATTTCAGGATGCGAGAGTGAAAATCCGAAAGTGATGCATAATCTTGAATTTTAATAAATGGCTATACTCCTCAACTGATCGGAAATAAGAGAATTTGTGAATTACTTCGTGTTTGGCCTAATTTTTTGTTTGAGATAGTCTGTTATTCTGATTGAGTTTCAAAAGGGGTTTGAAACTTGTAACATCAAAATGACGTAGATCTATCTCCTTTACAAAAACTCGGAATCTTGTTTAAATGTAGTTTTATTTATTTTTTTCAACAGGCAATTTTATTCATTGTTACTGTTTCCAAGACAACCAAACTGCAAGATATGATAGCTACAAACTTTGTTTATTCTTGGTTTTTATATAATATACATTTTTGATGTGCTCCATTTAAACTTATTTAATTTGAAATTAAGATAGGATACTTGAAACATTTCTACAGATTTTCTAAAATGTAAAAAGAATTTTTTAATATAAGGAGTATAATGAAAAATGCTCATTGTGGAACATAATTACAAAATTCTGATTCTTTGGAAACTACTGGGAAGTATTTTTTTAACCCCCTCCCCCCAACATTTTTTAAAAGTCGGCACCTGTGGTTGCACCTAGACTTTCACCTTGAAAAACTGGCAAAAAAGTGTGACTATTATATGAGTAAACAAGGTATTTTTATAAATCTAGTCTAAATTACCATGGCTACAGATTATTTTAATTTCTTTTTAAAATTTTCAAATCAGTAGTGTTTAATGCTACTTACTATCTAAATATGTTTATCTATCTGTCTATGTGTGTATTAAACTATTAAAACATATTTTACAGCAGATCATAAAGTAAAGAAAAAATTTGAAAGTGAGAAACCAAGTGCTGATAGAGACTTAAAAAATTTAAAAGTGTGTATTGACTCTGAAGATGATTTTGAAACTAAATCAGTATTTACAACCATATCTAAAGTAAGTAAAACCAGATATATTGTAAGTATGCTATCATTTTAATTAAACAGAAAATATTATAATAAAAAACACTGGACAGAAAATTGGTCTTTAGAAGATGGTAATATTAAAACTTAGTAAAATAACACACATGAAAAAGTACTTGTTTGAATGTACTTTTCAAGCAAAAGAAAAAGTTTCATCCTCCATCAATTGTAAAAGTTCCACCCTCTACAAGAGCAGAAGAGCACTTATACTTACATTACATATTACTTATTCATACTTACATTATATATTATTTAAGCTTAAAGAACAGTGTATATGATGCTCTTTAAATTTTACTAAATGTAAATGTATTGCCATGCATAATAGATTCTGACCAAATTTTACATCTCAGATGTTCAGTGCTGTGTTTGATGGCATGAACCTTCCTCGTTCTAATATCAGAATTTTCATTCTATATGCTATAGTTACCATAAAATAATGCTCTAAATTAATTTAAAGCTTTTCTTTTTTTTTTTTCGAGAGGGGTGGGTGACATCATAGATTGCAGGCTACATTACAGTTTTATTTTCATATGTTCTGCTGATGATTAGCATCAGCAATTTCATTACTTATAAGGGGAGGCTCAGACATTGGGATCACTGATTTTGATGAAATGTTGATGGGATATAGGGGACCTGTTGTAAAGTAAAATGCCAAAGAATTAGCCACCAACTCTCATTTATTTTCGGGAAAATTCCATTTAAACATTTGATACATTTTTACATACCAATTATTTGACAAATGATCTGATGTACTCGGTAGCGAGGCGGTTTTGCACTCAGCCAGTGATCCAAAGGTCCCAGGTTCAAACTGGTTATATCTGCGCTGTTTTTTTTTTTTTTCCCTCTTAAAAATTCATAAAACAGTTTAAAATGACACACATTAGAAAATTAACATGATTTATTGAATTAACATTATTTCTATGAAATAAAATTGAATATCTGCAAATGAAAGTGACAAAAATGAAAAACATTACTAATCAGTCACCTTTCGAAAAATATTTTGTTACTTTTAAAGATGCGTACTTGAGGAAGGGTGGGTAACATTTGTCCTAAAAACATCCAAAACAAATTGTTTGAACATCTGCTAGAACATATGAAAGAAAATTTTTTATATGGTCTTTCCATTTCAATGGTCATTCATTGTGTGGGAAAAACATTTCATTTAGAAATGTCTGTCTCATCTGAAAATTTTGTTGCAAACAATGCGTGTTTTAAGATGTTAGAAAAGAATTGTGGTAATAAAAGAAAATACATGACAAGGAATTTTTATTACATCTTCTCAGGTTGCTATTTCTCATTTATTTTGCATAAAATATGGGAATTTTGAAATTTTAGATTTTTTTTTTTTCCCCAATAAAATAACACATTATAGGGTTGACAAAGTGATGAGCATTTAGGTCAGATTACTTTTAGGGGACAAGGTGAATTTTTTTCGTTGTCATAAAAATATTTTGTCATAAATTTCTGGATTTCTTTGACCTTTCCATGAGTCTACTAAAATCAAAAACTTCTCATTCCCGACATATGATTTCAAAATTCGGTCAAATAATTAAACATAGACTTGTTAAAAGTTTCCCGAACTTTGAGCATGTTGCATTCACATAGGAATATTCTTTCATTAAATTCTCTAAAGTTTTCTCCACTTGGGAACCAAAAGCTCCTGATATCTTATTATTTTCGTTATCTACTACTCATGAAGTTGGTAAATGTAAAATTAAATGCATTTTGCATTCTATATCAAATCTTACATGTTTTAAACATTTATGACAGTTTAAACTGAATATTGAATCACTAATTGTAATTACATGTGTGTAACACGTTTTAGCTAATTAGAAACTTAAAACAATAATTGCATTGTATCATTCAAAATTAATAAAGAAGCTAATCCTTTTTTATCATTCTTTACTAGTCCTAAAAATATTAGTAAATCTATTTAGTAAATTATATAATACACTAATGTATGCGGTACTAAAACCTACAATATTTCCATGCTGCGAACAGCAACAGCTGTATATAAACAAAAACATTAGCGCAATAACAGTAACCAGTGGCGTGGCCAAAAAGGGGGGTTCACAACTCTCCCATGAGGAATTTTTTGCCATACAAAATGTATATTCTTCACTCCCTTATCACACACACATATACATATATGTGAGTTCTGGCTACAGCACTAACAGTAACGTATGTGCAAAAATCCAAATTAACAGTTCAAAGCCGTCAAATGGAGCAAGCATCTACTTATATAATATGCTACCATAAGCAGTACCAAAATTGATGATATTTCCACTCTGCAAATGGTAACAGCTAGGTGTAACCATTACAGGAATAACAGCAAACACATGATTAAAAGTCCAAATTAACAGTTCAATGTTGTCAAATGGAACGAGCATATGTCAGGTAGTTGCTAGATTACAAAATAACAGTAATGGATACACAAAAATGCAAGATCTTTCACTTTTTCACCACTTTAAAATATCGAATTTACAATACTTCGCACATTTATCGCCCATCTAAAAAATGTCACCATGCATTTGTTTATTGTACATTTTGGCTATTTTCTGTTTCAACATCGGCTTTTATGATGACACCCAAAATGTGTAGGAACTCTGCCCCAAATAAATTTAGTGACAAATACTGTTAAAACAAAAAACATGATTTTCATTGAAATGAGTACAGAAATTTATTCAACACACTAAGTATAAAAAGCAGTAAGGTATGGACAGCAAAGCTAGCCGCCTTGGCAGCTAGTTATCCAATATATACACAACAAACAACTTTTATAACTTGTTTTACAAAATACATCACAATATATTTCTTACATAATCATAACTGTTTTATAAATTTTTAAGGGAAAGTAAAAGGAAAGAAACAGAGCAGACCAAGCTGGATATGAACTTGGGACCTTTGAATCTCTGGCTGAAAGCAAAACTTCAGCGCTACTGAGTTCATCAAACGTTTGATCAAATAACTGGTATATAGCAATGTATCAAATGTTTAAATAGAATTTTCTCGAAAGTAAGTGAGAGTTGGCAGCTAATTCTTTGGCATTTTACTTTACTATGGGTCCCTTATAACCCATCAACATGTCATCAAAATTGGTAATCCCAGAATCTGAGCCTCCCCTTGTTAGATACGTTCTGGAATGTGCATGGTGTTTTCTTTTCCTTTCTTAGTAAGGATAGTTATTGATACTAATAATTTCAGCAAAAAAGAATTTTGTATGGTTGACCATTGCTAAATTATTTATGGCCAATAAAGTAGTTTGCTTTTGTGCTTACACTGGTTGTAAACAAAACATCCCTGTTGCTAACTTTTATTGTTTCTTTTAAAAGTTAAACCTGATTTTGCAACTACATAAGCATTTTATATATGACAATTGCTTAAATATGTTTTGTTAATATACTGATTTTTTTTACTCTCTCACTTTGAGTTATCATAACATATGCTATGTACAAGTTTAGTTTTAAAAGTATTTTTATTTTATTTATTTATTTATTTTTAATAATTAGATGATTTCTAAAAGTGTACAGGATGGGAAAAAAATTGATCTCACCGCAGCTTATGGATCACCTCCATTTGAAAAGCCCACTATTTCTCAGGTAATGGTAGTATGAGTTTTTTGTTCGAGCTTTTAAATTTTTATTTATTTGTGTGTGTGTGTGTTATTAATAATTTGATAAACATAGTATATCATCTTTAGAAATTTACACAAGACTGTAAATCAAAGCTACTCATCTGTATTCAAAAACATGGTCTTGAATGCAATTCCTAATGTTTTTAATTTAAAAATTGGGAAATTTAGTCTCTTTTTGAAAAGTTACCTGATAGAAACATACTAGTTTTATTTGTGTTTTCATTGCTCAGTATTAGTAATAATGTCATAGTGACTAACTGTGAAATTATGACTACAATTATACTTAGCTAAAATGAGAATATTTTCGACTATTGATTATTTGAAAAGGAAAAATGAAGATTGTTTTTTCCAGTTCTATGCACATTGTATGATTTGTGTAATTTTGAATTTTAATAAAACACTAATCATTTCAGTTAATTAAAGATATGTAACTAATGCAAAATATTGATTTCATCCATTCCTTCTTTGAAATTAAGAAGTCCATACATAATTACTGAAACTGATATATTTTTAAATCTTCGATTCAAGAAAGTTCCTTTGTTTTTCAGGCAATAATGAATTTTGTTCATTTATATACTAAAAATCAATCTGAATTTCCTTCGGCAAAAAAACTTGGAAAATTGTTAATTGAAGGCATCAATTGTACAAAATTTAGCAAAGTGAAGCAGTATATAGATGAATTCCCCAGTGCAGATATTTCCTCATACAAACTCACATACTCAAGGTATTGTGCTATATATTTTTCATTAGATATATATTTATCTTACAATAAATAAGCTTAGTATCAAAAGTATGCATTATCAGCTATTTTATGTATGCTATTTTTTCTTTTTGGATTACAGGCTGCTTTGAATTCAGAATCAATGCCAAGCATTTTGCAATATAGACTAAACTAAACTTGATGGCACTATAGCCCTTAAGGTCTAAGGTTTGCAGTGGCCATGCATACCTTCTGTATCCTAGGTTCCATGATACAAAAGCATATAACCCAGTCAGATGGTCAACCTGATACAGAGCTTCCAGTGTTTAGTTTACCAATCAAAATTGGTCATCTTTTTATCAATCCATTCAAATAATAAAAAATTAATAGCTGTATTCTCCAAATATTTAAGCTGTAAATTATCTCATCAGATTTCAATTTTACTTCGAAGGTTAGCAAATGAAGTAAAGGCCAAATATTACAAGGGTTACCATGGGATCTGACCAATATAATAGCCAAATTGCCTGTAAGTCAAACCAGCCATTCGGGTTACCTGACAGAGTCATGGCATTTGGTGAATACTGCGTGATTCAATCTTATCCAACCAAAAGATCAAACTTTTAAACTGTGGCATGGGAATGAAATGCGCTAACCACAGCATCACTGGGCTCTTTTTTCATCCTTTATCAATACAGTTTTAAGTATTTTAAAGTATTTTAGTTTTAAGTATATTAAAGTTTTAAGTATTATTTCTTTAAGACAACAAGAAAGGCAACTCATGATCTAAAAGCCATTTAGCCTTATCTTTTGACTTCCTCAAAGATCTGGGATTTTCCAGAATGCCTTCTTGGGGAAATGACTCTACATGTGTTTAGCATTTAAAAGAACCATAAAAAATCAGCCTATCAGCTTGACAGTCAAAGCTAGATGATATGTCACCTTGGCCATCTTGTTTGCTGATTTCCCCTAGAACTAATTTTAGTATGAATGCAATTACAAGTCAAACAAGTCACTCAGAAACCATCTGTATGCCATGTTTGCCCATCAAACTTTGGATCTTGAGTTATGAGTCTAGATGTTATTTTATCTTTATCAGTAACTGTTCTGTTTAATGATAAAAATAAAGCATAAATTCCAAATGTTCTTTACAATTATGCTTTTTAAATTAATTATATTCCTGAAAACTTCATTAGCCCCATAGCAGAAAATGCGAAATGCAAGATGTATGTCACAGATTTTTTTTTTAGTTTGCAGATTATGAATTGAACAAATCAATGATATTTACCCCCCTAGAATTGTCTGAAAATAATAGATGAAGCAAATTTTATTTTTAATTTTGATTCCCTGATTTACCCTTTAAAATGCGTTGTAACAGAAGATGCAGAATTCAATAAGAGTTTCTTAAAGAAAAGCTTCTTTGAATGTATACAAGATTTTTGCATCTATTTCGAAGCTTGATAATCTTGGCAGCCTTTGATTTGAGTACTAGTATTTTTATAAATGGATCTCTGTGACAATAAAAAAAAAAGGTAGATCTGAAGGAATCGCGGTGAAATGAAGGCTTTATACAAAAAGCCTGCTTGTGAGCTTTCAAAGAAAATATCTGCATTTATTTAGTTCTCATACACACAGTTTCAATTCCAGTATCAGAAGCTATCTGAAAGTCCAGTATCAAAAGCTTTCTATGGAGCTCGGTCATGAAGAAAGTGAGCAAAATACAATTAAGATGTACAAATGACAAATGACGAACAAGCTGGAACTATTGACAAGAAAGTATTTACTCGTTTTAATGGCCCTCCATCTGATTATAGGACCCAGAAAAGTTTGAAAGCTGCACCAATTTCAATGTTTGGAGTCTCTTACTACAAACATTTTACTAGAGTCAGTATGAATAAAATAATGGACAAAGATATTTCTTCTCTTCTGATATCCAGAATAATGCCTACTGCTTGCTATACTTTCTGTAATTAAAACTGTAATACTTTTTTAAATGCTTTTTGGCCTGACAGTTATAAAGCTGACTCATTTCTTGTTTTCATACAATTCAAACTAAGGATGCCACAAAAAGTTTTTTATGTAGCCATTACTTTTTTACCTAAAAAAATAACTTGTCCTATTAAACTGTCCTACTCATTAAATTATTACTGTAAAATTTGACAAAACTGGCAGAAATGTTTTTCTTAAACATCTGTATTCAAAATTTTTCTCTTAATCCATCTCTGTTAACCAAGACGTGAAACAGGCTGTTATGTTTAATTATTCTCAATTAAATGTAAATGTTTGTCCATTTGATGATATCTAACTGATTAACTAACTGTGCAAACTTTTGATAAAAATATGCTTACTGATTCCCACAACCTTTTTACCTTTATTAATTGTAAAATTATGCTGCAGATAATTTTCAATGTCTAAAAAGATGTCACAGATTTATAGAAAAAAGTTTTGCTTCTGGATTCATTAGAGTTAGTATTTTCTTATTTCTTCTTCATTTGAAATTAGTTTTGCTCAAGCTTCAATCAAAACCAAAACTAAAAACAAAAACATAAAAATGTTTACCTTCATTTGAAAATGAATTTCATGCTACATAGTCAAAGACAACAAATTTTACTCATTTCAGCTTGAATCATAACGTAAACCGAAATCATAAACTAGATCACTAACCAAAAATCTGGAAAAGAAAGTTATAAAATGGACAAAATTATATTTTTTTTCTGAAAATTTGCAGCAGTTTTTTTCCCACCTTATCACACAAAATGGGATAACCCTGTACTTATAACATCAAGGTATCATAAAATATACTTTGATATACAAGCTAAGAGGTATTTTAGGAGTTAACTTTTTAATAATTACAAATTTTCCTATGAAAATTTTATTTTTTAATTAGTTTTAAAGCGGCATGAAAAGTTTACCGTGAAAACAACTTTACATTATTTGCCCATTTTCAAGATGCTCAGAGGGTTAAAATCCTTGTGACATGCAAACTAAATGCATTAAGTAACTAGCTGTTTTTGTGATTGCCTATTCCTTTTACTTCTTATAGTGCTAATTTTATGCCTTCAAAAAGTTTTTATTTATTTATTTAGCTGTTCTTTTGGTTACAACTATTTCTGTATGTCAATCATTCAACCATTTTGTTTTTGTATTGATGAAATTTTGTAGTTTTTTGTTTTCCTGTTTTTGTGTAGGTGGTTAGTGTTCTGCCATATTCCAACATTTTGCAAAAGTCTTCAGTGTTTCAAGGCATCTGACACTTTTGGAGTTTCACTATTAAAAAGCATGTTTCCATTCTTTAAGCAGAGCATACTGGACAAATTCAACTGTGCAAAAGATACTTCTAAAGAAAAAGGATCAGCAATGAATTCTTTACTAAAGTATTGTTATTAATAGTTGAAAATTAAATTTTATCTATGTGTTTGTGTACTATTGAAATTGTATTTTGTAAAAATTGTATTTTGAATTCTTTTAATTTTATTTTCTGAATTAGATTTTTGGTTTTCAGCTTAGAACAAATGTTTGTGTTAAAGAATATGTTTAATCTGTTTTGATTATAGCGTATGATTTGCCTCTCCATTCCAAAAATTCACATGTATATATATATATATATATATTTAGAAAATGATGCACTATGTGAATTTTGACTACTATGTTAAATTTAGTTATTATGGAGTAATTAGTAAAAATTGACCAAACCCCCCCCCCCCAATTTTTTAATAATAAAACTAGCATTTAAATCTGGATTCTCCCCCTCCCTCCCTCTTCACCAATTGAGCTATTTCCTTATTCTAAAACCATAGATATTTATGTAGTCTGATAGAATTCAAGTTTCTCTCTGGAACAATATTGCTACATAGAGAAACTTATATTATGTTAGACTATATAATTATCTATGGTTTTAGAATAAGGAAATACTTTGATTTGGGGGGGGGGTGTCCAAATTTAAATGTTTCTAGTAACTAGTTTCATTACAATATTCCTATATTTGCATGTCGCTATATTTTTGTTGTTCAGTTTGCTACATTTCTATCATTGTGGTGTATTTTGTTTTGTAGATTCATGTCAAAGCTAGAAAGAGAATTAAATTGTGATGATTCTGATATATGGGAGTCTAATTTAGAATTCAAAGGCAGTCCTAGTGAGTTTATTATTATTTTGTTTTTTACTTTTTTTCAATTGAAATTTACGTACTGGAAATTGTAAGCTCTGAAAAACATGCCTTAGAAATTAAGTCTAATCCTTGTTAGTATAGGAAATGTAAGCTAACAATCCTAACATTAAAATTAACTTGCAGACTATGCTATTATAGCTAATTCGTAATAATAGGTGTTTGTGTGAGCCAGAAATACAAGTTATAGTAAATATTCTTTATTCATTTATTTTCCCAAATATTCTGCAAACTAATTGCATAATAAATTGAATATACTACTTAGAATTGTGTTTTTAAATACAACTACATTTTCATTAGTGTGTTTAGTGATTTAACATAAGTATATATATATATATATATATATATATATATATATATGCATATAGACACACATTTTTAATGCATATTTAAGTTACTATTGAAACTTTTTTACTAATATGCAAAATAAAAAAATTTTAAAAACCCCAAAGAAATTGGTGTTAAAAGATGAGATAAATATAACTTTGTATAATAAGACACGAAAAAGGTACTTATCAAACAGAGTGATCCATCGTTTCGTCCGAAAAGAATTTTTAGCCTTTCTGAGCTGTCAATACATTGTGTCGCAGAATTGTGGGAACTAAAAGATAAACAAAAGCAAATAGCAGGTTACCAATTGGAAGAAAGAAAAAGCTAGACTGTCTTGAGAACTGAAGAAGGCTGAAAATTTTTTCGCCCGAAATGATTGTACTGCTTCTTTACCTTTTATGTGTGTCATTATACAGTTTTATTTATCTCATCTTAATATGCAAAATATTTACTGTAGTATTGCATTAATGAATGTAACAACCTGTAAAATTAAGTGCCTATGCAATTTCATAGTCATTTACATTTAATAGATTGATAGTCTTTTCATTAATTTTGTTTGGGGGAATTTTTTTTTAATTTGTTTTAGAAAAAATGGAAGATGTTCCAATTCGTATTCTGGAAATAGTTACAGATCCTGGAAGTATGCTTGGACCTGAGGTAATTTTTAAAAACTTATTTAAAGCTAAATTCTTTCCCTGGTGCTTCCTCTCCTTCTCACTTACGGACATCTACAATGTATACACACATAGTTAAACAATTTTAATGTATTCCTTACATATGTGTCTTCTTTATACAGTGGAACCTGCATATAACAATGCTGTCTGAAAAGAAACTTTTTTCTGTTTGTTTGTTTCTGTAGACATTGTTTGTTTCTGTAGACATGCTAATATTTTGAGCATTGAGGATATAGAAGCTTTAAAAAAAAAAAAGAGAGAAAGTGTATGTAATACACATAGTATAAATAAAATTCAATGGTACATACTGTTCTGGGTGATTCAAAGGGTCCATCTATTTTCAGCTGGAAGAAATTCCTCTTTCCATGAAGGCAGAAAATAAGGAGATCCCCCAGTTATCAAAATAAAGATAAAATATACTTAAAGGGCTGGATAATAATTTAGTCATCAATACACAACAGATCTACACATATTGAACTATACCCTGATCTTGAAGGAGTGATAGTGTAGACCAGAGGTTTCCAAAGTATGTGCTGTGGCACCCCATGGTGCCATAGAGAAAAAAAGCAAGGGATACCGCAAAATGACCATGATTTCATTAAAATACTTGCTTGAATTTTAAATTAGAACTGTAGTAATTATGTTTATATTCTTACTGCCGTACTTATATAATTTGTTCTTCACAGTCGTACAAATATGAACTATATATACATATAAAATTACAGTATTTCACAGATATTGTATCACAAGGATGCCATAAAAAAATCCTAATTATCTTAAAGTTGCCATGACTTACGTAAGTTTGGGAACCTCTGGCTTAGGCGAAAAATTTATTTCGCTATAGTGAAACACAATATGTTAATTATCTTTTGATTTCGTGCGCAATATAAATTTTTTTCACAATTTGTCTAAGGAAAAATTTTATAAAAAATTCACTAACGCACAAAAGGAAGATGTAAAATTTTTATTCAATTATAACATTATAAAAGTAAAAATTGCTCCTTATTTACAGAGGGGAGGTGTTAATTACATTAAGCTTTTTGATGCAGATGGCATTTGTATATTTTTAAGCTCCTGAATACTTCCCCCCCCCCTTTTAAGTGTTAAAATTATCATTAGAGACAGGCATGAGTAAGAGAGGATTATTGCTGTATACAGATTCAAAATACATTGCGTAAATGGGATTGTCTTATCATTTAGTGCATAATATACTGCAATTTCTTCACAACTTGGTGGCAGAATTTCCATTTACCCAACACATTAAGTAAATAGGAATTCTGCCAAGACAAAATATATTGCTAAGGCAGGTTTATCACTATACAAAGGTTTCTCTCTATCTACATTTGTTAGACTTTATTTCATTAGATTTTCTCTGAAGGAAACTTTTATAAAAAGTATCCCTTTAGTAACTTAAAATATGTCATGCAAATATTAGTTTATGAAATGCATGTTATTAATTGATGCTTATTTTTACCCTCAGACCTATCATGGGGACATAGTGAGAGACAAAAATGCTAGAATACAAGAAAGTAGAGGCCATATAAAGCTGAAAGTAATCTCAAACTCTCTGCTGGATCAAAATAATGACCAGATTCTTATTTGGCTTGTTGGGTTAAGAAATCTCTTTTCTCGTCAACTTCCTGATATGCCTAAATTGTACATAACTCGATTAGTTTTTGATCCGTAAGTACCTGATTTATTTTTTATTTCCTTATTATTAGTTTATCCTGTGTTGTTAGTTACTAATGTGTACTAATGTATATTATTAATATTTTGTATCATAATAAAAGCATGCTTAAAGTTATGATTTTTTAATTAATAGTTCTATGCATTTAGGTGAAGTTATTTTAATAAATTTACTAATTATAGTTTACTTTCCATGAAATTATGTGAACTCAGTTTTAATACAGTACTTATGTTCATAATAAAAACATATAAAACATTATTTAATACGGCGGAGTAATTAGTTAAAATTTTTTTATTTGGGAATACCTTATTCCCCCATACATGATATATATTTCGGTTACACACATAACCATCTTCAGTCGTTTCTGGATCTCTCACTAATGGCGGCTTCTTTTTATATCTTCTTCGTTCTTCTTGAAAGTTCCATGCATGACGTCATCCCATGATTGGTCGATTGTATGAAGCGTATCGTTGATGCTGCCCTCTGTCGTCATTATTTCTAAGCTCTCACGAATGTAGGCATATATACTATTTTTAAAGTTGGCTATTTTTTTAATATTTTTAAAATCAATGGTAATGGGCTCTTTCAAAGCAAGACGGGCTAGAGCGGTACTTTGTTTCTGGAGGTTAATGTCTTTAAAATGTTCGTTTTTTCGCTCTTTAATTTTCCTTTTTGTAACGCCGATGTAGCAATTTTCTTTATTAGTATCGTTTGACATAAAATTAATTTTATAGATCCCTGCGGTTTCGATGGGGTTGATTGGGTCTTTTTCCGATCTAATGCGCTGAAAGATTGTTTTATTAGGTTTAATTGGAATACGGAAGTTCTTTTTACTGCCGATATTAGAAAGTTTATTGGCTATCCCTCGGCTAAAGGGGATAGCGGTAGTAAAACGTGGTTTATCTTTTTGGCGGTTGTCTATAACATTTAATTTACGTTGCCTAGCTTTGAAAACTTTGTCGAAAATTTCTCGAGGGTAGTGGGCGTCTTGACATTGTTTCCTTATGAAAGCAATTTCTTTTTGAAGGAGGTCGTTGTTAGAACACACTTTGAAGGCGCGGTCGATATAGGAACGAAGAGCAGCAATTTTATAGTTGAAAGGGGTTTTAGATTTAAAATTTACTATATTAGTATTACAAGTAGGTTTTCGAAAAAATGGTGGTCTCAATGAGATTATTGTTTCTGGTTATGTTCACATCTAAGTAATTGAGGCTATTATTGATTTCTTTTTCGTAGGTAAATTTAATGTTCGGGTCTATGGCATTAAGTTGATTGATCAAATTATTTTCTTCATTATTGTGGGTGGTAAGGATAGCGAAGATATCGTCGACATAGCGAAGCCAAAGTTTGATGGTATTATTGTGTGTCTGTTTAATCTGTTCTTCAAGGATTCTCATTTTCCAGTCGGCAATTATTCCGGATATGGGGGAGCCCATGGGGACTCCTTTTATTTGTTGGTAGAAGTGATTATTATATTGAAAATATGAATTATTTAAAATTAGATTTATTGCACTAGTTAGGGTGTTAATTATGTCTATATCTTTAAAACTACTTTGAATTTGTTTGTTAATAATTTGGTTCATTTCTTTAATATCTATTGACGGGTATAGATTTACAACATCGAAACTTACCATAATATCATTTTCATCAAGTTTATAATCGCGGATGTTTTTAATGAAAGCGTCGGTGGAAGTTAGAGTGCTGTTAGAGGGGGGTATAATTTCTTGCAGTATATCTTTCATATATTTTTCAAGAGTGTAGGTGGGGCCTTCACATTTGCTCACGATTGGGCGAAGGGAGGGGGGATTTTTATGATCTTTAAATTTAGCGAAAATCCGTGGGGCGAAATTAGCGGTATTGTTATAGTTCGGACTTTTCTGATCTGGCCAGGTACCATTTTTTAATAAAGTTTTTAGTTTATTATTGATTTTCGTGGTGGGGTCTTTGGGAAGATGTAAAACGTTTAGACTATTGATGGTTTGTTCCATTTTTTCATGGTAATCTTTTTTATCTAGGATAACAATCTTTCCGGTCTTGTCAGAGCTTAAGCAAACGATCTTGTTATTTTTCTTTAGGTCGCTGAGGCATTTACGGTCTTCATGATCTTTAACAGTAGTTTTAAGTTTTTTATTCATTTCTTGTTGGGCATGCATACGGATAGCTTGTTTATCTGAGTGGGGTAATGAGATAATGGCGGCCTCAATGCTCGCAACGGTATCATTGATATCTATTTTGTCATCAAGAATGAATTTGGGACCTAGGTTTAGAGTGGCTTTTTGCTGTTGAGTAAGAGTTAAGAAGGATAGATTAATGAATTGATCTTCTTTTTTAGTTTGACCTTGTTTATAGCATTTATTATTTCTCATCCAAAAGTTAAGTTTTTTATAGTGGTTATTGTGGTAAATCTCTTTTTCTTTCTTGCAAAAATTGTTTATTTTATTGACTTTTAAACGGTAATCATCCGGAGAGCACATGGTTTGAAGTTTGTGGTTGTAAAATTTTTCTTCTTTCGTTAATTTAGCAATATATTTAAATTTGTTCCTCATGTATTTTTTAAGTAAGCATAGCTCAAAATTCTTTATATCATAAAAGAATTCATTAAGAAGGAAACTATTTTTAATTTTCATGAATTTAGGGGTAATTTTAAAATGTACACAGTCTTTTAAAAAATTGATATGCTGAAATTCTCTAACTTTTTTCTTCTCACTAATAAACTAACTTCTCACTAATAAACTAAAAACTTTATTAAAAAATGGTACCTGGGCGGATCAGAAAGGTCCGAACTATAACAATACCGCTAATTTCGCCCCACGGATTTTCGCTAAATTTAAAGATCATAAAAATCCCCCCTCCCTTCGCCCAATCATGAGCAAATGTGAAAGCCCCACCTACACTCTTGAAAAATATATGAAAGATATACTGCAAGAAATTATACCCCCCCCTAACAGCACTCTAACTTCCACCGACGCTTTCATTAAAAACATCCGCGATTATAAACTTGATGAAAACGATATTATGGTAAGTTTCGATGTTGTAAATCTATACCCGTCAATAGATATTAAAGAAATGAACCAAATTATTAACAAACAAATTCAAAGTAGTTTTAAAGATATAGACATAATTAACACCCTAACTAGTGCAATAAATCTAATTTTAAATAATTCATATTTTCAATATAATAATCACTTCTACCAACAAATAAAAGGAGTCCCCATGGGCTTCCCCATATCCGGAATAATTGCCGACTGGAAAATGAGAATCCTTGAAGAACAGATTAAACAGACACACAATAATACCATCAAACTTTGGCTTCGCTATGTCGACGATATCTTTGCTATCCTTACCACCCACAATAATGAAGAAAATAATTTGATCAATCAACTTAATGCCATAGACCCGAACATTAAATTTACCTACGAAAAAGAAATCAATAATAGCCTCAATTACTTAGATGTGAACATAACCAGAAACAATAATCTCATTGAGACCACCATTTTTCGAAAACCTACTTGTAATACTAATATAGTAAATTTTAAATCTAAAACCCCTTTCAACTATAAAATTGCTGCTATTCGTTCCTATATCGACCGCGCCTTCAAAGTGTGTTCTAACAACGACCTCCTTCAAAAAGAAATTGCTTTCATAAGGAAACAATGTCAAGACGCCCACTACCCTCGAGAAATTTTCGACAAAGTTTTCAAAGCTAGGCAACGTAAATTAAATGTTATAGACAACCGTCAAAAAGATAAACCACGTTTTACTACCGCTATCCCCTTTAGCCGAGGGATAGCCAATAAACTTTCTAATATCGCCAGTAAAAAGAACTTCCGTATTCCAATTAAACCTAATAAAACAATCTTTCAGCGCATTAGATCGGAAAAAGACCCAATCAACCCCATCGAAACCGCAGGGATCTATAAAATTAATTTTATGTCAAACGATACTAATAAAGAAAATTGCTACATCGGCGTTACAAAAAGGAAAATTAAAGAGCGAAAAAACGAACATTTTAAAGACATTAACCTCCAGAAACAAAGTACCGCTCTAGCCCGTCTTGCTTTGAAAGAGCCCATTACCATTGATTTTAAAAATATTAAAAAAATAGCCAACTTTAAAAATAGTATATATGCCTACATTCGTGAGAGCTTAGAAATAATGACGACAGAGGGCAGCATCAACGATACGCTTCATACAATCGACCAATCATGGGATGACGTCATGCATGGAACTTTCAAGAAGAAGAACGAAGAAGATATAAAAAGAAGCCGCCATTAGTGAGAGATCCAGAAACGACTGAAGATGGTTATGTGTGTAACCGAAATATATATCATGTACGGGGGAATAAGGTATTCCCAAATAAAAAAATTTTAACTAATTACTCTGCCGTATTAACTAATGTTTTATATGTTTTTATTATGTCTAGCCGACACCGGGATTTTTAAGTGTTTTATGTCTTGTGTTTCGACAAGCTTATACTCTACACTTTTGGTCCTCATCTACGTGCCTTCAAGTTTTTGTGCCACCATTCAAGCTTTTATTCATCTCATGACGCCTGTTACGGTTGAGCCTCCGAATGTGGAGCATATATACAGTAAGTTAAGATGTTTTTCCAAGAAAAAAGTTAGAGAATTTCAGCATATCAATTTTTTAAAAGACTGTGTACATTTTAAAATTACCCCTAAATTCATGAAAATTAAAAATAGTTTCCTTCTTAATGAATTCTTTTATGATACAAAGAATTTTGAGCTATGCTTACTTAAAAAATACATTAGGAACAAATTTAAATATATTGCTAAATTAACGAAAGAAGAAAAATTTTACAACCACAAACTTCAAACCATGTGCTCTCCGGATGATTACCGTTTAAAAGTCAATAAAATAAACAATTTTTGCAAGAAAGAAAAAGAGATTTACCACAATAACCACTATAAAAAACTTAACTTTTGGATGAGAAATAATAAATGCTATAAACAAGGTCAAACTAAAAAAGAAGATCAATTCATTAATCTATCCTCCTTAACTCTTACTCAACAGCAAAAAGCCACTCTAAACCTAGGTCCCAAATTCATTCTTGATGACAAAATAGATATCAATGATACCGTTGCGAGCATTGAGGCCACCATTATCTCATTACCCCCCTCAGATAAACAAGCTATCCGTATGCATGCCCAACAAGAAATGAATAAAAAACTTAAAACTACTGTTAAAGATCATGAAGACCGTAAATGCCTCAGCGACCTAAAGAAAAATAACAAGATCGTTTGCTTAAGCTCTGACAAGACCGGAAAGATTGTTATCCTAGATAAAAAAGATTACCATGAAAAAATGGAACAAACCATCAATAGTCTAAACGTTTTACATCTTCCCAAAGACCCCACCACGAAAATCAATAATAAACTAAAAACTTTATTAAAAAATGGTACCTGGCCGGATCAGAAAGGTCCGAACTATAACAATACCGCTAATTTCGCCCCACGGATTTTCGCTAAATTTAAAGATCATAAAAATCCCCCCTCCCTTCGCCCAATCGTGAGCAAATGTGAAGGCCCCACCTACACTCTTGAAAAATATATGAAAGATATACTGCAAGAAATTATACCCCCCTCTAACAGCACTCTAACTTCCACCGACGCTTTCATTAAAAACATCCGCGATTATAAACTTGATGAAAATGATATTATGGTAAGTTTCGATGTTGTAAATCTATACCCGTCAATAGATATTAAAGAAATGAACCAAATTATTAACAAACAAATTCAAAGTAGTTTTAAAGATATAGACATAATTAACACCCTAACTAGTGCAATAAATCTAATTTTAAATAATTCATATTTTCAATATAATAATCACTTCTACCAACAAATAAAAGGAGTCCCCATGGGCTCCCCCATATCCGGAATAATTGCCGACTGGAAAATGAGAATCCTTGAAGAACAGATTAAACAGACACACAATAATACCATCAAACTTTGGCTTCGCTATGTCGACGATATCTTCGCTATCCTTACCACCCACAATAATGAAGAAAATAATTTGATCAATCAACTTAATGTCATAGACCCGAACATTAAATTTACCTACGAAAAAGAAATCAATAATAGCCTCAATTACTTAGATGTGAACATAACCAGAAACAATAATCTCATTGAGACCACCATTTTTCGAAAACCTACTTGTAATACTAATATAGTAAATTTTAAATCTAAAACCCCTTTCAACTATAAAATTGCTGCTATTCGTTCCTATATCGACCGCGCCTTCAAAGTGTGTTCTAACAACGACCTCCTTCAAAAAGAAATTGCTTTCATAAGGAAACAATGTCAAGACGCCCACTACCCTCGAGAAATTTTCGACAAAGTTTTCAAAGCTAGGCAACGTAAATTAAATGTTATAGACAACCGTCAAAAAGATAAACCACGTTTTACTACCGCTATCCCCTTTAGCTGAGGGATAGCCAATAAACTTTCTAATATCGCCAGTAAAAAGAACTTCCGTATTCCAATTAAACCTAATAAAACAATCTTTCAGCGCATTAGATCGGAAAAAGACCCAATCAACCCCATCGAAACCGCAGGGATCTATAAAATTAATTTTATGTCAAACGATACTAATAAAGAAAATTGCTACATCGGCATTACAAAAAGGAAAATTAAAGAGCGAAAAAACGAACATTTTAAAGACATTAACCTCCAGAAACAAAGTACCGCTCTAGCCCGTCTTGCTTTGAAAGAGCCCATTACCATTGATTTTAAAAATATTTAAAAAATAGCCAACTTTAAAAATAGTATATATGCCTACATTTGTGAGAGCTTAGAAATAATGACGACAGAGGGCAGCATCAACGATACGCTTCATACAATCGACCAATCATGGGATGACGTCATGCATGGAACTTTCAAGAAGAAGAACGAAGAAGATATAAAAAGAAGCCGCCATTAGTGAGAGATCCAGAAACGACTGAAGATGGTTATGTGTGTAACCGAAATATATATCATGTACGGGGGAATAAGGTATTCCCAAATAAAAAAATTTTAACTAAGTACTTATGTTCTTTGTCTTTGTTTCCTCTTCTCTCAAAAATCATTATGATCGAATCAGTTCATTAAACAAAATAGTGTTTATTTATTTATTTTCTATTAATTTAATCAAATTTTCGACTTTCCTAAATTAATGCAGTCAAAGCATTTTGGGGAGTAAAAACAATTAAAAGAACTAAGTATGTTTAATATTTCAATTTCAAAGAAAACTTTTCTTGAAATAAAATTCACTTACATAAAATTTGTAAATGAAAGAATTTACAGTGCAGAAGTACATAAATTTATGTAGTAATCATAAAAATAGCCTTTCTTCAGCACTCACTATTCAAGTTTTATTCACTACAATCAGTGTAAGTCAGTGACTGCTGTATAAATACAAGAAAATTGGGAGATTCATATTTCCTGTTGAGCTATTTTAGTTCACAAGTGCTAGTTTTATAATTAATGCTTGCTTGTTTTATCTTTATTTTAAGGTAATGTTTGTGTAATTAGTGTAAGATGTGTTTCTCTTATTTTGATACAGATACTCAAATTAATGCTTTAAAGAAACTTTGCCTGTTAGAAAAAAGCTAAGTTTTATTTTAAAGAATGTATTATAACATGTTGTGCTGATATTTAAAATTGGCACAAAAACTCCATTTGATCTGTTTTGTACAGTTTGGTGAATTTTAAAGCCTCCATTTCTGCTTCTGCTTTAATCATTCTCATTCATGTAATTTTATTTTCAACACTCTTTTATTAGCTTCACCTGTATGTATGTTTGTAACCAACTCCTTTAGACTCGATTTTGACCCACTTTAAACGAACAGATTTAATTCAAACTTTGTACATTTATCAAGAACCGGTGACAACACAATAATCTTATAAGATTATCCTGACCAGGATCGCCAGGATTAAATAATTTCCTCATTTCTTAGCCTGATTGAAAGTAGAACACTTCCAAACATTACAATCTTAAGAAAACCCTTTCTGTGGCCGTGATCGTATAGTGGTTAGTACATTGCGTTGTGGCCGCAATAACCCAGGTTCGAATCCTGGTCACGACAACTTTTTTTTTTTTTTTTTACAAAATATCGTCATCCATCACATTATGGAAGAGTTGAGTACAAGAACATGTTAAGGCCATTCTTTTTAACACGCTTTTATTTGCTGATTAGAGACCTATTTTTCCTTTTTAGTGAGGAAGGTAGCATTTAACTGCAGGTTGATTTTGGTGCACAGCAGGGGCATAGCCGGAGGGGGGGGGCTTCTCCCCTCCCTGAAATGGGGCCCTTTACTTAGCTTACAATTGACCTTTAGCTTTAAATTTGATACCCAGCCCACCAATAAAATCCTGGCTATGCCACTAGTGCAAAGTGAAAATAAATTATCTCTTTGTACTTTCCAACTTAGTGCTCCTTTGTGTCTTATGAGAGATATCGAAAATTAAAAATAAATTTTAAATACATACAGTTAAAAATAACTAAAAAACACGCTTTTATAGCAAATCAAACTAAAAAGTGAAAAATAAATACCAAAAAACACACTTTAGTGATAAATTGAACTAACTAAAAGGCGAAAAATAATTCTTAATATAGAAATAAATTAATGAACAAAAACTAATATTATTGGGAAAAAAGCGTGGGGTGCTCCATATATCAGTTCTTGAGAATATTCGATCGGTACGATTAGTACAAAAATGATACAAAAAATATAGCACAAAGCACCCCACGCTTTTTTCACAATAATATTAGTTTTCGTTCATTAATTTATTTCTATATTAAGAATTATTTTTCGCCTTTTAGTTAGTTCAATTTATCACTAAAGTGTGTTTTTTGGTTTTTTAAACTATATATTTATTAATAGTATATTTATTAATGAGATCTTGTGCACATGATGTAAATGAAGGAATCAGAATTCAATTTAATTTTTTATCTCTGCTTTAAATTATGAATAAGTTAAATCATATAATTTCTCAATGATATTGTGGAGGAGAGCGTGTGGTGAGAGCTGGGTTTGAACCCAGGGACTTATGGGTGGTAGAATGAGGCGCAATACAGCTTGGCCAAAAGGTACCCATTCGACCGGCCTTCAATTGCCAGGTTTGTGTGTGCGGAGGTGATCTCGTGCCACCACACTACTCCCCCCCTAGAGCTATTTTAGTTCAGTTGGAGAGTTCCCCCTAGAGAGTCAGTCGGAGGCTGACGAACGATGTTCCAAGCATTATGGAATGCTGCCACTCGTTGTGGACTATTGTGGGGTCGCTGCCGCTTGTTGCAAACTTTGTGAGGTTGCTGCCGCTCGTTGCAGACTTGTGAGGTCGCTACCGCTCGTTGCAGACTTTCAAAGAGCCAAACGAGAGATGGAAGAGGTCGGTGCTGGCACCATCTTTCGCTATTGGTGAGAAGGAGAATGCGTGTCCGTTGTCCGGGTCATCAATGTGTGGGAAGAGTGTGTGGTGAGAGCTGGGTTTGAACCCAGGGACTTATGGGTGGTAGAATGAGGCACAATCAAGGTCGGCCAAAAGGTACCCATTCGACTGGCCTTCAATTGCTGGGTGTTGTGTGCGCGGAGGTGATCTCGTGCCACCACAATATGAAATTTGTTTTCAGTATTGCATTTGAAATTGTGTATTTGATAAATGGTGTGTTGTGAGTTTAGATAAGAAAGTGTCAGCTATACCGGGTGATTCAAAATAGATGTTAAGGCAATAATTTTTTAAACCGTAAGTGATCGAAACATACTTCCAATTAGAAAAGTTTGTCAAATTAAGAGTAGCTTTCAGATATGGCTTTTTTTTTCTGGGAGTTGTATACATATTAAAACACGAAATTTAATTTTTATATGGTCCCTCTTTCCTACCTTTCATATTTAGAAGAATGTTGCTCTGTAATTAAAAAAATCCCGTGTCTCTATGTGGAATAGTTTCAAGATATTGCAAATTGAAAATTTTGGCATTTGTCTTCAAGCACTGAAGGGATGTCTCAAAAGTGAGAAAATGTAATTACTTTTTAACTGACATTAATTTATGTTAATAGTCACTCGATAGACACAGTTGACTTCTCAAATCATAATTTAGCAAGCATTTTCCTGTAACACATGTTTGGCAGTTTCTAGGGAAAGTTATCACACCGTTATTTTGTCATTCTCTTTTACACTTTAAAATCCCTTCTCTAGCATGAGAAGCATGACATAATTAGTGGATATTCCCCTTAAAAGACTAAATTATTACTAATTTCATAACACAGTACCGATCCATTCAGATAAAACTGTGCTTATTAATTTCACTCATTTGAGCGTGTTTGCCATTTCACAATGGTATCATTATTTAACTTTTTTCAATTTTTCATAGTTGTTTCATTCATAGTTTTCTATGAATTGAGTAAACGTAGTTTTTTCAATTCATTCTTCCCCCCCAAAGTAAACATATTTTCGCTTGAAAACTGACTCGAACACAGCATGTAAAGGAGTGTAAGTCATCATTTTTAAAAATACGTTTTTTGCTAACTATTTCTCTTAGACACGGGATTTGTTTTATTAATTTTCTTAGGCAAAGACCAACATTCTTCTAAATATAAAGGGTAGGAAAGGAGGGACCGTATAAAAATTAAATTTCGTATTTTAATATGTGTACAACCCTCAGTAAGAAAAATGCCATATTTGAAAGCTACTCTTAATTTGACGAACTTTTCTAATTGGAAGTATGTTTTGATCACTTACAGTTTAAAAAATAATCGCCTTAACATCTATTTGAATCACCCGGTATAGTGCTGAGAAAAATTGTATATATCAATACAGATAGTTTAAGTGTCTTAATTTAATTGAGTCTAGAATCAGGTGTCTTATTCTGTTTATGTGGTGTAAAGTTATTTAAATTTGTTTAAAAATTTCAGAAAACATAAAAATCTTGTGCTGATAGAAAACGATAATGTCATTGGAGGCATTTGCTTTCGGATGTTTCCTACCCAAGATTTCTCAGAGATTGTCTTTTTAGCTGTTTGTGGGAGCAAGCAAGTTAAGGTAATTTTCTGTTTGAAGTGTATTTGTTTACTAATATAATACTGTTTTATAGTTATAATTTATTGATTGATTTTAATTTTCAGTACTGACACTTTTCTATGACTTTTTTAATCATGGTGTCTGTGTATATTTAGGATGTCCAAGCGACACTGACCTAGGCTTTTATTCTTTAAATATTGATCATAGACATACACAATATATTACTAAGTTATGTAAAGAAAGGTATGAAATTTTATAGTATATATTAAAATTTTCAGGAGATTAAACCTAAATAAATACAAAATTTTAATTTTAATGTGTCCATACAAAAAATTCCCTATGAGTAAAATGTGCTCCATGCGTTAATGAGTTCCATGCGTTAATGCTCCATGACTTAAACCACTTCTCAAAGAGAAATAATCACATCAGAAGATTGTGTTTCAGGGTTTGTACATAAACTATGAAAGAAAATATAGATTGCATGAATACATAATACTATTGTTTTTGTACAGCCTCTCAGTGGCGTACTCAAGAGGGGGAGTCAAAACTTTCCCTTTGCCAAAAATTTTTTAACATAAAGTCCATATTTTTCATTTTTTACATAATGTGTATCTCCTCCCCCCCCCCCCTTCCACCTTGAAAGAAGTCTGCATACAGTAGTGAGACCCCTTACCAGTTAACACATCGGACCCTTTTAACTAGTTGGGAATCTTTTTTTTTGTGTTTTTTTCTTATGGGGTTGAGGTGTATAAAAATTTAAATTTTGTTTTTATTTAGATTTAACCTTCTGAAAATATTAATAGAACATGAAATTCTGTAACTTTTTCTGCATAACTTTGTAATCTATTGTATATATCTATGATCAATATTTAAGGAATAAAAGCCTAGATCAATGTTTTGGGGACACCCAGTATATTTGCATAAACAAGTAGAAAAATATCACATGTGTATTGTTTAACATACAGAGAAGGGAGAATCATTTTAAATTAATTTTTAGAACACTTATTTTCTTAATTTTCTATTGAACTTTATAATTTAATATCTGAATGACATACTGATGTGCATGTTAACAATAAGCTTTATTTCACCACCAGATTACACCATGAATATGTTACTTTACAGTGCTGTGTCCATTGTTAGCATTAGATTGCTATTAACTTAAAATACATTTTTTTAAAATTGCGTAGAAGTATCATGGTGTTATATATGAATCTGTCACAATAATTTTTTATTCTAACTGTGACATGCTAAAGAAAGTGACTAAAGCATGTTTTCATAGGATTTGTATATTCAAAACAGAAAATTTTCAGGCTACTGAAATTAAGTTAGAGTAGGTTTTTTTTTTTTTTTTTTTTTTTTTTTTTTTTTTTTTTTAGTTTATTTGCGCTTTAACTTTCAGACCACTTATCCATAATTGAGGACACAAATTTTGAAAGAATCTTACAAAGAAAATATTAATAATTTTAATTTGAAAATATTTGTGTATGTTTACAAAAAAATTAATGATCATTTTTTTATTTTATTAAAAATTTAATCTCTTATCTTTTTTAGTAAAGATGTACATCTGTCCTAGAGAAATTATTTAATCTGGTTTGAAAGAGCTATAATATTAGTATAATTCGGTTGACAAAAATATCACTTAAAAAATAACCAAATTTTTTCTATAAAAAGGTTTCTTTATTTGTTGTCAAAATTTGTGAAAATGAAAGATGTTTTATGTCTGTGTAGGAAGAAAAACTTTCTGTGCATTAAAGAAATTTGAATGACACTCATACTTTTATACAGTGGTCACTGCTTATTCTGGTCGGATCGTGGTGAACTGTGATTGTCAGGAATAACCGAAATACAAAATAAATGGCAGGGCCAAGGTAAAAGTGAGAAAATTTGAGAAAATATCAGTATATTAAATGGAAATATAAATTTCACTTATCATTGAAGAGAAGTGATAATTTATGTTGTTCGTCTCAAATGCTCTACAGCATTCAGCAAATCTACTCTTGTGACACATACACAATTTGGGTGCACATCGTCGTCATCATCATCAGGTGTCTCATTGGTTCCAGGTGCCAGATTGATTATTATTTTTACTAAAATTCTGTTAAGTATATTAACTATTGTTTTGACTGAATTGCTGCAACAATTCCACAGAAATATGAGCCATTTTGCCTGGCTTTCACTTCACCCTAAAAGCTAATTACGTCGAAATTTTACCTAATCTCAAAAAATTATTTGACCGGATAAAGCGGCACTCACTACCAAGGTAACCAGCGGATTCTGGCCATTTTGATCTGTTCATACCGATTTTCTCCTGAATAAGCAGCCCACTATCTAAACCACCAACCAAAATAAGTGGTGGTCATAATAATATTAGTTTCCTGTTTAAAATTTGTCTTCTGTAATTTTATTAATTATATTTTCAGGGCTATGGAACACATATGATGAATTATCTCAAAGATTACCATATACAACACAACATCCACAATTTTTTAACATATGGTGATAATAATGCATTTGGTTATTTTGAGAAAGTGGTAAGGTGTCATTTTCTTTAGTAAGAATCAAAATTTTTTATTTTAGAAAAAGGGGTTTAACTTATTATGTTTTATTAGAGTATATAAAAGCTCCTGTAAATTTAATCTCATAAAATTTCATTCATTTTTTAGGGATTTAGCCGAAAGATAACTCTTCCAGAGTATGTGTATAAAGGCTACATTAAAGATTATGAAGGAGCTACATTGATGCAGTGCAAACTTCATTCAAGGATACCATATACTGCAATGTCTGACATTATTAGCCAGCAAAAAATGGTGTTGAATTTATAACTTTACCTTAAATGTTTTTTAATGATAGCTTCTAGATTGTTATATAAATTGTGCTAGTATGGCAATAAGTCTATGAACATGAAAAGTTTTTTAAATGTGTACTTTTTAAACATGCCGACTATTTTGTATGAAAAGACCATCTAGACCAGGCATGCCCAACCTGTGGCCCATTTGAAAACTTTTTGAGACCCAATTGAAGTTTTTAACAGTCTATCATTTACATTAGAAGTTACAATGTAAAAATAAGTTGATTACCGATTGTTATCAAGATATAAAAGCCTTTGTAGCAAAGCTTTATGAAAAGAAATTGTGGCCCACCTACTGATTTGGGTTGGGCACCCCTGATCTAGACCACTGATGCCAAAGTGATCCACTCTAACTTGCAAAGGGGATATGCCAACAACAGAAAAAATGGGGGTTCATAAGATGCAAAAAAAAAAGTTTGACAAGACAATTTTTTTTTCTCTTCTCAGGAAATCCATTAATACACATTAAAACATAGCGATGTTAAAAGCATCCTTAAATATACTCAGAACAAAATTGCAAAGGAAAGGAAAATTAAATATTTAATTTAAAAAAAAGGAATGTCAAGGATTGCATTCACACACTAAGCTAAGTAAGCAGAAATCTTCATTTATAGAGAAACTTATAACATCAAAGGCATGATTATCCTTCTATCACTTTTGTTTTGGCGTAATACAAAAACTGCACATTTTAAAGTTCTAAAACAATAAATAGTAAAAGACTGTAATGATCCATTATTTCTCACAAAGGATTTAGTCTGTAGTTGCTGTTCTTGAAGCATTGGAGATTTTTTAAAAATTATTATTATTTTCATTCTACAGTAAGTCCTATGAAGTAAGAAGCTTTGTGTGAGTTTCTAAAAAACACATTGAAAGTTGATGATTTTTTTAAAATTTGGTTATTAGGTTCATGTTCTCCAAAACAATTCAGCCAACGTAAAATTTCATTTTACAGCTTTCACTATCAGATAAATTTCACAGTTGTTATGTGATATTTTGATACATTTTGCTTTATAGTTTTAGAGTGCCTTGGATAAATTTCACCCTCAATTACACTCTATTTTGGAACACTTAAATATATGTATTACTGTGCCTGATTGATTTTTGACTGATCCCTAAGAAGGGGGTTTGTGAAAAACAGAAAAAACTGCAAGTAGTGTATGTGACAAAAATGTTTAAGAACCTCTGATTTAGGCCATGGTAAATTTAAATTGATAAGTATAAATACTAACTACAAAGTGAATATCGTTCAACAAATTCACAGATGGAAAAAATCTATATTGTTTTTCATTAATAAATTTTTTAAAATGTATTTTCTTATTTTTTAAATTATTGGTCTTCTGCAGTAAAAGGTGTTTAAAAAGTTTTTAAAAAAATATGTCATCAGCATCTGCTTTGGAACTTTATTACAACAGCTGAAATTCATGCTATTTTTTCCATATAAGTAATAAATTTACAGCTAATCATATCAACTATTAAAAATTAGAACTTTATAAAATGACAAACAGAAAATGTACTTATCTCCAATATACATGTTTCGGGTGAACATTTTTCACCAGAAAGGTGTGTACTAAGGATAGTAAATTTTATGTATGTCCTTTTACAAAGTTTTAATTTTTTTTTTTAAATCTCTTAAATACGATTTTTTTGTGGTGAGGGGGGGGACTAAAATATTAACATGTACAGTTAATTTTTTTTACAAAAGGCACCATTCTATTTAATCTGAAAAATATTTGAAAATATTTTTGATGCATAAATTCTGTGAAAGAGTTATGGTATGTGACACTCCAGTGACATAAAACGTTTTTGTTATTATTATTTATTAGTATTATTAACTTTTAATAATGTGACAATAAAAAAAAACTCCTCTGTGATGGAACAAGTTCGATTGTCTATCTTCTAAATAATCTTGGACTTACAAATTTGACTAGATTTTTCACCTGAGTGGTCTATTAAGTGCTAGGCATTATTTGCCATGGGAAATTCGACTATAAAAAGTCTTTAGTTAGAAAATTCCTAAACAGTTTGGCTTGAAAGGGAAAAATCACATGTCTCATAATAATAAAACAGATGGACAACATTAACAGAGAGAAATGTTTCCGCTGCATTGTTATAAACTGCTTCTGCACAACTTAAATTTTTAGTGAAGACCTAATGGAATTGCAGACTAGAGCTTTTGAATTCAACACAGCTGTTATGCTGAAAGAATTTAAAAAATCTTGCTTAAAATGATGTTGCATAGTAAAAGTTCTAAAATTATGACAAAGATGTTTTAACAACAAATTTCAGCAATCTGATAAAATTTATGAAGACATCATTAATGAAAAAAACATTCTGGGACAAGGAAAATAACATGGAAGCTAATCAGACACCGCCACCTTCTTATGAAACTGTAGCTTCTGATCAATATTCTTTGGTGATATATTATCTAATATGAAAAATAGCTCACTTCTGAATTCTTGTAGAACTCGAAGGGTGGATAGTAAATTTAAGATTGCAAATGAAGCAACCAACGCCACTTAATTTCTTAAGCTTTATTTGTTGAAATTATTAAAATGTACACATTCTTTCTTTATTCTTACATAAAATAATGCATATGATTTGTGCAGTAAAAATTGCTAATAATTAAAGATTAATTCAATTTAATTAAAAAAGACATTTCTAAATATACCAATATTGGCAGTCCTAAACCTGTAAAGTATCATAGTTTTTTTTTTTTTCTTTCCAAAATGTTATTTTTCCACAAAATCTGTTAAAAGAAGTTTAAAAATTGCACCATTTTACTTTCCTTCTTTTTTTATCACTCGCCATCTATGAATTTTTCCTTCCATGTGCAGCTCACAAAAACTCAATGGTATGTACCAAGTGTGGATGACTCTTTGCACATTTAAAAATTTTCCCTCTTACATGCTCCTTTTTTCAGGGGGAGGGGGTACCCAGAAGTGAGCTGCTGTGGAGGATGAGGATATTTTTATATTTTTTCTTAACATATTTAGTTGAACAATAATTCACTCCGGTCACATCTAGTCTGTAAATATGTTATGGGAGACAGCGACTCAGAAAACTCAGGCAGATACTTCACTTTGTTCTTTTTTGTCATGTCTATATAAACACACTTACATTTTAGAGGAATTTATTGTAAACAAATTCATTATGTATGCTGTTGGGGCTTTATAAGTAATCATATGAGTGTGGAAAGAATGAAGCCGTTATTCAAAAGTATCACCGTCATTGTCACTGGATGTTGTATTATCATTTCACTTTTTTTATTTGGATTATCATCCAAGTCTTCAGTTAAATGGAGTGCCCCAGATATGAGTTTTGTTGATGTATGCCATGCTACCAATACATACATCAACATAATATACCATTTTCCTTTTCTATTTTGTCTTTATGCATCACATGTACCCACTTGCAGTCACTGCTATATAGTGTATTTTGGGTCTTGTATGTCCCGATTTACACCATAGTTACATAGTTAAGTTTTCTCCCTCCTCCCGTCCTACCAAAATGATGCTTTTATTTGAAATTTTTTGGAGAAATATTTCCTTTTTTAAATTTTTCTTGTTTCTTATTGTTTTCATGCAAAGTTGCTGTGTTATTGTACTTTTTTTGTAGCATTTTATTAAACTTTTCTTAAAATATAATTTTAGGTTGTAAAAAAATTGATTGAAGGCAATCAGACTTCTTCCGAAAAAATTCATCCTGGTCTTACCTGCTTCAAAGAAGGGATTAGAGAACTTCCTGTTGAAAGTATAATTGGTGTTTGTAAGTAATTCACATCAGTAATGAACTTTCTACAGGATATCAGTTAAAAAATGCTCACATTTTGAGTTTATTAATATTTGCGCAATATTATATCTTCAAGCTGGGTTATGATGAACAACAGTGTAGAGTTTTCATTAATTGCAGTCTTTGCTCCTAAATTTTTCAGACAGTCTTAGATGGACTAGACTGTTAGTTTCATACTCTCAGAAAACTGATCCTAATATTTTATAGTGTACTTTTTGCCCTTTTCTGTGATAGTTTGTTTTATAATGTTAAGCAATTATTAATAAAAGAATTATTTGTTATAGCTGAATCAAGGCCAAAGAGATGTAATAAAATGTAAGTTATTATTTTTAGTTTTGTTATATAAGTTTTCTAGTTTATATAACAGTCATATTAATTAAAAGTTCTTAAAAGAAAGATATTTTTTCTGCTGTTTTTCGATTTAGGGTCTTAAACATTAAAGTGTTTGTGTGTTGCTTTTTTATTTTTATATTTTTTAATTAGTTAATTTTTTGTATTTGTGTAACCTGCTGAAAAAACAAAATAAATGCATTTCTTTATTGAATTACTGTCTGGAGAGGATAAGTCTTCAGACAGTAACAGTGAAACTAAGTAAGTATTCTTAGCACTTTTCCATAAACTGCTTAGAGGTGTTTTCTTTTTGGGGGGGGGAGGAAACTGAAATATCTAGATTTTATAAAATTTTCAGACGTGTGTATGAAGTTCTGTAAGTATTTTTAACAGAGAAGTAGACTTGATTTATTTACTTAATGATTATGAATTAACCACATGTGTGATAAACTGAGCACAGGGACTGTGTAATACTCTTAAATATCCATTACTATTACTGAAAAATGTATATATCATTTTAAATGTCTTGTAATGCAAAACTGAATATTGTTATTTATTATTTATGTGGTACTTTCAGCAAAACAAATATGGATGGACCAGAACTATTCCAGAAATTCAACCAGATATTAGAAGAAATTCAAGTAATTAAAATTTAATTTTTTTGGTTAAATATTATGTTATGACTAATTTTATATCACTATATAAAATTTATAAAATTACAATTTGAAAGAATGTTAAAAGAATTATCTGAGCTGGGGAGTTGGAAGTCAATAAAAATTTTATAAATCACAAAAATATTCCTTGATTTAAGCAGGCTTCGTTCATAAAAAGTGAGTTACGTTCCCATTGACTTAACATTTTACCACTTAACATAAGTATTTCCGATTTCCTTTGTAAATCTGGGTTCTTTTTAAATAAGGGCTCTTTATAAACGAGTTAGATTTTTTTAGAAAGGGTGCCAAAAATTATCTTGCCTGATGTGCCAGCTACCTTAGAGCCGGTCCTGCTTAAACCCAACTACATAAAATTAAAAACAAGTCTTATCAGAATAGAAATGGCTAAAAATAAGACAAAATTAGTTTCTAATAGAGTACATGAAATATATATGAATTTGTTTACAATGTTTAAGATAACATATGCTACAATTTGCCAAAAAGTATTTGTAACCAATCCAGGAAAGGCTTTTGTACTTTTATTTTTTTAATTGTGAAAATTTCAAACAAAGTAACTCAAGAAATCTAGCTCTGTAATTAAAAGTTAGATGTGTTGAATTCAGTTAAATTATTTCCAAATTAATCAGCTAGTAGTGTGTACTACCATGCATTTGAAGTAGAAAGTGAAAATTAGATTTATTCACTTGCAGAGGAGACTCATGACAAACTACTGAATTTTCTGAATTCCTTCTTAAAATTAGTCCACTACTCAAAGGCTTGCAGTTTCTTAAAAAAAAAAAAAAAAAAAACAAAAAAAAACTTAGTATTTAATGTGATGTATTTCCAAGTGTATATTTATAATTATTTATTTTTTAGAACCATCCTTATTCCTTCCCATTTCGTAAAGCAGTCAACAGATATGAATTCCCAGAATATTATAATGTCATTCAATCTCCTATGGGTATGTATAGGAGTACAATTTATCATTGGGGATTTGAAATGGTTGCATGCTAATAACTTGTATGTAGCATTTCTGCTTAATGTGCGGCTAATTGTATTCTTAATGCTTGCATCCTTCTTTTATAATTTACTACACTTAGAATATTTTAATTAATTACTTAAAATAGCAATCATAGGAATTGATCTATTTGTGCTAGAAGGTTTGAAAGTTGGTGCAAATGCATGTGGAATGAAAGCAGTATATAAAAACATATATTTTACTTAGGTTCCATTAATAAAGTTATATCTTTTTCATACTTAAATTGAGAATCAAAGGCTTCTGGTTTCTAATATTAAATTGTTTGCATGATAATTATACTAGTCTGTTAAAGTTTTCCTTTCAATATAACATTTCTAGTTTTTAATGCATAAAGCAAAAACCCTAGTGGTAGTTATATATCAATTAGTATGCATCAGTTAATTTATATATCAGTTAGTATGGCTTGCATTTAGCAAAATTAACATTGTTACTTTTTTTTTTTTTTTAGAACTTGCAACTTTTTTTTTCTTTGTAACATTATCTAAGTTAAATTACTAATTGTGAAAATTATTTGCTGTAACTGATGAGTCCATAATAAAAGTAAAAATTTTATTAATTTATTAATCTTTATTTATATGCTTATTCTTGTATATTATGAAAACTGCATATATTTTAAAAATTAATTTTATAATACTTTCAAATTATGTTCACATTTTACCAATTTTACAAAAGTACATATATAAAAAATATTCAACTAATTAAATATCTGATTAATCAACAATTGTTAACAATCAGTTATATTTTTAAACTAATTATTACATAAATAATGGGGCCCTAGAAGTCTTGACACAAATGCAGAGGGCTGTGTGTTATACAGATAAATAAAAAGAATAGAATATTACTTAGCAAAATCTTTAGTTTATTTTATTACCTTTAGAGAAACATAATAATATTTACATAACTGTTATCAGGCCATTATTTCAATTTTCAGGTTGGCCTTTTTTTTAATGTTCTTCATCATCTCTTGGATATGTGTCAAGATTTTTCAACTTTTAAGTAATACTATTTATTAATTGCTTCTCAGATTTTTTCTTCCTGTCCATTGTTGTGCACCAGCCAAGTGAAAATACCCCAAAATTTTTCAAATGGATGTGCACATTGAAGGGTTGTCATTTTTTGGCACAAAAGGTACCCTTTTTTTTTTTCAGTAAGCCATTGAGGCATCTTTTTGCATGATGACTATTAGTGAGGTCAGCTCAGAACATAATTTTGGTGGTGGGTATTAATGCATTGTTTCAGTTTCAGTAGACATATGGATATATATATAGAAATTAATTGCTGCACCGCCAATTGATTGAAAGTATGATGCCGACACAAAATTTCATGTGAAACATGTCTCAAAACTTTTGTAACACCTGTTTATGTTTATGCATCCAAAACCTAACATTCATTTTTTATTTTATTTATTTGTCTTTCAAATAAGCACAACTGAAGTTACATAATTTTTTGTTGTTTTTCAAGTAAAACACTATTTTAAACATGTCATGTATTTATCATTATTAATAATCTATCTAAGAACTTTTTAATAATGTTTATATCGAAGGACGGATACAAACCATCGCACTGGCCCGGGAAATTCATGTCAACGGCAGCCCATGTACATTTTCTTCTAACACACATACACATCATACATAAGTGTATATATAAATACAATATATATTAAAGTGACTGGCCCATCGGGAAAACTCTCGGGTTTCTGGTGGGTTTATCCTTCCCTGTTTATATCTATATATGTATGTATAATTTTTTTTTTTTTTTTTTTTTTTTTTTTTTTTTTTTAAGATTTGAAGACAATGTCTGTTAAGTTGAAAGAACACCGATATAACAGTGCAAATCACTTCATTGAAGATATGAATAAAATTTTCAACAACTGTAAAGAATTCAACAGTCCTGACAGCTATTATTACAAATATGCTTGCCAGTTAGAATCTCTCTTTAGAACTAGGCTCCAAGAAAAGGGTCTTTTAAGTTAAAAATTGTGTTAAACTATTTTTATACCTGTATAAAGCTCATGTTAATTTTAGTTTTATTCTTTCATCATCTTTTCATATGACGTGTTGCAGAAATTTAAATGTGTATGTGCTGAAAAGTTTTAATTGTTGCCTGTAATTAATGTTTTTTCCCCCTTCCTTCAAAAGCTGTAAAATAGGTTTTATGCTATTTATGTTTAAAAATATATCTGAATATTATTCATCTATAAAACTCTTTACTAAAATGTTTTGTACAATGCAGCATAAAATTTCTTGTTACTTTTCTAGTTTGAATTACACACCATTATATATATATGTGTGTGTTTTTCATTAAAATAAGCTGTTATGCAATGCTATTTAATTGTACTTTTAATTATATTGATAACTTTGCCTTTTAAATGTTCAAAAAATTCTTGCAATGTTACTGATTTTCTTTCTGTAGAAATTCTTAAAATATAAAAGTTTAAGGTAATTTAGAAACACACTGAAATTCAATGGATCATATGTAAAATGTCTAAAAATAAAAATGGTTTATTATTATTATTTAAGAGTGAAGGTAAAGCATACGCATGAAAAGATTTTTTACTCCTTTTTGGTGTTTTGTTGATGCAATTTAACTGTTTAAAATTGCTATCAAATTTTCTGCACCATTCAGATTTTTAAACGAATATTAATTTATAAATGCTCTCAAGACTTAGGAAAGTTATTTTTGAATTATCATCTACATTGTCCCTAGTTTAGATCAACTAGGAAACTCCCTTTTATAATATTTATAGAATATTAATGAAATATTACCCTTAAAGGATGTTTTTCACAAGTATGTATAAAATTAGATAATAGTTTTATGTGGAAATGTATGCATAAACTTACATTTGAATATTTCTTATCTGTAAATTCATTCATATCCCTTTTTTTTTTTTTTTTTTTTTTTGTATATACATAACTGTATATAATTTAGATTTTGTAATGTGAACATGTAAATAAATTTATTTATATTGTGATGCCGAATAAATAAATATATGTCATATTTAACGTGACCATTTATTTTTTCCTTCAAAATGGGACATCTACTACTTTTTTGGCAATAGTGTATTTATTTTCTTCCTCAAAATGGGACATCTACTGTTTTTAAGGTAATAGTGTAGGGACACTGAATTTACAGGTCCAGGTATCTTTTAGTTGTTAAGAAAACTGCAAAAAAGCTTGTGTTAATATCAAAATAAAATGAAAAAAAAACTTTACTAAAACACATATATACTATAAAAAATAGTGCAAGACGTATTTTCGGGTGGTACAAAGGATATGCCCTTCTTCGACTTCAAAAACACCATCCGACACGAGGCAGGAATGTAGGTGAGAGTAGGAATGTAAGTGGGAAATGTAAACAAAAGGACACACAGAAAAAAGGAAGTTGTATTTCAGAAGGAAAAAAAATTCTTAGAAAACCAGAGTGAAAAGAGAAAATAAAGTGGAGATCGGGGGAGGAATAAACAAACGAGGAACATGACTTTAAAAAAAAGAAATGAAAATTAAATAAATTGAAATAGTTGACAAAAAAAGAACATTAAAAGAACAGACACAAAAACAATATATCCCCACGGCGTTTTCTTTGTGTCTCAAGAGGGGAGGGAGGAAGATCAGGTTTTCTTTTTTACAGACACTGCCTTTGGATGATTTTAGATTTTTAGCGGCCTTTATTGAAATCTTTACCATGAGTTGCTGTTTTTCTAAAAACAGGACATTGCAAGGGACATTTAAAAAAAAAGGGGGACATTACGGTGTCCCAATGCTGAGCTTGGGCACAATGGGACAAGCCACCTAAAAACGGGATGCATGGTCACCTTAGTCATTTTGGATATTTTCTTTTAATTCAGCTTCTCAAACACATACTTCAGTAATGTTTACAAGCTGTTCTAAAATTTAATATTCACATATACAGATTGATAAAGTTGTTAGATATTTGCTTCTTTCATGTTCCTTATTTCTATCTAAGGTAGTAGTAAATTTACTTTTTAGTTAAGAAAAATAATTAAAATTAGCTAAATTATATCTTCTATAAGTATACGCACACTATAGGCATGTAGCCAAAAAAGGAAAACCTAGGGAGGAGGGGAACAAGAAGTTTGATTAAGAGATGCATAAAAGAAGACAAATGTAAAAAATGTACATGTATGCAAAATATCTTGTTTCTTTTTTTTTTTTTTTTACATTAATCAGAAAATTTATTCTTTAAAATCTAGAAAAATTATTCCTAATTACCTTAAGAATGCAAACAAGGAGCCCAAATTTTTCTAATCTATTTTTACAGCTCAAATGTGATATATAAATGCCTGTGATTTATTGAAAGCCAAACAAAATATATTACCTTAATGCTTTGTGGCATTTCGTGTTTTGTTGTGATTAAAAGCAGTTTTAATTAGTGTTTTTAATTCCATTCTTCTATGTTAATTGCAATTTCTGTTAGAAAGAGCATGGCTTCAAATAAAAAAGATCTTTTATTCGTAATGTATTTCTGCTGAATTGTGTGGGTGTATGTTTTCAAGAATCTACTTTTAAATCTTCAATCGATAAGGTATACAAATCAAGAAAAGTTCTTTCTTGGACAAAGAAGCAAAATAACCAGCTTGTGGTAGGAAGGGACTTGAACATTATACCATAGATTTACAAGATCTTACAATTAGTTTCAAAACAGACGTGCACACTACTGCATTACCTGATCAAAGTTACCCTTGATTAGCCTTAATCTGAGTTTTCAATATGGTATTGACTTAGAATCAGTGTTCTTTTTTTTTTTTGTATATGTGTGTGTGTGTGAACAAAACAAATTTTCTGTTTAAATTTCACAGAATTTCTGAATAGAGAGTAATTAATTATTGTAGACATTCAACCAGAAGTTAGTCTTTTGCATAATACATATTAGGTGTTACTTTGAAATTTCTTTTTAGTTATTTAGAGTCATTACTTATATCATAGGATTAAGGCTTCTACAATATATCTAAAGGGTGGCACTGGTGACATCTTGGAAAAAATAATAACTAGGGATCATAAGATTGTAGTTTAAAAAATTTGTGTGATAAAAACAAATAAGCCATTATATCAGTATTAAACATTTTAAAACTGTATTCTTGCAATTTGTACTGTACACTGAAATAAATGTAAATATGTATTAGTTATGAAATTTTCTGAAAAAATTCTTAGTCATGGAAACAAACAGCAACATTTTTTATTTTTAAGAATTTTTTCTGAAAGTTTCGTGAAAGGTACAGCTTTTCCCATTTGTTATTGTGTATAGTGCAGCAATCTAAGAATGATCATGAATTTTTCAACTCACTTGAACAATTATTTTGTTAGTTTGCATACAATGATAGTTAAGATGTTTTGTTCTAATCCTTAATTCTTGGAATTGACATTCTACCTTCAAAGTAACCAGCGATTTTCAAACATTTTAAAATTAAATGCTTTAAAATTGATATTGTTAACCCTTTTCATTTAAATTTAAAAATTTATGCTTTTTGTTGTTATTGTTGTCTAGTAAATGAGAAATCGCATGTCCCTATCATGATATACATGTCCAGCAGTGTCTCAGTTGGTTAAACTCAGTTCATACAAACAGACCAAAAGCAAATCAGTGCCGACTTGGGTCAGCATTTGAGAGGGTAACAACCTCTCTCAGATGGACTGCTGTGGGACCATGCTAAAGGAAGCTAATGTACATAAAATCTGACATGAATCCAATGTCCTGCGTATACAAACAATAACTCTGAGGGTGCCAATCCAGGTTGTTAGATGCTACTGAAATTTGTTCAAAATTAGGAAGCCATTCATAGTGAGCAGCGTTGCCTTGAATACTAGGTGCCTTATAATGAAATGACCATTTCCAACCCTTGTACCAGTCAAGCCTTTAGTCAGACACTGACCCTGCCCATTGAAAAGAGAAAGAAAAATGTTCATGATTTACACAACTAGAAGTAGGTCTTACAGAAGTTTATAACACTACTAAAACCCACAGAATTTAACAACACTGTTCAATGCAACAATAGGAAGATTCAGGAGTGCACACAATCTGGCACATTTCACCGACAGGACATTTCGCTGACATACTCGTTTCACCAGCATGGACACTTTGCAGACATGACATCCTAATCAGATGTCATGTCTACATAGTGTTCATGACATCTGATTGAGAAAAGTGCATAGTTGCACTTTTCTCCTGAAATTATCATATGCTAATGTATAAAAATTATTTTTTATTTGCTTACAAGGCTGTATTTCATACTTAGCTTACAGATAGTCATTAACAGGGCATATCACGGAGAGGTGTACGGACAATTACCCCACTGTTGTCTTTAGTATTGATATGTACAAAATTATTATAAAATACATAAGTAACACATAAATATACAAAAAAGAAATGTGGGCTATTCCACGTGAAAAATTCATCTTGGGTCTGTTTTGTCAATCAGAAATGATAGTTGGAATGCATTTTTCTCTCTCCATCTTTTTTTTCTTTCTTTCTTTTTGGGAGGAGAACCTTCCAAAAAGAAAGAAAAATCTTACTTAAAGAAAAAACTCTAATAACTCTTTCGATTATGTTTCCACTTCATTTTGTTCTTTTCTAATCTCTCTGTATGAAAAATCCCTATGTGCAGCTATTCAACTCCATTCGCCAAGTTTTCCATCATATTCAATATTGTATTGCGTTGTAGGGAAAGAAAATTCACAGTTTTCAAAAACTTGCCAGATCTTTGGGGAAAATAGTGTTGGCCATCTTTGTTCTAGACCAGTTCTTTCGTTTCTTCTTCGTATTTTGTGAGAATATATACAATAATCAAGGACGTATTTAGGGGGAGGTCCAGGGGGTCCGGGACCCCCCCCCCCCCGAAATTACATTGGATATTGGTATTTGGATTTTTGTTACTAAAATGGTAATGATATAGTATTTTTGTGTGAAATCTGCCTTTTTTACTGTTTGGACATCCTCCCCCCCAAATGTTTTGTTTTGGATACGTGCCTGACAATAATATTTACAAATAATCCTCGAACCATTTTAGAATAGACCCAACTTCGCATGGCATAGTAAAAGTTTTCAGGCATTCACATGCTTCTGGAATTACTAAATTTATATCTTTTTTTTTATGCATTTGGCAAATGGAGACAGTTACAACAGTAGGCTAATGTAAGCAGGTTAGGGAAAGGTAACTAACTACTTGATCAAGTGATGTGATCAGGGGACCAGGGTCCGACTCTAAACACTCAAGGTAATAGTGTGCCTACTAAAGTCCTTTGTCACCCTCCTAATTTCGGAATGGCTGCTGCTATTTTTATAAACGTGGTGTCTGGGTATAGCAAACTGGATATGTGCTACCGAATGAGACTGCTCACAGTGCCACCTGGTGGAAAACTGCAGAGTTAGCTTTCGTATCTCGAAAATGGTATGCGGTAGAGGGAAAAAGTGAATTACAAAGTTGTAGAGTGTTATCGATTTAGTACGAAAAGACACCTCATTGACAGGCAGAGGCGCAGAGAGCAAAGTCGGGGCCCCGGGGATAAAATCTTTTGGGTCCCTTTGCTATCCAGAAATCCTTTTGATGTCGTATTAGATCAATCATTTATTCCTTATTAAAATTATTAATCATTTAAAGAAACTTTTAATTGATAGTAATTGGAAAATAGTTAATAGAATTCAAATTATTAATTTAAAAGAGTATATACTTTAATGAACACCCATGCTCTAAAAATTACCCACATTTTGTTTTGAAGGTTTCGTCACCTCCATGGAGAAACTGTATTTGAAACGTTAACATTTTTCCATGGCATGTTTCCTCAGTATTGAAAAATTAATATTTTTATTCATACTTCCATGCAAGCAGGAAGCCAAAAAAATTTCAGAAGGCCAAAAAAGTGGAAAATTCAAAATTTCGAAGGTTGAGCGGGCCCATAGTCTCTCCTCTGGCTATAACCTTTCCTCCACTATTTAACAAAGATTTCATGTTAAATAAATCTTTTCTACTTTTAGTCATCGCAAACTGTTGAATAACACCGTCAATGTCTACTTTTCTATTAACAGTCCTCGTTTTTGTCAAGTGGGTGGTTTATGCTCTAGCTGGCTTTTTGTAATGTCATTCAAAAATTAATTTTGAAGCATCCCTGGACATAATCTGAATTTGGACTTTTTTTTTTACAAAACTGACCACACACAATTAAGTATCATGTAAACAGCACAAGCGGGGGGCCCCTTCACAAGCTGAGGCCCTGGGGATTTTTCCCCTGCTCCCCCTCCCTCTCTGTGCTACTGTTGGCAGGATGTGTAAAACAGAATGGTTAAAACATGCATTTGTATTTTCGTGATTCCCTGCTCTGCAAAGGTGAGAAAGCAATCAAAGAAAGAAGAAAAAATTATTTATAACAGTATACCTTTATTTAAGCAGCAATGCACATTTGGATCCTCGTTTGAATTTCACATTACACATGCTGGAACATAGAGGGTGACATGTTGGCACAAGCATCCGTAATGCATCGTTTAAGGTCCTGCAATGTTTGAGGAGGGGTTGCATGTACCTGCTGTTTTAGGTATCCCCACAGAAGAAAGTCCAGTGGAGTAAAATCAGGCAAGCGTGGTGGCCATTCTTCGAAACCACCATACCCATAGTTAACTTATTAAAAACACTACCGCTTTCCTCCAGAGATATATTTTGATTGCATGGCCCACGACCATCTTCAGTCCGTCATCTTTCTCGTGGGAATGATGTGGCTTCCTGCCTCCTCTTTTTTCTCGCCGTTCTTTCTGCACATGACATCATTCCAGATTTCGTCTATTGTGGCATAGGTCATATCGTTGATGCTGCCCTCTGTTGATATTGTTTCCAATGATTCGCGTACATAAGCATACGTATGGTTGTTGAAATTAACTATTTTTTTGTATTCCTTGGAAATCAATTGCGATAGGTGTGTTTAGCGCGAGGCGGGATAAGGCTGTAGATTGTAGGGGCTGAGCAAAAAGCAATCAGCTGCCCTTCAGACAAATGCTCTGCAAGTTTACTTTAATCTGAATGTTAGCATGTGTATCATCATAAAATCACACAGACCAGTGTATAAAGAACAAGTTAATTTATTAGAGCAAACAACAATCCTTGTGAACAGCATTAAAAGAACAACATTAGTAAAAAGCAACAATTAACAAACTTAACAACATTTTAATAACTGCTATGACTTGACCTTCTGGCATTTTAAAAGATAAACCCCTGATATTACTAAATTACCCCATTTATATTACTAAATTTTATCTATACCTAATCAGGGAGGAGGAGGAGAGGCAAACTTCCACACTCACTTAGAACCAGCTCAACAACTGTTGTTGTTGTTGTACAGCAAACAGGAAAACCACTGCTTTTATACACCCACAGTGATGTCATCAGAGAACTTTCTGGAACAATCCAAGTTTAGTTGCACACTTGCTGCATGCCCAATAAGGATGTAGGAAAAACACCTGACAGTTCATTCTCATGTGAAGTGGGCACTTGAACACCAGCACACAAACCTGTCACACAGTTTGTGTGTGCAGCAGAGCACCAGCACACAAGCCTGACACATCAACACTTATTGCAAGCCAAGATGGCTGCCAAAACAAAATGCCAGAAGGTGTACAGTTTCTGCATGATTGAATACTAGTTGAAGTGAAATTATTTCAGGTATTATGAAACTTAACATTAATGAAACTTTATTATTTTAATTAGAAGACTTCAGACTTTACTTTAATTAGGAGGAAAAACTGTTTACTTATTGAATTAAACTATTGTTTAGATGGATATTGGATATATAAAGGGTGATATGATGAGGCTGGGAAGCACATTAGCTGTACTTCCAACATAGATTGTCTATTGAATTTAATGTCGTTAATGTGTTCAGTTTAGCGATCTTTAATTTTTCTTTTAGTAACCCCAATATAGCAGCCGGCTATTCTTTTATGTTAATTTTATAAATACCTGCGGTGTCAGTGGGTTTTATTTGGTCTTTTTCGGATCTGATACGTTGAAAAATGTTTTGATTTGGTTTTATTGGGATCCTGATATTTTTCTTAAGAGCGGAGTGTGATATTTTATTAGCACTCCGCTCTTAAGAACGCTCCAGTTAACTATGGGAATACCTCCGTATTACCTTTTAACCTTTTAATAAAACCACCATACCCAATTATTTGGTTCCTGAATTCCGTGACAAGGTACTGCTTCTCTGGAGATGTCTTGTGAACAGGCGCTCTGTTATGTTGAAACCATGCATTCCTAAGATTAAACACTGACAGATTCTCCACAAAATCGTTCTGCAGCAGTTGTAAATACCCTGCACCTGTTAAGGTACCATCATAAAATATTCCACCGTTCAACTTGTTACTGTAAATTGCACACCAAACATTAATACCAAACCTCACTTGATGTCGAACATCGGTAAAACATCTAGGATTTTCCAGCGCCCAGTAATGGGTGTGTTGCCTATTGTACATGCCATTCCATGAAAAGCAGTCCTTGTCTGTCCACACTGCATCTGCCAAGAATGTTGGCTGGACCTGTATCTGATTCATAACGAAGTTGCACCATGAATAGCATCACTTGGCATTGGTTGGTATGGATAAGCGCCTGATTATTGTAGGATTTTCCAAACCTGACTTTTTGAGAGGCCACAGTGTTCATTGATCTGTCTTGTATTTCGGGTATGCGAGGTCGTATGCTAGTACCTCATCTGGTTAAACTTGCCGTCTTACCTTAGCTGGTCTGCCAGATCGAGCTCAACTAGTCATGCAGCCTGTCTCCCTTAAATGTTTCTACAACAGATAGGATGGTTTGATAAGAAGGATGCGGGCCTGCAGGGAAACGTTCCCGGTACAACCTTGCTGCTAATCATGCCTTGCGTCCACACTCACCGTGCAGTAAAACCATCTTGCAATACTCCTTTGGAAAATCGCTCCATGGCCAAGACCTTCAACATAGTAGAAACAGAACAAGATGTCTCTTTTATACGAGTGGTCTCAAATGAACAGGTGTGATGTTTCTTATGTATTTGCATACTGCAAAAATTGTGAACATTAAGTGCAAGTTGCATTGAGTTGATGTTGAGATCAGTATAAGGATGCAACTCTCGGGGCTGTGCTACATTGCAGCAGCATGTTTAGCCCGAAAGATAATACTTTCTGCTTCTGTTCGCATTTTGTGGCATCATAGTGTTGGAAATCACAAAAATACAAATGCACGTTTTAACCATTCTGTTTTTCACATCCATGTCAACGAAGTGTCTTTTCGTATAAATCAATAATGCTCTGCAACTTTGCAATTCACTTTTTTCCCCTATCTCGTGCCATTTTCGAGATACGAAAGTTAATTCTCTAGTTTTCCGCCAGGTCTCACTTGGTGGTGCAAATCCAATTTACTATACCTAGACACTACGTTTATAAAAATAACAGCAGCTGTTCCAAAATTAAGAGGATGACAAGGGACTTTAGTGGGCATACTGTATGTATGTATATTATTGATAGATTCTTAAAAAGTATTGTTATGGGCCATACTTTCACTATAATTAGGTGCTTTCGTTTGGTGTTGGGGCATAATTTTCCGAAAAATAATGTAACCTGGTCACAAAATTGGGCATGGTTCCTCTGTTGTTAGCATTCCATCAAAACATTGGTATTATCTAATCGAATTATAGGAAATCTGGAGATCTTTCTACTAATGCAAATTTAGGCAAGCTTTTAAGAAAGCTGACTGAAATGTATAAAAGAAAGCTTATACACTGGTGTGCAAAAATTAAGGACGAAGTCGAAAAATTAGCATATCAGCTGAACGAAGAGGCAGAGCGGACAGAAAGACCAATCAGGAGATTAAGTAAGGTGATGTACGGTAGCACATGCGCAGATATGCAGGTAGACGTAATGGGGGAGTGTCTGAGTAGTATAAAGCATGTTGTCGGTGTAAGATCAGTATTTCTGGCAAAGAGATTGCACGCCGTATAGCAGTTAAAATCACACCGAGTTGCTGCCTCAGCGAGAAATGGCGAATAATCAATCTGTTAGACGACATCTGGATGCTTTTACCCGAGGTCGAATCATTGGGAAGTTGGAGGAAGGCCGCAGTGTGACAAGTGTGGCTGCAGAGTTCGGAATTGCTCACAGCATCGTTTCACGACTTTGGAGACAATTTCAAACTACAGGAACAGCTATCCGGGTGTTTAGTAGTGGTCGTCCACGAGGAACCACACCCGCAGATGACCGGTATATTGCCTTACAGGCCAGAAGAAACAGTCGGCAGACACCGGGAGAAATCGCTAGACACACGACACAGGCGACTGGACGACCGATATCGCGTTTTACCGTGGCCAGAAGACTGCACGGTGGTGGTCTGTATGCACGACGCCCTGTACGGTGTGTACCTCTAACGCCTGCCCATCGGAGAAGGCTTTCTCTGTGGTGCCGGGAGCACCGGAATTGGAGAGACAATGAATGGGGATGAGTACTCTTTACAAATGAGAGCAAATTCAGTGTGAGTAGCGATTCTCATCGCATACTCATCTGGAGAGAGCGGGGAAGCCGCAATCATCCCTCGAACATCATTGAAAGGGACAGGTATGGAGGTGGCGGTGTTCTCGTTTGGGGAGGCATCATGCTTGGTAGTCGTACAGACCTTCACATCTTCGACGCAGGTTCAGTCAACGGGACCCGTTATTGTAACGAGATTCTTCTTCCATATGTGCGTCTTTTTAGAGGCGCTATGGGTCCGCAGTTCCTTTTCATGGACGACAATGCACCATGTCATCGCACAGTAGCTGCCGAACAGCTCTTAGAGATTGAGGATATTGAACGTATGGATTGGCCGGCACGATCTCCGGATCTCAATCCCATCGAGCATGTATGGGATGTTCTAAGCAGACGCTTGGCAGCTCGTACCTTACCACCAGTAACGATTCCGGAGCTTCGATTGCGCTGCAAGACGAATGGGCATCAATGCCTCAACAACTCATTGACACCCTCATTCACAGCATGGGCAGACGCTGTGAAACCTGCCTAGCAGTCAGGGGAGATCCTATACCCTATTAAAGACCGGATGTTTCTTGCTGGACACCCATCACAGGGATGTTTCGGCCTTCGGTCGCATTGAGCTCCATGCTACTTTTTCAATAAAGCTTCTTTTTATCCCTCTGATTTCTCTTTTAGTAAGTGTTGCTTACATTACTCATGTCCTTACGTATTGGGGATCTTACGGTATTACATGTGTTGATTTGGAAAGCTTTTGTACAAAGTTATATTGAAAAAACCGTCTCGTCCTTAATTTTTGCACACCAGTGTAGTAGCACAGGTGGGAGAGTTCTTCAGTTATCAGTTGAGCAAGAGCCAATCTATTCATTCCATTCCCTAGTGTACATTGAATGTAATGTATTAGAATTACTTTGAGTGTTCCTGTAAAACAACTATTTATGCTATATGCATGAATTTTAGTTTATGCTACTCAGGAATAGTGTAGCTTTCTATCAGAGTGAAAAAAATCTTTAGAATAAATTTAGTTGTTACAGAGATGCTCATAGATCATAATGTAATTCTTATGAGTATTGTAAAGAACTGCTTGTGCTATATGTATGAAAGGTAACCTATATTATTCAGGAATAGTGTAGCTTACTATCAGTGAAAAAAATCTTTAGAATTGTTTCAGTAGTTTCAGAGATGTCCATAGAGCATAATGTAATTCTTATAATTATTTGAGATATCCATGAAAGAGTTAGCCTTATTACCCTGAAATAATGTAGCTTTCTACCAGTGCAAAATTTTTAGAATTGGTTCAGTAGTTATAGATACCCACTAAGCATATTGTATTTGAATCATTTTGATTGAAACTGTAAAAGAAATATTTATGCTATACGCATGAATTTTAGCTTATGTTACTCGGGAATAGTGCAGCTTTCTATCTGTGAAAATTTTTTAGAGTCGGGTCAGTGGTTACAAAGATGCCAATGGAGTATAATGTAGTTCTTATGAGAGTCACTGTAAAATTGTGATACATGCATGAAAGGTAGCCCATATTACTTAGGAATAAGATAGTTTTCGATCAGTGAAAAAGATTTCAGATTTGGTTCTGTAGTTACAGAGAAGCCCATAGACCGTAATGTATTAGAATTGTTTTGTGTGTCTCTGTAGAAGAACTATTTATGCTAAAGCAAGAAAGGTAGCCTATATGTTAATCATGAGCGTTCTAACCCATACCTTTATGTATAGTATTTCAAACAATAGCTTCCATTTGTTGAAAGATTCTTTAAAGGTTTAGCCCATTCTTTCTAAGTACAGTAGTCGCCGCTTATTCTGGTGAAAATCGGCAGGAACTGAACGAAATGGCCAAATTACACTGGTTTTCCGCCGGTTACCTCGGTAGTGAGTGTCGGTTTATCCGGTCAAATAATCTTTGGAGATTAAGTAAAATTTCTATGTAATTAGCTTTTAGGGCGAAGTGAAAGCCAGTCGAAGATGACTCATATTTGTGTGGAGTGTTACGATAATTCAACCAAAACAATTGTTAATACACTTAACAGAATTTGAAAAAAAATAATGATCACTCTTAAAATAAATAAAACTTTGTGAAAAAACACACTTAATTTTTTTTGTTTTTTTCACTGTGTTCAGTTCCATTGTTTCAATGTGTTTTTTCACAAATTTTTTATTTATTTTAACCTTTAACACCAGTATTTTGAGTGTTTTTTCCGTAATGATCAATCTTATTCCCAGAACCAATGGAACACCTGATGATGACGACGATCATGTGCGCTCGAAACGGTTACGTTTCTCAAGAGCAGATTTGCTGAACGATATAGAGTTTACATAGAGCATTTGAGGAGAACAACGTATATGACCACATCACCTCTTTTCAACATTAAGTGAGATTCAATCTGCTATGCTTCTAAAACAGCCTTTAATTTCGGACCCCCCCCCCCCTTCAAGAAGTTGAATTTTTTTTTTTTTTAATAAATGCATATACGCATTTTTTCGCTTGTTCACTTCTTCATTCTTTCATAAATATGTGCATATGTTAAGGTTAAACTCTTGGCGCATATTTTTGAATTAATTCATTGATTGTGTTCTTAAATTTTCCCACTTTTACTTTGCTCCCACCGTTTAATTCGGATTTCGGTTATTCCGGCCAATTTCAATCCGCCCCAATGTGACCGGAATAAGCGGCGACCTCTGTATATTGTTGCAGAAAACTCTGTTAAATTCTCGGGTTCGTCGTTCTGAAGTCCAGTGTATCTAGAAAGTTCTAGTAAAAAGTCTACTTGTCAGGATGGAACACGAACTTCATTGCTTCTAGCACTTCGACGAACAATCCGTTGTACAAATTTTACAATCACTAACAGCCAGTAGTTTGTTTATAACAGTCTGCCCAGTACAGAAGGTTTCACAGATGCTGTATTTCTCACACAAAATAAACATTTCCGAAAACTAAAATTCAGTGGAAATACTCGAGGAAAATCATTGACAGTTCCTCAATGAAGAATTCACGCATAGCATTCAAAAACAAGCTTCTAGAGCAAAATATTGCTTCTATAGCACAATGCACAGAGTAATGCAGCGAACTCAACGTGCGTTCGATGACAACTCACATCTACTGGCCTGTCCCGCCTCTATTTATAGGTATCGCAGCAGTTAAGAGAAAATTCTAGAAAGAGCTATTTCTCGAAGATTCATCGTAAAGCGCGATTATTGATTGCATCATGGAAATGTAAATGAGTAATACTAGAAAAATGCGTGATTCTAATGCAGGGAAGCAAACATTACAGGCCCCATTTGTAAAATCGCACCAAATGTCCGAAGTTTCGCCAAGTTTGGCGACTTTCTGGCGAAATACCGCCAAATTTGCCATTAAAAATAAGTTTCCAAAGTGAGGTCAGCTAAACCGTAGCACCAATATTTCTTAGAATTTCTAGAAAACCCTATGTTAACCAATGGAGAAACCCCAAAACTCCTTATTTCTCGTTCTAGTTAACTCAGGTATGGGCAACCTTTGAAAAGTTGCGGGTCAAACTCCAGGATGTAGTTGCGAGCCGTATAATTGGGATTTATACGAGATTTTGAACGGTTTATATGAGTTTTATACAGAGTTACGATATGTTCCGTGGGCCAGAGGTTGCCCATATGTGAGTTAACCGAATTTGATGCAACAAATTCCAAAATTTAATTATTTGACGCATAGAGTGCGATTTTTAACCCCCGGGAGGCAGGAAAATCCGAAAATTCGTAACAATATTATTGACGCATTTTTAAAAGGCATTGTTATACCGTATGTTTTTGCCTTGATTCTAGCACTAGCATCCCTTTGTTGAAAGGCATTTTTAATAAAGGTTTAGTTCACTGTTTCAAAGTATATTATTGAAGCATATTTTTTATAGCGCATTCTTATACTGTGTATTTTGGCATTGTTTCCAACAATTATGTTCCTTTGTTGAAAGGCATTTGTAATAAAGGTTTAGTTCATTATTCCAAAGCATATTATTGACGCTTATTCTTAAAAAGTATTGTTATACCGTATATTTTTGCATTGTATCTAACAATTACGCCCCTTTGTTGAAAGGCATTTGTGATAAAGGTTTAGTTCACTGTTTCAAAGTTTATTGTTGACCCATATTCTTAAAGAGCATTGTTTTACCGTGGATTTTTTCACTCATTCTAACAATCACGTCCCTTTGTTAAAAGTCATTTTGAATATAAAGGTTTAGTTCATTGTTTCAAAGTATATTATTGACACACATTCTTAAAGAGCATTGTTATACCATGTATTATTTCATAGATTCTAACATTATGTCCCTTTGTTGAAAGCCATTTGTAATAAAGTTTTAGTTCACTGTATCAAAGTATATTATTGACACATATTCTTAATGAGCATTGTTATACCGTGCATTTTTATTTAGCGTTAATTCTAACAAATACGCCCTTATGTTGAAAGTCATTTTTAATGAAGGTTTAGTTTATTGTTTCAGAGTATATTATTGACACATATAATTAAAAACATTGTTATACCTTATATTTATACCCTGTAAAAGAACTATTAATGCATATAGCATAAATAGTCCTTTTACAGGGACAATCAAAATAATTCTAATACATTACTCTTTATGAGCATCTCGAACCGATTCTAAAACTTTTTTCACTGATAGAAAACTACACTATTCCTGTATTTTTAGCTACCTTTCATGCACATAGCACAAATAGTTCTTTTACAGAGACACTCAAAATAATTTTAATACATTACGCGTTATGGACATCTCTATGACTACTGAACCGATTCTAAGGATTTTTTGCCTAATAGAAAGCTTCACTATTCCTAAGAATTCTATGCTACCTTCCATGCATCTGCCGCAAATAGTTCTTTTACGGTGACAGTCATAAGAATTAGATTATGCTATGAGAGCATCTCTGCAACTACTTAACCGATTATAAAAAAAATTCTCAGATCTAAAGCCGCACTATTCCTGAGTATTATAGGCTACCTTTCATTTATAAAACATAAATAGTTTTGACAGGGACACTTAAAATATTTCTAATACATTTCCCTCTACGGGCATCTCTGTAACTACTGAACTGTTTCTAGAGATTTTCTCACTAATAAAAAGCTACATTATGCCTCAGTATCATAGGCTACCTTTCATGCATGTGTCACATAATTCTTTTACAGGGACACTCATAGAATTGTATTACGCTCTATGGGGATCTTTGTAACTACTCAGAGTGGCTATTCGGACCGGCCGGTGCGGATAGCTTACAGGCTATTCGGCCCGTTCTGTAGTGCTGCCATCTATATTTAAATGTTCGTACTAATAATTCACCAATAATTTATTTAAAATTGTATGTTTACTTAGACCAAAGAAAACGAATTTCGTCCGCAATTTCTTTTTTTTAAATTTATATTTAAGCTTTGGTCTGAAATGAGTAAGCTTTTAATATGAGGTATAAAACTACAAAAATTTTAATTCCCGTTAATGAAATTTAGTGTAAGCTTTACAATAAAGGCAATCGTAAGTTTCCGAAAGGTTTGACGACTGGAAATAGAATTGCATGAAAATTCTTTTATACATATTTAATGTATTCATGACGTTATTTTATACGTATGTAAAATTATCAAATGAAACAAACAATTTTGCAAATTTTTATACAATTCCAATTTTAACGATCATTAAATTCATCGGAAATAATCCTCGCTTGTTAACTTTGCTTATTATTTTTTTAATGAATTTTACACATATTTTTATGTAAACTATTATTTTTTTAAACATACTTCAAGTTTGCAATATATATAAAGCTTTGGTTTAATAAAATTTAATTAACTTTTACATAAGGGATGAGGGCTCCTCACGTCGTGTTCGTTTTCTTAAAATAAATTTAATGAGGCAAACAAATACAATTCTAAAGATGTAGTATCTCACGAAAGCAGGGCCTGATTATGAGCATCAGGGGCCTGGGGCATTGATGGATTTGGGAGCCCCATCTATGAAATTTGTTTTACTTTACATAAAATTTTGATATAAAAAAGAATATTTCAGAACAACATTTGAAATTGGGGCCCTGGGCAAAGTCCTTATTTGCCCATTCGATAATAAAGCCCTGCACGAAAGTAACATAAATATAATAAAGTCAATAAAAAACACAGAAATATTATATTCTGCTCCATATATTCAACTTTTTAAACCAATCATGCAATTAAACAGGTTTAGCTTTTCGAAGAATAATTCTTTTATTTTATTTATTATTCCCCCCCCCCCTTCTTTACGCGAAACATTGGAAAGAGAAATTCTAAAATGAAGGCGATATAAATTAGTTTATTTATTAATAGGTATTTCATTTAATTTTTTGTAACCATGTCCATGTATAAATGTTTTTGGAGTGCTGTAACATAGCTCAAATATAATTTTCACAGTGACCTTTTGTGTGCTAAGCAGATAATATTTTTGCACTTATTTAATTGAACAAACTAGTGTCAGGTTTAACAATATAAAAAAATCTGGAGTGACTCCACTCGACTTTCCAAACACTTACGATTAAGATCATTACCAAGCATTTTTATAAATTTTAATCGATGAATAATTCAAACATATATACCAAATTGAAGCTCAATGGAATGCGCCGTTTAAACGCTAGCGCACTTTCAAGAATTTCCCTCCATAAGCCATAATGTAAAAGAAATCTTCGTCGTAGCCCTGTAGAAAAACTGTAAGTCCTATGCGTACCAAACTCAATACCGGTCTTGCGACGGTGGTTTGCAACATATATACCCAATTAGAGCTCAATCCAATGCCCCGTTTAGGAGCTATCGTGTTCACTCACATACACACACACATACATACACCTCGTAAAAATAGCAAAAATGAATTCAGAAGACCTCAAAACGTGTCACCAAAATCTCGAAGTCGAATTTTTACTTTCCGAACATGTACCCCTCCAAAAAAAGTATTCGAGCAAGAGAGAAATTTCCTACGTTGGTTTCGTATATTAAAAATTATTTATCATAGAATATGAATTAGGCTATGTATAAATGCGACATTTCGTATTTCCGTAAAGTTGTGTATTTTTCAAAAACTCAATTATTATTCGTAAATCTGATATAGGAAATTTCTCTCTTGCTCGAATACCTTTTTTGGAGGGTGTACCATGTAAGGAAAGTATTGTAATCATGAAAAAAATCGAATTCGAGATTTTGGTGTATTTACACGTTTTGAGGTCTTCTGAATTCATTTATGCTATTTTTACGAGATGTGTGTGTGTGTGTGTGTGGGCGCCGGCAGAATATTTCCCAGGGGGGACAAAGACTACTCCAGGGGGAAGCAAAGACTACTCAAGAGGGGGGGGGGGTAAAGACTACTTCAACGTATGGTTACCATGTTGGAAAGAGCAAAAAGCAGGGGAAAACACTGCATACAAAAATCCAGGGGGGGGCATTTACCCCCCTTGCCCTATGCTGCCGGCACCCTGTTTGTGTGTATGTGAGTGAACACGATAGCTCCTGAACGGGGTATTCGATTGAGCTCAAATTCGGTGTATATGTTATAAACCACCGTCGCAAGACCGGTATTGATTTTGACGTGTATAGGACTTTTAGTATTTCTACAGGACTACGACAAAGATTTCTTTTACATTATGGGAGGAAATTCTTGAAAGTGCGCTAGCGTTTAAACGGTACATTCGATTGAGCTCAAATTGGGATACATGTTATAAACGACTATCGTAAGACCGGTATTGATTTTGGTGTGTATAGGACTTAGTTTTTCTACAGGGCTACGACAAAGATTTCTTTTACATTATGGCCTATGGGGAGAAATTCTTGAAAGCGCGCTTAGCGTTTAAACGGTGCATTCGATTGAGCTTCCATTTGGTATGTACGTTTGAATTATTCATCAATTAAAATTTATTTAAATGCTTGGTAATGATCTTAATCATAAGTGTTCGGAAAATTGAGTGGAGTCACTCCAGATTTTTTCAAGATTACAATACTTTCCTTATATGGTACATGTTCGGAAAGTAAAAACTCTCAGGTCATAAAATGAATGATTTTTAATTTTAAATAGTTATAAGCATAGTACGTTTAAGATTTTAAATTTTCACTTTGCATTGCGCTAGTTACAAGTACAGTTGCACACATTTAAGTAAATTTTAAAAATGTTTCCCCTAATACAACACATTCTCATAAAATTTTTCTGTTTTAAGTTTTATGAGCACGTTGTCCTATGGCGTGAAATGGTAAAATGAGTAAGTATTCTTATAGATAAATTGTCATATTTGAAGAATATTAAGCAAAATACTAAATAAACAATGACGTTATTTTATATATTTTGCAGCACTTATATTTAAGTAATTAGCATTTCATTTGTTCTATTCATACATTTAAAACATCGAAAATTGGTTCTCAGAATTCAGTATCATCAGTATTGTCACCAGTCATTCAAGGATTCTGACCTACCGTGCGGCTGTCGATCTGGAGCTTTGGTCGGTTTTCTCTAGATGTCACGTGAATAAGCGTTTGAACCCCTTAGAAAGTTTGCCGCCTGAGACATCCCTTAGACAGATTATCCCAAGTGTAGTGTTTGCCTTAAATACACAATGCAATACAATGTATCCATTCATTTTACTATCAAATGACTAAAGAGAATATGGCACTGCGAAATATTCATAAAAGTACTGTATGATCTGTTTTGCATAAATGTTATCGGTTATGTACTAGTAGAGTTCAGCCATTATAAGAACGGACTAAGGTATCCTCCTCCATTTTTCCAAGCACATATACTTCTTCAGAAAAAAAAGGTACTATACAATTACCAATATATCAAATTAACTATATTGTTTTACTAAACAAGAACAAGGGTTCCTGATCATACTGCAATACAATAAAATAAAAGGCAAGTCGTTTCGAAATAGTACCCTACACTTTTGAGTACCATCTCTTATCTTCCATATGACAGTAAATCAACATTAAATGAGTACTAATGAATTGAAAGTTTAAATTTTATTAAAATGTAAATATGTAACCATAGGAAGTAACCATAGGAGTCGGGAAAAAACGCACAATATTGAAGGGGTTATTTTTTTAGATGAGCAGGGGGGGGGCGTGAAATAAAAAAATGTAAGGCAGGAGTGGGCACACGAAAGGGCGCAAACAGAAGTACTTTCATGTATTTTGTATTTATCTCCATTGAAAATTGACATTCAGGTAATTTTCCAAGGACAGTTGTCTGATTTATAAGTGCACAGTAGCCCCATTGCCCCCTAGGTTTTGGCGAAGTGAAATTTTTTTAAGCATTTGAATTTTTTTGTATCCGTTTTGCAGTAAAATGTTTCATACTCTGAAAGCCCCCCCCCCCCCCCAGTAGAAACATTAGTATTTTCACTTAAATCCTGGTTTTAAATCAAATTTGTAGAAAAGTGGGGTGAAGGCGCTTTTTCCAGCTTCACATTAAAAACATAAAGAATGTAGGAAAAACTCTTAACGGAAAAAACGCCAACCAGAAAAAAAAAACTAATCCTCCCTTCACCCCCCCCCCTTTAAACCAATAATTTTTACTTAAATATTCTACATGAACTTATTTCGTTGTTCAGTAAATATGATAATATATTTAATCAAATATTGGCTTGCCCCCAAATTCTTTTGTTTTTGAGTAAAGGAGGTGCTTTTGTAATTTCAGAGCATTCAATTTTAATCTATTATCATATTAATCACAAAAATTTAAAACCAAGCCACATGTCAAGATCATGAAGGTCATAAAAGGGAGGAAAGGAGGGGAGGGAAATCTTCCTTTCTTTTTCCTGGAAAAAAGGAAAGATTCCTCCAACAAAAGATACTATGACCGTCGGAAATTGTGTACGGTCAAGCAATTTCTTTGAGGTTGATTCCTGTTCAACTCACAAAATACATGTACTGTACAAACATTTTACATTTAAGAATATACCCAGTAAAAACATTTAAAAGCTATGTGATAATAAATATTTTATCACATTTTTTATATCAGCTATTCTATCTAGAAAGATACATCCTTTTATTGAGATTTTTTTAAACAAAATATTCAAAATTATATAAATGAAAATTTTTAAAAGCTGAATAGAAACTGAATTGACTTCAAACGATTTATTTAAATTTTAATGAAACTTAAAATCATAATAATTTCATTTTTTTTTCTCTAAAATATTTAAATCATTTTTATTTCCTAGTTTTGTGGAACTTCTAAATAGTGATGAATTATATATAAATGACAATAAAACATTCAAACTAATATCAAAATATTCAGAAGCCATGTGCCTCAGATTAACTAAGATCTTAAAGGTAATATGATATATTCTCTTGAAAATAATAAAATAAAGAAATAATTTAATTACTGAATTATTAATTTAATTAACTGATTGTTCAATTTGTGTGTATTCTTAGGACAAAGTCCTAGTCATTCGGTAACAAATTATAACATTTTCGAAAATTTTAAATACCATCTCTCACCTAACAGGCAATCCTAAAAAAAGAATATAAGACTCTATAGATTTAACATGCACGTTCTCTGTAATATATTACCACCTTTAGTCTGATTCGTAATCAGTTATGGATTATTATTACTGGTTTTCTTTTTATAAGTGCAAGAGTTTACTCTGATTCATGGTAATTTATCATTTAACTCTTTGGTTTTAAATAATAATTCTTAAAAATAAAGGATTTATAAGTATACCGTTACCGGGTGATTCAAAATAGATGTTAAGGCAATTATTTTTTAAACCGTAAGTGATCGAAACATACTTCCAATTAGAAAAGTTCGTCAAATTAAGACTAGCTTTCAGATATGGCATTTTTTTACTAGGGGTTGTGTACATTTAAAATACGAAATTTAGTTTTTATACGGTCCCTCTTTCTTACCCGTTATATTTAGAAGAATGTTGCTCTTTGTCTAAGAAAATTATGAAACAAATCCCGTGTCTCTAAGTGGAATAGTTAGCGAGAAAATTAATTTTGAAAATGATGACTTATACCACTTTACCTACGGTGTTGGCGTCAGTTTTCAGTCAGTTTTAATATAAATTTTAAAAATAGAAATCGCGGACGAAATTCGTTTTCTTTGGTCTAAATAAACATACAATTTTAAATAAATTATTGGTGAATTATTAGTACGGACATTTAAATATAGATGGCAGCACTACAGAACGGGCCGAATAGCCTGTAAGCTATCCGCACCGGTCGGTCCGGATAGCAACGGCCGTAACTACTTAACTAATTCTAAAACTTTTTTTCACAGTTAGAAAGTTACAATATTCCCCAGTATTATAGTCTACCTTACCATTCATCCATATAACATGAATAGTTTTTTTTACAGCGACACTTAAGATAGTTCTACTACATTACGCTATATGGGCGTCTTTGTAACTACTGAACCGATTTTAAAACTTTTTTTCGCGAATAGAAAGCTGCACTATTCCTGAGTATTATAAGCTACCTTTATGCATACATCACAAATAGTTCTTTTACATGGACATTCAGGTGGCGGATCTAGGATTGGGTAAAGGGGGGGGGGCTAACTTACTGGGTATTCAATAATTTGGGTACAGTTATCCATAGGCCCTACGAGAAGGGGGGGGGGCAGACGGTGGTCGCCGCCCCTGGGCCTGTGCGAGTTAGAGTGGGTCTGTGTTCAGCAAAAGTGCGTCCGTGAATTTTTCAGTATGTGTTACGAATTTCATTTATAGATCTGTACTTAAAATCTTTTTTTTTTTTTTTTTTTTAAATAGACTAAATTTTGAATACATAATTCTAGAATGATTTAGATGGCAGAAATGTTAATTCTACCATTCAAATACGTATTAGTATTTTTTTTCCAACCTTTGAACATGAATTAAAAGTACCACTACATATCAGAAAAACTTCCCTACCACTCTCTTTCCTTTTAGCATTTTATATAAAAATCATTAAAAACAGCAGTTTTACAAAAAAAAAATCCTTCTTTCCCTCCTGTTTTTCCAAAACTTTTGTGCTTTACGACAGGGGCCAGGAAGATTTTCATCCCGCATTATAAAATTTCGGAAGGAGGCTTTGTATCCAAGCTGGACGACATTTGGCACGATTTTTTACATGCCGTCTGTATATTTTATTTTTCTGCCTACATATAGTATTACGTAATCGAATTTCGAGAAAGGTGTGCGAATTTCCGATAAAATAAAATGCTCGAACCTGCTAGGACTTATATTTCATAGGAAAAACAATGTCTGAAAAAATTAATTTAAATCATACCTCTTTTTTCCATTATGATATCATTGTATTCCTTCTAATTATGCACCTCTTTACAAACTGCCTGATAGTGATACAAGTACATTTTATGAGTGCTGTTCCTCGTGAAATAGCTTGTTCTGGGGCTGTGCATTTATGATTTTTTCCTGATAATTTGCGCTTTCACTCTCACTAGACAAATTATCATTTTTCGGAATTTTCATAAAATAATCACCTATATTACAAATCAATGACCGCTTTCTTGAGGCCATAATATTTGCATTTAAATTAAATTCTACACACAAACGGAGCTAAATAGAGAACAAATAAATCACACTAGCGCTTCAACCGAAAAAAACGACCAGGCGGCGGAAGCAATTTCAACGGGTTAAGATTTTGAAGCCTGCTTAGAAAGGATACAGTATTTCCAAGAAATTCTTCCACCATTCATAAACATTCAAAACGGGTGTATTTTTGTATAAACAGGAAATGTCCGAAAACCAGATTAGGAAAATTAGCCATAGTAATAGTATTCTTTCATAATACCCCTGAAAATCCAAATGGCGGAACAAAAGAACCTTTCACAATGGTACAGTGGCAGCTCTTCCATTTGAGCACATGAGCACGTGAACCCCCAAAGGAAAAACTAAAGAATAAACATATTAACAAATAAAATCTAAAAAATATTAAGTACACTTCTAGATTTTGGGGGATTTAAAACGTGAGTTTTACTCTCTCCCCCCTTCTCCCCCCGTTATTATTAAATACGCTTATTATAGCTAATGCACTGTCACAGAAGCGTAGACAGCTCGAGAGAAGTGCGGCGCTGCTGATATCACTCCGTTCGCACATTTTCACTGTGCACACAGGGCCATTTTTTGCGGTATCTCTTCCGGGTTTTCCCTTGGTTTGTAATTTTCGGTTAGTTAATTAATATTTATTTCATTTTCTTATTATTTTCTTTATTTCTCCCATTTTTCACTACATTATTTTTTTACAAACTAGTGTAAATAATTAAGACGGGAGTAAAAGACGTGTTTCGGAGCTAAAGCAATGACAGTTTTCAATATTATCCTTTGAAAAAAAATTTGAAATAAAATGAATCAAGACTGAACCGGTCTCCGAGAACAGAAGCGGACAGTGCTGGGCAGAAGTAAAGCGCTGCTGATATCATTCCGTTCGAACATTTTGATTGTACACACGGTGAATTTTTTTTTTTTTTTGTTATCTCTTCCGGATTCTACCTTGGTTTCCTATGTTTGGTTAGTTATGATTTTGTAGATGTATTTTCTTATTATTTCTTTTTTTATCATTTTTCATTACAACATTTTTTACAAACTAGTGTAAATTATTAAGATGGAAGTAAAATAAGTATTCCAGAACTAAAGCAATGCTATTATTCAATATTATCCTTTGAAAAATAATTGAAATGAAATAAATCAAGACTGTACCTTTGCTAAAACTTATCTTGGTGACGAAATGTAAGACAAAATATGACTTGTTTTCTTTTAGTTGCGTGCCTTGTTCTCCTTTAACTGCTGGAAACGCAAATCTATTTTAATTTGTAAGGTGCGTCGTATCTGCCTATTTAATTTTCGAAATTCCCTTTGTGAACCTCTATTTAAATAACCCATGAGCCACCACTTGGTACAGGCGATAGCCAATTGGGATTCCTAGTCATTTGATGTCTATTATGTTACACCCCCCCCCCCATCCCCGCACTATGTACATCTATCATAAGGCATTCCACATCAAGTGCACATCAGTACAGAACATGGGCGCCGGGAGGGGGGTGCAAGGGGGTGCACTTGCACCCCCCTGGAAATTTGAAAAAAGTATAATTAACCTGAAAATATAAGTAGTTTGTTTTACCCTTAAGAGAGTAAAAAAAAGAGCCTGAATATGTGTGTGATGTTTCGATTTCTACGTGTAACTGTCGCATTAAATTAGCTGCTTAGACCTGTGTTAATGGCTTAATATTTTCTACCATTGTACATAAATTTTATACTTTTGAGAATTCGTCCACATTTTTATTTTGGGATAATGTTGGCGCACGCACATGAACCCTCATAATGTACTGACCAACGTCGTAGTAGTGTTGAATGCCCCACGGCATGTGTCCGCAATTAGGAAAAAAATATTTTGAAAAAGTCTCGATAGTATTCGAGGTAGACGGGGCCGGGCTTGTCTCGAACTATCGAAATCATGAAATTAATAAACAGATAAATGGAAATAAAGCAATTTTTGTGATTTGAGTGCATATTTAAATGAAAAATTTAGTTACATATTATCACATTACTGATTAGAGCAGGTTAATAATTTCGGAAAATAATAGTCAATTCTTTTGAATTGACACTATAACTCGTTTCCACACAGCAGTATCGCGCCATTGCCAAAGCAGCATGTCAACGCTGCACAGAATTGTCTCTCTCTATGAGAACATCTACAGAAAAAATACACCCACTTTCTTTGGGAGAGGGATTTCTGATAGGACTTCAGGGTGCACCAAGTATTTGAATTTTTGTCCTGCAATTAAAAAAAAATCGCATGTTTTATATGCGTTGGTCATTATTTGGGAGCTGAACTGATTTTTTCAATAACTGAGATGTATGGAAAACAACAACAATCGAAACTAGAACTATCGAGACTCTACTGTGAATATGATTAAATGCAATTATTTTAGGACTTAACGCATAAAATTTAACATTTCTTTTTAACATTATAGAGTTAATTTTTCAGAGATTTAAACTAAAAAACTATTAGATGAAAATTTGTATTTTGAGTTTTTTGACATGGTGATTTTTCAACTATTAAGTGAAGGCATCACTGCGTCACTTTCGAAACTTGGGTTCTGTTTCAATATGTGGATGTCCTTGACAAGTGCACTTAAAGCAAACCTGCACATGGGGTATCTGTCATGGAAGGGGGGGGGTTGCGTTGGGAAGAGGACTTTTTAAGGGGTTCTAACGCGTATTCACGTAACATGTAGATAAAACCGGCCAAAACTCAAAAGCATTAGATTCACAGCCGCGCGGCAGGCCAGAACTATTGACCTTCACATTTCAGTCATCTACCATTTTCAGTACTGGACATGCGGGAACCTCTAAGCCAAAAATTTCTATATACATCAATGCTAGAGAAAATACATTTCGCTTCAGTTTTTCAGGGAAAATTCGTATGTTTAAATATAAAAAAATGTTATCAAAATTGCATATAATTTAAATAAGTATTAGTATACTTAAATTGAGGTATAATTAGGCCAAATTAATAGTTTAATATTTTTCAGCTGCGACAATATAACTATGACGATGTTTATTTCACATTGATGCTACATTTTCAAGTCAAGATTCTTCTTCCTTCAAACGCCAAATAGTCTAATTTTTTATATGTATGTATACAGGGTGTCCCTGAAGGTAGTTAAAATACATACAAAGAAGCATTTTTCTGCATTGCAACGTTTGGTCGGAAATGAAAAATGTAGATAGTTTCAGCACGATAGGGCTCCAGCCTAGTTCGCAAATAATGTGCGTAATTACCCTATTGTCATCTTTGAACCCCGTTCGATTGGACAAGATGAACTAGTTGCTCGGCCGGCACGTTCATTAGATTAATCAAGTATCGAATTTTGCTTTTGGGGACACCTCAAGATACTCGTTAGAAGACTCCCGTTGACACAGATGAGGGCCCCATTGCAAAACTTTAGTAACCGCTGCAAGCGTTCGTGGAACACCTGGCATCTTCGAAAGGGTACGCCAGTCACTTGATAGACGATACCAGCACATCTGAGCATTTACAATAGAGCTTTTGCATTTGTTATATTTCCATCTACACTTTTTATTTTTAACTCCACGCTGCTAATCTGCTATACAAAAAATGCTTTATGAATTCAGGAACACCCTGTATATGTATATGTATATATATCTAATATATAAAATTCTCCTGTCCCAGTGTTAGTCACCTAACTCCTCCGAAACCACTCGACCAATTTTAATGAAATTTTCTATGTATATTCGTTAGGTCATAGAATAGGTTTTTAACTATGTCTCATACCCCTAAGTCATAAGGGCGGTCCACCCCAAAATGTTTAGCCCCCGAGTGCTATTCATTTCAATCAGGATTTCTGTGTAGACATTAGCGTGTCGAGTCACTTTTCAAGTGTGTTTGCCAGATAATGTGGAGAGGGGGGGGGGGAAGTTAATCAAATATTGAAAGTCGCACAAGGTTTGCAATTTTTGATAATTGATCGCTAAATGTGGTGCCAAAACGCGACAATTTATTATAAATATATTTCGCGTATAGTTAGAAAACGCCTGGCGTATATTGTAAAAGAGTTTTATTAGGAGATTTTAATATAGATTTCTATTTCTAAGAAGTTCTCTGTGGAACAAGAAAGGAAAACAAGGTACACTCGTGGATTATGATGCCCATTCCAAACAGCATTTAAAATGTCTTTGCGGTATAGTTGGAATATGCCTACAGGAAGAATATGCCTGGCGAAGATTGTAAAACAATCTCAGTAGGCGATTTTAAGATAGATTTCGATTCCAAAGATGCGTTTTATGGTACAAGAAAGAGTTGATTCCTATTTTAACATCCCCACTCTCGCCAACCTAAAAAATCACCGTACTTTGGCGAGCTTTGCAGTCATGGGTCTCTGGGAGTTATGCACAAGATTTAACGGTACTTACGTATTATCCCGGCGGTCCGGCAAGACAAGCAATTTTTCACCAAGATAAATGCCGGGCACATGAAATTGTTGATGGTTTGGAATACGATTGTACGATACGGTAAGTATCAAGTTAGGTTAGTTACGGTAAGTAAGTTTCAACGCTCCCAAAAGAACCAGATAAAAACTAAAGTAAACAAACTAGCGATAAACGCACCAGTTAAGGAATCTGAAGACACTTAATTATTAAAACTACATTAATTGGCAATTCAAAATAAATAAAAATGTAACGGCATGCTTTACTTACATGTTGTTCCAAATCGCCATTTTATTTCTAAATTACGATTGCCACATTAATGCAAAAAATCGTCATGGTAACTGCATATGTTTAATGATCGCCACCTTGGCGGGAGTCGAGGCGTTAAAGTAGGAATCAACCCAAGAAAGACAAACCGGTACATTCATGGATTATGATGGACATTCGAAACAATATATAAAACGATGAATTATATTTGTAATATACTTGGCGAAGATTGTAGAATAGTTTTAGTAGGCGATTTTAAGATAGATTTCGATTCCAAAGATGGGTTTTACGAAACAAGCAAGAAAAATACAGCACAGTCATGAATAATGATACACTTTTGAAACTTAATGGAATAAGTAAGAAAAATAGGGACAACGTATAACTAATGATACGATTTTAATATATAGCACTATAGTGTGTATTTAAAACCTGAAAGTGTTTCAGATTTTCATCCTTTTTTCTTTCCGAACATGTATCCTGTAAGGAAAGTATTGTAATCATGAAAAAATTCGACTTCGAGATTTTGATATATTAACACGTTTTGAGGTCTTCTGAATTCATTTATGCTATTTTTACGAGATGTATGTTTGTATGTGTGTGTGTGTGTGTGTGTGTGTGTATGTGAGTGAACACGATAGCTCCTAAACGGGGCATTCGATTGAGCTCAAATTGGGTATATATGTTATAAACCACCATCGTAAGACCGACATTGATTTTGATGTGTATAGAACTTATAGTTTTTCTACTGGGCTACTACAAAGATTTCTTTTACATTATGGCTTATGGGGGGGAAATTCTTGAAAGTGCTCTAGCGTTTAAACGGTACATTCGATTGAACTCATATTGGGTATATCTAATAAATAAAATTCTCATGTCACAGTGTTAGTTACCATACTCCTCCAAAACGGCTCAACCGATTTTAAAGAAATTTTATATGTATATTCGTTAGGTCTGCGAATATGATTTTGTCTCATACCCCTAAGTCACAAGGGCGGTCCACCTCAAAATTTTTAGCACCAGAGTGCTAATAAGTTCAATCAGGATTTTTGTCTAGGCATTAGCGCATCGAGTCCCTTTTCAAATGTGTTTGCCAGATAACGTGGAGAGGGGGGGGGCGTTAATAAAATGTTGAAAGTCGCACAAGGATTTGCAATTTTTGATAATGGATCGCTAAATGGGGAGCCAAAACGTGACAATTTATTATAAATATATTTCAAGTATAGTTAGAAAACGCCTGGCGTATATTGTAACACAGTTTTATTAGGCGATTTTAATATTGATTTCTATTCTGAAGAAGTGCTTTTTGGAACAAGAAAGGAAAACACTGTACTTTAATGGATTATGATTCCTATTTCATGTCTTTGCGGCATAGTTGGAATATGCCTATAGGAGGAATATGCCTGGCGAAGATTGTAAAACAGTTTCAGTAGACGATTTTAAGATAGATTTCGATTCCAAAGATGTGTTTTATGGTACAAGAAAGAGTTGATTCCTATTTTAACGCCCCCCACTCTCGCCAACCTAAAAAATCCCCGTACTTTGGCGAGCTTTCAGTTATGGGTCTCTGGGAGTAATGCACAAGTTTCAACGGTACTTACGTATTATCCCGGCGGTCCTCCAAGACAAGCAATTTTCACCAAGATAAATGCCGGGCACATGAAATTGTTGATGGTTTGGAATACGATTGGTAATAGTTTTCCAGCAAATTTGACGAAAAAGTAGTTTGGCGGAAGTGATCGCCGGCATAATACGTACGTACCGTTTAGGCGCTCCCAAAAGAACTAGATGAAAACTAAAGTAAACAAATTAGCGATAAACGCACCAGTTAAGGAATTTGAAGACACTTTATTATTACAACTACATTAATTGTCAATCCAAAATAAATAAAAATGTAACGGCATGCTGTGCTTACATGTTGTTCCAAATCGCCATTTTAATTCTAAATTATGATATTGCCACATAAATGCAAAAAATTGTCATGGTAACTGCATATGTTTAATGATCGCCACCTTGGCGAGAGTCGAGGCGTTAAAGTAGGAATCAACCCAAGAAAGACATACATGGTATACGCATGTATTATGATGCGCATTCGAAACAATATATAGAACGATGAAGTGTAGTTGTAATATACTTGGCGAATATTGTAAAATAGTTTTAGTAGACGATTTTAAGATAGATTTCGATTCCAAAGATGGGTTTTACGAAACAAGAAAAAAAAATACAGCACAGTCATGAATAATATACACTTTCCAACTTAATGCAATATGAGAGAAAAATCGGGACGACGCATAAATTATGACACGATTTTAATATATAGCGCTATAGTGCGTATTTAAAATCTGAAAATGTTTCAGATTTTAATCTTTTTATTATTATTTTTTTTTGGACAAAATTTTTTATGGAATGACTATGAATAAGTCTCAAGGCCAAACTATGTTTGTTTGTGGCTTAGATTTGAGCACGCCATTTTTTCACACGGACAATTATACGTGGCATGATCTCGAGTGGGCAAACCATGCAGTTTGTTTGTGTTAGCTAAAAATATTAATCACTCTATTCCGTTAAAGGATTGATATTATTTTTTAGTAAAATTATTGTAATTAGCGATATATATAAATGTAAAGAATAAATTACAATGAATTAAAAATATAAATGTTTGGTATTGTGTTATTTTTATATTCCAACATTGTTCACAGCGCTCCATGCCTCTTCCACTCATATACCACATCCTCACACACTTACAATAAGTTAGTCATTTCTTTCTACTAAAATAATCCTAGGAATAATTTATATGGCAAAACAACGTTTGCCGGGTCAGCTAGTATATATATATATATCCTGGGTGCACCCCCCTGGAAATGATCCTGCCGGCGCCCTTGGTACAGAATCCGAGACGCGCACCGCACAAGGCGCGCGGAAAGACTGTTTATATTTAACAGTGAATTATATGTACTGTTAGCTCCCCTTTTTTACGACTTTACAGACGGTGAATGAACATCATCACTCAAACACTGTTTTTTGCACTTGCCATAACCCGTTCCAACAGTGAGCTATTCTTCGCTATTCACGTATACATGGTAAGGCGAGAACAGCTTGGTTAATGATCATCCTTAAAAGAAACCGAAATGTTTCAAGGGGGAGACGAAATTTCGGGCGATTCCTTTGGACTCAGGTTTTGGAAATACCTGTAGCCTGGAAACGAAAGGGTTAAAAATCATTGATTGAGGTCAAGTCTAAAAATCAAAGTAGTAAATCAAAAAAGCAAATTTAAATTTAAAAATAACCGATTTTAGACACGCAGTTTTTAACTAAGCATCAAAACTCTATTCTATCTAGTGTAAATTCAGTTTCAATGGGGGGCTATAGCCCCTTCCGCCTCTGTGGATATTCATAAAAATTACATTACGCTCTAAGGGCATCTTTAATCTTGTGCTGTCCTGTTCGTGGTTTTTATTTAAAAAAAAAAAACGTGTGCTATTTGTTTTTTGTTTGTTTGTTCTGTTTTCTCTTTTTTGTGTGTGTGTTTGTACTTGTGTGTTCCCTTTTTTATTATTTTTCTTTATTCCTTTTTTATTTCTGTATTTTTTGTGCTTCTTTCCTTTGCTTTTTATCCCCCTTTTTTAATTTTTTTTCTCCCCTCTCCGTGGTTTTGTTCGACTTTTCTTTGCCCCTTGTGGCAACATCTTGCTTGTTTTTCTTTTTTCAGTTCCCTGTGTTCTTTACGTCGAAGGGCTTGGACGGAAGAAGTTCAAAACAATTTTTGAACGAAACGCATATCCTCTTTCCTTTTACTTCTTATGTGTGTTTTTTACAAAGTTTTTTAATTACTTTATCGTTTACATTGTTGCAGAAAACTCTGTTAAATTCTCGGGTTCGTCGTTCTGAAGTCCAGTGTATGTAGAAAGTTCCAGTAAAAAGGCCACTTCTCAGGATGGAATACTAATTTTATTGCTTCTAGAACTCCGTCGAACAATCAGCTGTACAAATTTCACAGATACTAACGGCCAATAACTTGCTTTTAACAGTCCGCTCAGTACAGAAGCTTTCACAGATGCTGTATTTCTCCCACAAAATAAAACACTTCCACAGGCAAAAATTCAGTGGAAACTTACGAGGGAAATCATAAACATCCCTCAAGACTCAGCAATGAAGAATTTGCAAACAGCACTTAAAAACAAGCTTAAAAAAAATAGAAACAGATCAATTCACAGCGTAGCGCAGCGAACTCAAAGAGCATTTGATGAAAAACCGACTCTTATGGGGCAACACCGGCTCTTTTATTGTTTATGCCGAAGAACGTTCTACAGAAAACTATAACTGGAATAGTAGAACAAACTCTATTTTGATTGGGTAATAGAAGAGTAATCGAGTAATATTAGGCTGTTGTGTGATGTTAATGCAAGAAAAAAAAAAAAAAAAACTTTACAGGTCCCATTGAAAAAATCGCGCGAAATGTCTCCGAAAGTGAGCTTAACTAAGCACTAACACTAATTTCTCGAGATTTCTAGAAAACCCTATGTTGACCAATTGGAGAAAACCAAAACGCTGTATCTCCCGTATATATATATATATAACAATAAATATATTGTTACGAATTTTTAGAGTAACCCGCTGTTCTGGGGATTAAACGAGTCTAAAATTCGTGTTCTACGCGTCAAATTCATATTCTATGAATTAGCTAATTCATATTCTAAGATAAATAATTTTTAATATACGAAACCAACGTAGGAAATTTCTCTCTTGGTCGAATACTTTTTTTGGAGGGTGTACTTGTGTACCTGTTAATCTTTTTAATTTTCAGGTTCCTTTTTTTTTAAAACACGAAAAATGTTCGAATGAGTTTTCACGCATTTTAGGAGACGGAAAACAGTCTTGAGTACTAAGAATGTCGAACAATCACTGAGAAATTTTATGTCGGAAACCCTCTCTCAATACTGGAAAAGACTAATTAAGAAACTGTCCTTGCGGATGGGAACTCAGAAAATGGTGTTGTAAAGTCGAAAATCTGCCAATGCTTAAAGAAAGAAATAAAAAGAAGGAAAAAAATTTAAATTGTAGCTAGAGAAATAAGTGTTGCATTCACTGGTCATCATCAATTATAAAACACTTTCCCGCAAATATTGTTTAGGGCATATGATTTGAGTTTCCCAAGATTGGGTATACACTAGCGCAGCAAGGCATCCTTGAGCTGCCGTAACTCTAATGGTAACATACACTAACGCGCCAGAGTGCGGAACATGAGAGAGACTATTCCTATTTGCAAAATGGAATTCATTCCATCTCGCAGGAAAAAAAAAAAAAAAAAACTGCCCCACCAGCGAACATCTCTCTCTGTGACTGTGTGTGTATCCCAGGCACAGAGAATTATCTCAACAAAGGAACTAGTGCTATTGTTGTAAGGTCATTAGTTGCCTCGTTTGTCCTAGCCGCGCTAGAGTTTGGCCCACCAAATACATGATGCAAGGACAGTCAAAGTTCTGAGAGAGGAGAAGACTAAGATGGAGAGGGGTCGCCAAAGAGAAAATTCTCACAAAGGCCAGGGCCGGCCACAGGGGGGGGGGCTGCGGATGCAAGGCACCTGGGCCCCGGTTTCAGAGGGGCCCCCAAATCCGTTCTGTATTTTTTATTATGTCTCTCTCTCTTATCGTGAAAAATATAAAAGATTTCTTTAAATTAACGTAGTCTGATAGTGTTGTGTGGCTACTCTGCATCTTTCAGAGCTAAACATCATTTATACAAGTGTCTTTCTACGAACAGTATTCTTTGACAGTACACCCCAGCTCTGATCAAATTTCACTTACCTTCACACCTTTCACCGTGGAAAAGAGCGAAAACACCAGTTAGAGAAAAATACAATTATCAGATCTGGTCAAAACGACCGCTCATTAGCGAATTCTTTGAAAAGAACCGAAACACATAGAACAGCGGAAGAGGCCTTTTCGTTGTCAAAACCAAGGACTGATTGATTAACACCTGTGCCCCCCCCCCCCTCTAAACTAACTTTGTTGATACGAAGTACGTTTCACGGGTCTGGCATTAATTTGAAGATAAGAGTACACAAAGAATAAAAAATGACCTGCATTTGGGTACCTTTGCAAGCATGGGAACATTTTTTTTCCCGTTTACAATTGTGCAAAGGTGTTAATCAAATCCTATTTTGCAGTTACTCCTCTCAAAATTACTAACCGAAGTTGAGCCATTAGAAGTGTCTGCTTGTATTAGACTTTGTGCGAGTCTATTAACTTTTGTGTATATGTTATATATATTTTGAAAGATTTTTCTTGAATTTTATGAATTTCACGGGCCTAAATTATGGATTAAGCTTTACCAATTTTATCGTCACGTTTTCTACATTTGAAAAAAAGTAAGTCGTTATTTTGTTTATAATAGCCGAGATTGCAAATAATTAGATAATTTTCGTCAAAAAGTTTTAAATTGTGTTAATTTTCACATATATAAAAGTTTTAAATGCATTTTGATTGCTCCCGTAGCTTATATTTACGCGATTTAATCTCTAAGCAATAAATGAGTATTTAGAGTAAGCGAAGTTCTGCAGTCAGATGAAACAGCTATTCTGAAGTAGAAAAAGTCAGTACTTTTAAATCTGTGTTTATTGAAAATTAGGAATATAAAATATTTCAAACACATTAATTGATCTCAACCCCTTCTTCTTCGACGTCACATCTCACATTTCCGGCGTTTTTGTTCCCGCACAGTCGGCGGCGCGTGCTATTCGACGTGCAGTTGATAACATTTAGGAAATATAATTAACCACTTTATATGTACAGTGATTTTTATGTTAGAATATAGAAAAAGATCGCGGACAACTGAATACCATATTTAGTTTCCAAATGTACGAGTGGGTCTGTTAACATTTTGAAAAGATATTAAAAATTTACTGTTTCCAAAAAGCGGTTAGATGTGTTGGTAAGGATTGGTAACCATGAAAAAATAAATAAATAAATAAATAATAATTTCGAAAAAATATCCTACCAATAAGGGGTTAATTCAAAAAAAAAAAAAAACCCAAATGAAATTAATAATAGATTTCGAATAGATGTTGCTCTATTTTCTTATAGAACCCTCATACTTAAAATAGCACTCATATTATATATTTGAATATTTACAGTATAATAGCGGATAAAAGTACACATAAAATTGGATGATTGAAATGTACGTCTCGGGCACGTAACCAGAAAGAAAAAGATAAATCGGGGCGGGACCAAAAGGAGGCATTTCTAATTAAGATAGCATTTCTACGAAAAAGCTTGATTATTGACATCCAGTTAAGAAAAGTATGAATTTCGGAAGGGGCCGAGGCCTCCATCGCCTATTCTCTGGCTACATCCCTGATATGTCTATTCATCCACGATCCATTCTTAAATTTCATCGCATCATTTCTTTTCTAAAGTAGTACTGATTAGATTTTAAAATCTTAGAAAGTTTGAAACAATACTCCAAATTCATCTGAATCTCTAAATTAGAGAGCAAGATCATCAAAAATGTCACTTTCCAAAAAATTTATTCACTAAATACAGTGAAAAGTTGCTAAATTTAGCGCCAAATCCCTTAAATTGGCAGCTCTGAGTAATGAAATGTACTCTTATATTAAATTAATGGACTTAATGTGAAGAAAAATATTCAAACATACAGTTTGGTTAATTTAACTTAAGTATAAAATTATTGATTTTATTTAATTTAACCTAAACTTTAAGTCACCCCCCCCCACTTCCATTGTGTGCCGGCTCAAAGTACCGGCAACTCGGGCAGCTTCCCGGGGAGCTATATGTTTAGGGGCGCCATGAAAACATAATCTTAGGAGAGAGAACGGATTTTTTTTTTCTTTTGAAGGTTTATCCAACGTCAGACTGGACTGTCCCGTCCCACTTGCCCATGGTCAGGTAAGCTCCCTTTGTAGTTTCTTCCTATTCTTCGCTATCATCGTCGTCTTTATTGACTTTGGAATGTTAAAAGATATTTTCTAAGAAAAGATTATCTGAGCTGGAGAGGTGGAAGTCAGTAGAAATTTTATTAATCACAAAAATATTCCCCGATATCACCAGGTTTTACTCGTTAAAAGCGAGTTATACTCCCATAAACTTAACATTGTACCAGCCAATTATTTCCGATTTCCTCATTCAATCTGGGTTCTTCTTAAATAAGGAGTCGTCATAAACGAGTTAGATTTATTTAAAAGGGGCACCAAAAGTTAGCTTGTCCAGGGCGCCAGCTACCTTAGAGCCGGCCTTCAACCCTAATTACCACGACCATTAAAGTGTTATTAGTGGTATTTCAGTTCATTCTTAATGTTTCCTTTATAAATGGGTCTATTAATTAATGAATTTTTAGCATCTATAATGTTTGGGGCCCCCAAAAAATGTTTGCAACCGGGCCACTTCAAACAGAAGGCCGGTCCTGACAAAGGCATGACTAGAAGCGCCCTGTCAACAGAATTTATATGTCCTTTGAGAAGTTCAAAAATTTGTATTACTTCCTGTTTTGCTGATTGCAGTTTTTCGGTTTGCGGTGATTGCTAATTGCAGTGATATTGACTAGATACTTCACAGTTTCAGATTCAGATTTATGATTTCAGCGGTCAGATCTGTGAGGAAATTAATTTGCAGGAAGTTCACAGACTTATTGAAACTGGACACTACATAATCCAGCGGTTCTCAACCTTTTAACTTCGCGCCCCCCCAACAAAGGCTAACTTACGGTGGCGCACCCCAATCACATTTTTCGGCATACATTCAGTTTTTTAATCTTTAACAATGGACATTTAGTCAAATTTTCTAGAAAATAATGTTATCAGTAAAGTTTGAATGAATATTTTAAGCGAAAATGGATATATTGAGTAAAAATGAGAATAAAAAAGATGATTTTTTTTTAAACATGCATCACTACTTGCTCTTGGTTATATCGCGCCCCCCCTGCAAACGCTCTGCGTCCTCCTTGGGGTCGCGCCCCACAGGTTGAGAAACGCTGACATAATCCACTCACGCTCTTTCTAAGTCACTCTTGTTAAGTTTCCTTCACATTCTTTTTTACTGTGTTTATGGACGCAACGCAGTAAAAAGTCAAAGAAAATTTATGATGTTTCAAGAGTTCCCAATGTGTTTACTAGTAAAACTCCATTTTTGACAGCAGAAAACGTTCATTTTTAAACTTAATTCTTTTTCCAAAAGTGCTCCTGGTGCCTGTTAATTGCTCTCTGGGGGCTTAGGTTTTTACAGAGGGGGGGGGGGACTCTGAGCAGTCCATACCCAGATAACACACTTGTCCATTTTATGTCTATTTCTGATCCAATTCATCCACAATACTAAGGTGACCAGATTTTTGTAGTCAGAATCGGGGACATGTCCCCGATTCTGACAACAAAACTGGGGACATTTATAATTAATGCAATAATTAACAGTAATTTAATTGAAAAACAATGCAATAATTAAAAAAATGTCCCCAGTTCCATTTTTACATTCTGGGGACAATTTGAAAAACGTCCTGAAAATGGGGACGTTTGGTCACCTTAATAATACATCCATGTCTATACATAGACATCCATAAGACATCTATTTATGGATATAATCTGGAAAAGCCAGAATATGTCCATAAATAGACCAAAACTAGACTTAGAATATCCAGAATAAGTCCATTAATGGACGTATTCCAGATGATCCACACTATGTCAGTGATACGACATAAAATGGATGTGTGTGTGTATAAGTCCAGAAATGCACAAAATATGGAAAAGTTACTTTTTTGTCATTGATTTTCATTTTACCCAATACTGTACTTACGACGCATGAATTTATTATACTTTATGTTTTTATTGATATTACATTTTACCCCAAAAAAGTTTAAAAACTTTTTACATTCAAATTTTTTTTTTTTTTTTTTTTTTTTTTTGTCGAGGAACTTTTGAAATTTAAAATACTTTTTATGTATTATTATTTCCTATAAAAGCGGTATTGTGTAAAAAGAAACTCATATCCACATGAAAAAAAAAAAAAAAAATTCTCTAGCGACTCAACATCCAAAAACGAATAGATGTATATTTTTTTCTAAGTTCCCAGTCCGAAACTTAAAAATCTTTACTTCAGCATTTTGACACAACAGAGAAAGTCTCGCTGCGTATAGTGGTTAGCACACTCTACTGTAAGGTGACCAGATTTTTGTAGTCAGAATCGGGGACATGTCCCCGATTCTGACAACAAAACTGGGGACATTTATAATTAATGCAATAATTAACAGTAATTTAATTGAAAAACAATGCAATAATTAAAAATTGTCCTCAGTTCCATTTTTACATTCTGGAGACAATTTGAAAAACGTCCTGAAAATGGGGACAGTCCCCATTTTCAGGACGTTTTTCAAATTGTCCCCAGAATGTAAAAATGGAACTGGGGCAAATTTTTAATTATTGCATTGTTTTTCAATTAAATTACTGTTAATTATTGGATTAATTATAAATGTCCCCAGTTTTGTTGTCAGAATCGGGGACATGCTTACTCTACTGTGAAGACCATGATCAAGGGTTCGAATCTGAAGCGGGGCAAGTACTTAAAGATTGGTTTAAAAAAAATTGGTACGAATATTTTTCCAAAATTCGTTATTAAGATGTAACGATAAATTTAAATTAATCATTACATACAATTAGCTAAAAATTATTAAATGGTTTTTGTTGATGTCCAGGATTCGACCGTAAAAGGTCTATAAATAGACAAACACGTCCATTATTACGTCCATATACATGTCTATAAGACGTCATATGGGCGTCCTATAGTGCCATATTGACGTAAAATGGACGAGAATTGGGCGAATCCTGGATGTTTAATGGACATGTCAGCTTGTCTATATGACGTCTTCTAGACGTGTTCTGGACAAGTTTGTGCTATCTGGGTAGCGCTCCCAGCAGTGGCGGCTCGTGGGATACAGCAAGTACAGCCGGGCTGCACTTAAAATTATCAACAAATACTTTAAAGTAATTTATTCTACTAACTTTCTTAAATTCAGATTAGAATTATGGAATTTCTATGATAAATTTAAAAAAAAATCTAAAACAAAAACAAAAAACAACGTATTGTAGTAACTGCCGGATCGCTCATTCAGAAAAAAGCCCTTTAATCGTCCCACAATTCAACTGTGAGTCTTGGTACAGCCGAGGCCTCCGAGAGAGGAGAAAGAATCTTTCTCCTCTCTCGGAGGCCTCGGTACAGCCCTCATAGCCGATCAAGAAATTGGCAGCACCGTTGCCCAAGGGCGGCTCCAGACTGAATTTTCGGAGGGGGCCATTGAACTTTTCAGATGGGTATATACATTGTCCAAAATGCAAATTGAACGCACGAAGTCATGAAGTATGCGAATGTAAGGTAACAAAACAAAACTTCGGAGGGGGCCATGGCCCCCATAGCCCCCTCACTGGAGCCGCCCTTGCCGTTGACACGGCAACGAGTTTGTAAGCAGTCTCTCCGGCATAGGGAGTTAGTAAAGTACAGCTGATGAAAGATTTTCAAACGACGGCTGCAGTGAATTCGACTGACTGATTGGCTCGAGAAGTGAGGGGGGGGGGGGGGTTCGGAGAATATATGTTCGGAAAACTCTCGACTTTATATTGCTGAATTTATCAAGAAGGTAGGCCTGAATAGACGCTTCATGCAATTACCCATCAAAGCAGTACTGTTTTTAAGTAAGCAAGAACTGGCATTAAGAGGACATGGCGAGCGAGAAAATTCTTTAAACAGGGGAAATTTTAAAGAGCTTTTAAAATTATTGATACCTGAATTAAAACAACGCCTTTTTATGAGGACATCACTGACCGATTCGCAAGTTTAAAAGAAAGGAGGATTGATTTGACTTATAAAAAATAAGTAAGTTTTTTTTTTTCTTTCCTTCTGAAGTTATCGTTAGAAAAGAAAATTCTAAGGAAACTTCGAATCAGACACGGATTAATCCAATAATGAGGATAAGAGCTGCTGGTTGAAATTTATGTAAATTTTATGGAAGTAAAATAGGATCTCTTGCATTTTTTATGAAATTTCTTTTTCCTCGGTGAGGGCTTAATCCGTTTTCGAATTCAGTAACAAAGATTTTCCATTCCTGTCGGGAGGAAGAGGGGGGGGGGGAGCTCATATGCTTCCGGCTACACTAACAGTTTTGACCACGGGCCGCCACTGGCTCCCAGTGTTACGTCTCTGGGCGTAAACTAGGGGAGGGGTTATTGAGGGTCAAAACCTCCCTTGCCGAAATATTTTTAACATAAAGACATCATATATTACATAAGATTATATCTTTTAATATATTGTCTATAACGCCCCCCCTTCCCCTCGAGGGAAGCGGAGGGTATTAAAGGAACTTGTTAAGTAACAGTGGGAACTTGTTAAGTAACAGTACATTTTCTAATCTTAGGATTTAAATATGAGAAAATAAAATATATAAAGAGAACGGAAAAAACACTCAAAATACTGGTGTTAAACAATAACGTAAATAAAAAACTTTGTAAAAAACACACATAAGATGTTATAGGTAAGAGGATACGCACGTTTCAACCAAAAATTGTTTTGGCCTTCGTCAGTCCAAGCCCTTCGTTGCAAGCAACACAGTTCCCTGAGTTTTTTATTTACGTTTTATAAAGAGAAGTTTTTAAAGCTAAAATCTCCAAGACTCTTCACTGCAGAGCTTCGGGTTCGGGTTTTGCGATTTTTCTGTCAACTGCATCCAAGCATTGTATACAGCTGTATTTGCACTTCCTTTCGCAACGTGGGAAAATGAAAGGATTCATCACGTGATTCATGCTCCTGGTCTGTTTTCAATGGATCGATCATCTGGTGTTTGTTGTATCTACAAATGAGTCAGGTAAGTAGATTTCTTTCTTTCTTTTTTTTTTAAAATTAATTAATAGTACATTCATTGATATTTATATCAAAACAAAGCTTAAAAACTAACCTTTCTTAGTACACTTTTGCAGATGTTACAAACTGTTAATAAACTTTTTTGTGTTGTATGGAATACTGCAGCACTGCTGTTTAAAATTTCTTACTTTAAATATTAATTGTGATATGATTAGTGTAGTGTTCTTATCTCAATATGTAATTTTAATTTTCCTAAATTATAGGAATTAGAAAACTTAGATCGAAATTTTTTTAAAGTGTGCCTGTGAATAAATTATACCTTCTTTTGAAGGCTAATTATGGCATGGTGTGCTTCAAGAGCAGCTACAATTTCTCATAAAGATTCCACTTTAAAGAATCCTGATTTGTATCCAAATCCATTAAACTCTGATACAGTTTATAAGCTGAATCAGGTTTGTCAATAAATTGCATTGCATGCTAGAAAGTTTCTTCTTATGATGCTTTTCTTTACCATTTTTAATTTGTTAGCTAGTTAACTGTACAAGATAGGTCTTTTAAATTTACAGTTTTACACAGTAAAGAAATATCATAATAATTAGTGGCTCATTTTTACTGGAGGTGTGGGTTTCCTTACTTGAATAAAGTTCAAAATGTCAAATGATGTGAATAAGACTTTCTGATAACAAGGAATGATAGATGTAATCTAATGAGCATAACAGGCTTATTGAGTAATGCTTAAAATTTAGCTGAAAATATTTCATTGCAAGAATTGTTATTTAATGACGGTCACATCTGAATGTGAAGTATTATTCTGATATTACGAGTAAAATGACTTTAAGTGTTTTAAAATATCTGAAAGATTAAAAAATAAAATAAAAAACTTTCCTATTTTATTTTATAAAGATTTAATAAATGGGTAATTTTTAATACGGTGGTATAAAATTGTTAGCATTTGCTTTAAAAAGATGGTGTTAGTTAATTCCAAAAGTATCAGAATGTTATACACTTAATTTATCAGCATCAAAATTATTAATTTGACTGCTGTTTTAATTTCCTATTTTTTAAAATTAAAACTATTGAATGTAAGTGTTAAAAGTAATTTTAAAAATATTATTTATCTAATTGTAATCATAATGAGTTGCATTTCAAAATGTGCATTTCAAATGTCTTTTGTCCAGTAATCACCCTGTCAATATTTACTCTGCAAAAATTTGTTTCCAACCCCTTGCTAATTGTGCCACCCCCCCTTTAGCTATTTAGGAAGCCACTGTTTGACTAAGAGTGTGTTTGACAACATAACATGAATATTCTATTTCTGAAGTTAACAGTGTTTTCACTAGAGCACGATAATCTCACATTTTTTTTTTTCTTTTTCTCACATTAAAAAATTATTACTGTGAGAGATTTGTGCACTTTACAAATCGGTTTCATTCTGCATAAAATTCTTGTATTTCAAAAACTTTGAGCACTTTTTCAAAAAAAGTCACAATGTTGTATTCAAAATTCTCACAGTTTCATTCTTTACCTCTGTTCTTATTGCTGAATTTTTTAGGTTTCTTAAAAAATAAAAAAAATAAAATAAAAATAGAAAATGAACTGTCGTAAGTTAAACACAGAGCAAGGACGTACCCAGGGGGGTGGTCCAGGGGGTCCGGACCCCCTCCGAAAATTCACTTTTTATAAAGAAAATAATAATGATGAATTTTTTTTGTCTAAAATTCTGCCTTTTTCACCGTTTGGACTCCCTCCGAAATTTTTGGACCCACCCTGAAACTTTTTTCTGGGTACGTCCCTGACACAGAGTGTAAAAATGGATTCTCAAGAACTTCTAAAGAAAGTACGGAAGAAAAAACAAGTGTTCTGGGGACACACTTGCTCCTCAACTGGGCTATTTTTATTACAATAAAAATAATTAACTCATAAATAACTTAATTTGTGTGTTCACTGGAGGCAGCGGTAAATACTCCCACCTTACCCACAGTGCATTTACCCAACTCACCTCCTTAGTGAGAAATTCTCACTTATTTTTTTAATAATCACATTCAGTTTTGGGGAAAGGCTGATAAATTCTCACCCATTTCCCCCCCAATAATGTAAACCTTGTTTTACCTTATTTAGTATTTACAAAAGTAAGTTAGACTCAAATTCTACTTTGGGGATCCAAAACCTCCTTTTGGCTGCCTTTCTGGTGTAGAATCAACAAACTAAAAATTTTTATATGTATTGTGTTTACTCGCATAATATTCGACCTTGCATAATAGTCGCGGGTCCCCATTTCGAAGCAGAAAAAGTGGCTTTAGAGTAACAATATTATGTAGTAAATTTTCCCTGCATAATAGTCACACCTAGACTTACACCATGAAAAATTGGCAAAAAAAGTGTAACTATATTAAAAAAAGGTTTTATCACCCCCCTTGAAAAAAAAAAAAAAAAAAAAAAAGATGACACATTATCTCAAACAAAAAATTCGGAGGATGTCATCCCCCTTGACTTCACCACCGACTAGAGGCATTAGAAATATTGCACTCTCATTGTTCCAGACTAGATTCAGGGATTGATGCAGGCAAAATGTCAGTGTTTTATGGACCCTTCACAAAATTCAATCGCTTGAAACGTCCCCTTCACAAAATTATTATCAATTAAAATAGGCCCTTCACAAAATAATAATTGATTAAAACGACCCCTTCACAAAATTACAATCAATTACAACAATTTTTTTTTTGGCATTTTACTATATATTTTAATTTGTTTTGTAAATTATTTTAAGAAAAAAAGTGACTTTTTTCAAAAATTGGTATGAAAAATTGCAAAAATAGATATTGAAATTCAAAAAATAAGCAGTTTTCTCAAACAGACCCTGGAAAAAATTCCTCGATCGACCCCTGAGAATGTAAATAAACTTACATAATTTTTTTTAATATAGAAATTATTACTTTTGATTAAAATATCCAGTTTACAAAGAAAATAATAGTCTCAAATTACCTTGATGTGAAAGTAATTAGAAGTAAATAAAATGAAATCATCCTTACAGTCTATCATAAGCCTAGAATTGATATGTTATACTTAATTTCAAATTTAGTACCTTATGTAAGTATAAAATAGCTATAATTTGTTTTTATGTTAATCGAATAATTAAAATAAGCTCGTGTAATTTTCAGATTCAGGAATTATTATTATTTTTTTTTTTATAAAGAATCATTGTAAAATAGCAGAATATGTTGGAAATGTCTTGGATATATTATATAAAAGAAGAACTGAAAAATTAAATCTAATTGAAGATGCACAGAAACCAAAGCAGTTTATTAATGCAATACCATACTGTAGGGGGATCAGAACAAAAATTGCTAATTTCACTTTTAAGAAAAATATAAAAATACCAATAAGGCCAAATCAGAAGGCTTTCAAAATAAGGAGAACCAACAAAGATCATCTTGATCAACTGGAAACAACTTTATAAAATGAACTTCATTTTCGAAAACAATACCCAGGGATGGGGGAAATATAGGTATAAGTAAAAGAAGGATTAAGGAAATATTAAAAGTCCATCTCTCTCTCAACGCCATTATATCAGGGAAACAATCTTTAGCCCTTTTGTGTCTTGCCCTTTCAAAACTAATTAAGCAAGAGATTTTAATAGTACTGAAAATTAGCAGAATTTAAAAAATAGAAGTTAAAGCTTTTATTGTGAAGCATTGGATAATGTGGGTACAATGTTTGGGTCGCCACCTCCATAATTAATAATCAAGTAATTAATAACTTTTTGTATTACTTTTGTTATCCTAAACATGCCTTTCAACACAGTTTTTGAAACTGACTTAATTTCTTAACTAGAAAAATGGGATTTGCATAATTTCAGCCTAAGCATAAAGCATAATTTTATCTACATTTAGCACAATTTTATCTACATTTGTTTAAAGAGATGATCTAATTTCTTAGTTCTGAAAACTTTAATGTGAATCTTACACTATGGTGCATATTTTACTCATCCTTTTCCTGAAAGAACCTATTTTCTTTAAAATCACTTAAGTCAAGAGTCTTCAAGACCCACTTTTACATTTCTGTATAAAACTCATTAAGGCCGCGTTCAGACTGCCACTTTTGAGTAACTCAAGTTACTCGGGAAAAACCCAAGCCGTTCATGATGCCCGATTTGAGCTTTTTGGGGAGATAAACAAAGCATTCAGACTGCCAAGTTGAGTAGCTCAAGTTTTTCCCAACTCCCCAAGGATTTTCCTTGGGAAGTTGGGGAGCAGGCACGTGCCAACAGGGGGGGCAGGGGGGTTTATCGCCCCCTCGGTAAATGAGTAGAAGGGACGAACTATATAATTCGCCCCCTCTGTATTTTACCCCCTCAATAGCTTGCTTACAATAGTTTTCTTCTTCAGGATGGGGGGAAGCAATTTTTCCAGCCCTTCCCCTCAAGAAAACGGTTATTTAAACAAACTAATGAGGCAAAAACGAAAATTTTGCTAGCTCAAACGGAAGGGGGGGGGGCGAAATAGCTGCCACCATCCATCCCCTTCCGCATGAAGAAAACTGTCATTTTAAACAAACTATTGAGATACAAAAAAAATAAAAAATAAATTTGGGAAATTAATTAGTTTACATGAAACTGATACAGGAAATTTGGCTTACACTCGAATACTTTTTTGAGAGGGTGTACAGACGAGATTAAAAAAGATTGAAGCCTATTATTTATAAAAATTGGCAGGGGGGGGGGGGGGGACAAAATAGCTGCCCTGTCCCTGAAGAGAATGATTATTGCAATTGAGCTATAGAAGTACAAACAAAAACTTTTCTGGTACCAAGGTTGACACCTTTTATTTTAAAAGAATTTGTTGGTGGACCGGGGGGGGGGGGGGGGTGAAATGACCACCCCCCCCCCGCTCCTGATGTCGGAAAAAATCGTTCGCCCCCCCCCCCCCCCATTTTCCAAGATGTTGGCATGTCCCTGTTGGGGAGATAGATCACGTGAGCTTTCTTTATTGTTATTGTTCGCTCCCATTGGCTCCACAGGTTAGTAAATATGTGCCGCCCCTTTTTTTCCTATTAAATACCCAAAACCGTTCACAATGTCAATCTCCCCGAGTAAAACTCAAGCTGTTCGTGTTTTACTCGAGTTTTACCCAAAAGTGGCAGTCTGAACATGCCCTAAGTATTATATTTTCTAATGCTATTTAAAAAAAAAAAAAAAAAAGAGCAAATAGTTAACTTTGTGAGTTCACAGAACCCACTAATTTTAGACATTAGCACACCTCTTGCTTGTTAAAATAGACATTTATTTAATAACCTATATGTGATTGTTTTGTGATTGGAAGAGGTTATAAACACTATTTATGAGTTTATTAATATGTTTAAACTTAATTTTCATTCTTACATAATTTAGACCATAACAATTTTTAAAATTTATTATTTACTAGGAAATTTTAAATATTTGATTGGTCTTTTTTTTGTTGTTGTTTTTGTAATCTCTATATTTTGTTTCTTTGTAATAGATGACAAACGGAGACTTTGGTGGAGGAGATAGCCCTGAGGTAAGTAGCTGATAAATCAAAAGTATATGTTTGTAAGTTATAAAAAATATGATCTTCCCAATAAATTTCTGTTATTAGAAGACTCATATTTTGCAAAAACCTTTGCCATTTTAAAAATTGTATAGTGCGACTTTTGATACTAAACCATAGTATAAGTAAACTATGTACCATTTAATAATTCATTTTTTACCAGCTTCTGAGGGAAGCTTTCTTTTATCTTTAATATGGGAGCAAATTCAGCTCAAGGTTCATGAGCTTCTACTAAACTCAATCCTGGGAAATATTTTCCAAGACTTTTCAATCTCTTGAATGTTACCTATGCTGCCTACAAAGTTTCTTTTTCCATTGCATTTCTATTTAATGTTTTTTTTCCTTGCACTCTTAACTCCTGCATTTTGGCTTGACTTTTAAAAATTTCTGCAAGGAAAAGCAAAATAAAAAGCTCATCATTTGTTTAAATATTTTTTTCTTTTAAATCTGAGGTTACTCCTTTATTTATCTCCATGTCCTAATGTATAAATAATGTTGACTAATTTTTTTTAAATAAACATAAAGCTCTTTACATTTTTATATTTGAAATTAAATATGCACAATAAAATGAAATCGGCTATTTAGTTCACATAACATGTAAAATGAAAAATTCCTTTCACACAACTTGTTCAGTAATAGCTTTTATTTTTATTTTACAGGCTGCAAAGAAATTTCTACAGGACATAATAAAAAAGTTTGTATTAAATATTGTTTACTGAACATCCTTTCCTCACTTCTAACACATATGAAGGGCATAACTTTATTTACTAGTGCAAAATATACATGTCTAAATTTTTTGCACATGCATGCATTCATGCACATGTGTGCATGCGCACACTCACGCACACAAAATATATTTAGGATTAGTTTTAGGTTTAACATAAGAAAGCAAGTTTTAAACAGCAAAATTGAATCTTAAGAAGGAAAAAATGATAAGAAAGTACTTTAAATTAAATGTTTTATGCTGTTTTTTAAATTTGAAATAAATTTATGCATTTTCTCTATAGGGACGAAAAAGAATAATTTTGATGTAATTTGATTAGAGACTGTTTATCTTGCATGTAATATCAAATAATCTAATGATGTAAGTCACATGACAAGTTATGATACTATTAATGCTAACCATTCAGTAATTCCCATTTAAATTTGCAATAGCATGAAAGTTTGTAAAAATTCTATCTGAAAAACTCAAAATTTGAGTTTGTCAGATACTCTCAAATCAAAGAGTCATCTCTGAGTTGAGAGTCAAAATCTGAAAAATCAAAATTATTATAAAAATTCATTAAAATTGAAAATCCTGCTGTAGAACCACTCTTGATATCAATTGGTTTACAGTGGTTATGTTGGTTAGTCATTTGAAATTTCATTAATGTCAGTAAACATTATGCATATAGGTAGTTTGACCTTACCATTTCAAGAATTTAGAAATAGTTTTTTTTTTTTTCTTCTAAGCAATCTTCATTTGAATTAGAAAATTTTAAAACTTGTTGTGTTGATAAGTAAACTAAAACCTTTACTTTTTGTGTTCTTCTCAAAGTTAATCAACTTTGTTCAATGTACAAACTTTTAAAGTTTCACTAAGAAGTTAAAAGTTGAATTAATTGATCATTTTTAAAGATATTTTATTATATTTACATAAATTCGTGAGACTATTTATTTATAAATTTAAAGCATACTAATATATGAAATTTTAATTAAAAATAATGGATGGCAAATCTTTGATCAAAGCACTAATGAAGTTAATTTCTTTAAATTTTAAAACTTATTAGTTCATATTTATTTTAGTAACCACTGAAATTCAATCACTAGGCAGTTGAGAAATATTGCCTAGATGATAATAGCGAAATTTTGCCTAACTAATTATTTAAATTAATTATCAAAAATATTCTTATTGTTTCCGAATTCATACTTGACCAAAAACATAGCTGTCTGGGCATAATTCTAATGTCACAAAGCACACCTTATGGCTACTTCAATAAATAAATATCATTTATTATTTTTAAATTAAATAAGTGTTTTATGTATGCTTCATTATGATAAAATGCCAATTATTTTAATTAATCTTTTTAGAGTAAATGGATTGTATGCGATCATCATTACTGATAGAGATGGCATTCCAGTAGTTAAAGGTGGTTATATTGTTTTTTGATACTTCTCCAAAAATATATTGAAAAGTGTTATACATATTTATGTTTATTACAAAATCAGTTTTATTTGTTTTATGAAAATTACTCAAACACTGTTTGTTTATGCTGCTCATGTTGTATGATTTTTAATGATCTCGTGTTTGTAAGGAAATTCAAAATTTTAAAATGAGCAGCAAACAATAATAGCATTCAATTGAAAAGCTCTTATTATGTAATTATAAGATCATTATTTTAAGAAGTAGTAAAAGTTAACTCAAATAACATAAAAAGAAGTTGTACCTTGACATAATAATTAATGATGTTTTAATAATGTGTTAGAAATCATTAATAATAGTCTTGAAACAAACAAAACTGCCCTGTGAATTACATTATTACTTATTAATCAGGGTTGAAAAGTTTTCGAAAATGGTAAAGTGATTGTCTCTAGTACACTTACCAATAGTAAATAATTATTATAGCAAATATAATCAGACATGGTAATAATATTATAAATTATTTATTTTGCTTTTAATTATTTATTATTAGAGTCGTGGTGTAAGTGTTCACTTGATTGTAATGATATCGGTAACAGATAATGAAACAAACTGGGAGGGTAGATATTTTATGTGGGTACCGCAATACCCGGTCATTGAAAATACGGGGTAGAGTTAGGTCATTTATACTAGGATTGAATTTAATAACAATATATTAGAAATCATTAAAGTAATAATAGTCCTGAAACAAACAAAACTGCCTTGTGAATTACATTATTACTTGTTAATCAAGGTTTGTGTGCTCTTTGAAAAGTTTCCAAAAATGGTAAAGCGGTTTCTCTAGTATATTTACAGATATTAAATAATTATTGTAGCAAATATAATTGGTAAATGGTAATAATATTATAAATTATTTATTTTTCTTTTAATTATTTATTATTAAAGTTGCGGTGTAAGTGTTTACTTGATTGTAATAATATCGGCAACAGATAATGAAACAAACTAGGAGGGTAGACATTTGATGTGGGTACCCCTCACAATACCCGATCATTGAAAATATGGGGGAGAGTTTGGTAATTTATACTAGGGTTAAATTAAATACGAAACAATCATTCATGATTATTGGAAATATTTTTGATTATAATTCATGCTGCTTAAATGGGATTTTTTTTCCCTTATGAATTTTAATAATTTTTATTTTCTTTTCCAGTTAACACAGCAGACACCCCAGATGTAGTTTCTAAACCTAATTTTCTTGCATCCGTGAGTTTAGCAGTTGAACAAGCTGGTAAATTAGGAAGTGGTAAAAATCGCAGAATCATTTGCATGTTTAACTCATTTCAGGTAATTGTGTTTACTGGCTAAACATTCTTTTGTTAAAAATATCAAAATTTAATGAAATTCATTAATAATTTACAGTTTTAAAAATAGTGAAATTGATGTTTTTATTTAACTGTGAATAGTCTATATATTTAAATAACAAAGCCATTTATTAAAAAAATATAAGAACAAATAACTTTGTTTAAACACATAATGCGGAATGAAGGCATGCAGATGGTAGAAAAGGTCCACCCTTGTTCAGTATAAAATCATTAACCAATCATCTACACTAGTGCAATAAAAGAAACAACTGAGGAATTCAAGTGTTATTACAAAGCTATTTATTTTGACTAAGTGCTATTAAAAACTTAAGTTTTCGCAATCTGCATTTTAAGATGTACTATAAACAAATTTAAGATTTTGTTATCATAAACATGCTTAATTAGTTCTAATTTTTAATTTATAAGGTATATTTTCATTTATCTGATTATGCTGTGCACCTTTACATTAAAGCTTGAGATTAGCGGTCGCCAGATCGCCAGTGGCGACTGTGGAATTATTCCTGGCGACTGCAAAACAGTCTGTCAGTCGCCAAAATTGGCGACCTGCAAAATTTACTCAGCAAGCAACCCCCCCTCCCCCCTCGTTTCCGTCCCCGTAACAAAAGTCGGCGCTGTATGTCCAAGCAAAGTAAAGCAAAGCAGTTGAAAAAACGTCTAAAATTGATGATGCGCAAATTTACTTAGTCCCGCCCACCCTCGGCCTCGTAGGAAAAGCTGAACGTCAGCGCTATATGGACAAGCAGGGGAGAAAGGGTTGTAGACGTCTATGGGAGGGGAAGAAAGGGGAGGAGCTCATCATAACTGATAACATACATGTAACATTTGGGGGGGGGGGTAGGAACGCACCGGAACAGAATACTCAGGGTCCCTCTCTGTGACCTGACCCGTTGGTTGACCTTGACCCTTCGCACCATCTCATTATTTTATTACATATCCACATCGACATTCCAGTACGCAGAGAGGCATATCCGTGGGACATTACACGTGGTCGCAAAAATCTGAACAAAAGTATTATTCTAATTATAATTTGTTACAATTTCTACAATAGACGGCCGTAATAAAAGGAGAAGAGTGAAAAGGACTTTTATTTAAAACTAAATTTGATATTTGCCTACTGATACAATATATGACTGTATGTGAAAGATGCATTAAGTATCTCATTAATAAGACATTGTACTGAAGGAACGAAGCTAATATTTTTCTAAATTATAGTACTCCCCTTTGTATATTTTCCGTCGTTCGACTCAGTCAGGGTCCAGTCAACTTAAGAGTAATCGATTATATTTGAAAAAAATTTCATGTGATCTTTACTATGACCCTTCTAAAACTGTAGACGGGAAGCACGTGCGTTTTTTTTTTTTAAATTATTATTATTAACTTAAAAACAATAAACAAACCCTCTGCTTTTGAAAGGTCGATGAAGAGGTTGGCATTCTTTGCATCCTGATTTACGCTACAGCAGATCGAAAACTACCACGCAAGATGCTTTATTTAAAACAAACAAAAACGTTATTTTGTACATTCGAATACGCAAATAAAAACTAATGTCATAAACATACCGTTTTCAGTTTTAAAAATAAATCTAATTTCAGCTGCTTTCATATTATTACGTTTTTCCTTTTGCAAGAGTTTTGGCATCTCTACAATAGCGCGAGAGGGAGGGGGAAGAGAAACAGACAAAACACTTGATTTTGTTTTATTTTGTAATCACTGGTAAAAGCGCTCGCTCTTCAAAGCTTAAATAAACAGATCTCCATGCCTTTAGAATTCCATTAATCAGCATAAAGGCCGCTGCAGATACCCAGAGACCGTCGCTGGCCGCTTGGCCAATTATCACTTGTAAGCAATAAATTTTTCGCACGAGAAGAAAGCAGAGATACTCCGGACAATAGGTAACTGGGACGTGGATATATTGCGGTTTTCACACTTGTGGTTTTCACCCCATCTATTGTTCGTAGAGGTCGCAGCGCCCAACCCGGTCAAATTTCCACGTTCAAATACATTGTAGCCGCGACAGTCTCTGGGTATTTGCAAAGGCCTTTACAGCTGTCCGAGAAGAGAGAAGTGTTTCTCCCCCCCCCCCCCCTCCTGTTCACACTTCAAGTTTTTTTTTTTCGTTTCGTTTTAATGACAGGGAGTTTCTCTGTAGATTATACGAATAGAAGGCATTTTTGGTTGGCCGAAGCGAAAACGTATCCCCCCCCCCCCCCATGGGCGCCGGCAGCAGGCTCCCCCCTGGATTTTTGTATGCAGTGTTTTTAGTTGCTTTTTTGCTCTTTCCAACATGGTAACCATACGTTGTAGTCTTCCCCCCCCCCTTTGAAATATTCTGCTGGCGCTCATGCCCCCCCCCCCCGCCCCCCCCGGCAAAAATTTCTCCCTGTTTTAAGTTATTTCTTTTATATGATTCACCTTTGTAAATTGAACCCTTAGTATGTGTAACGTTCGTTAAAAAATGTTTTACATAATCAGACACTTGATTATTTGAAAGTGGAAACCTTGAAAATGGGCTGTTTGAGTAGCACATGCTTACGATTTCCCCATCTTAAAATGCATCTGATTTTCCTTAAAATTTGATAAGATGCTTAGTGGTTTTTTTTTTTTAAATAGGAGGTTGGGGAGCTACTACCTTAAGTAAAATAACCGTTTGTTAGCTTCTTGCAAGTCCAAAATTAGTAAATTAGGAGGAAGCGTACTGTCGAAATTAATAGAAAATTGGGGCCCTTGATCCTCTTTCTTTTATTAAGTCCCAATTCCTTTTCCCCCCATAAATTCCATGAATGAAAGGAGAGATAAATTAAATAAATAGTACTTTATTATGTGTACACCATAAGTTGAGAAAATGGTCTGCAATACTATATATATTATCTTACCTCCAGTTTCTTACTTAAAAAAAAAAACTTTTTTTTTTTTTTTTTTTTTTTTATACCTTAGGCTTCATGTTTCACAAGTACTTGGTAATAGTGACAACTTTCTAATAATGTCAAAATATTCTATATCACTTAGCCATACAGATTTCAGGTTGGCAGATTTTTGGGAGTCCACTGTATTTATTTAATAACCAACTATTTTTCGTAAAAGATACGTTTGAATTAATCTGAAGAGAAATTTTAAAGTAAAATATTTTAAATCATTAATTTTATTACAATTCTCTATTTTTAAGAGATTTTCACTTTTAATTTGGGTTTGGGGGAGGGGGGGGGGTTAAGCTCCTATAGCCTCCTCCATGTGTGTACCTATATATAGTATAGACACAGACAGTGGTGTGATGATTCTAACAAGGAGCTGCAGCCAATCAGGAGGAATTAATAAATTTTAAATTCATAGTACTTAGATTCCTTTAAATACAGCTAGTTATTTCTGAATGTAATATATGGAACATGCCATGCATTATTACTAAAAAAGCATTGAATCATTAAATGTACAAAATAAAAAATCTCATATTATTTTCATATATCTGAAAGGGGGGAGCAAGGGTGTCGAAAACAAAAATTACGTAAGTACGGAAAATTTTGGCCACTAACTATATCAAAGTGGCCACTGAACTTTGTAGGGTCACTGGCCACTGGCCACTGAGGAATTTTTTTAATCTCAAGCTTTACTTTACATTTCAAACTCTAAGAATTTTAGCCAAGCACAAACATAACATTTCTTTCTTCTAGCACAATATACTGAATTCCAAATGCTGGGTGTGTTTGAGAAAGTGCTATTCTCTTTACATCACAGATGTAATGGTCGCTCTTTTGACCAGTTTTTGTAATTTGTCACACACGCAATCAATAAAATTATTTATTTCCCACTTTATATGCTTGATGTTTCGTTCATTTTTATGACAATAACAGTTCACCACTTGCTCTCCACCCATGCATTGTATTGTGAAAATGGCTTGTTTAGATGTTTTCTACCACTGCTACAAATTTTTGTGCATGAGTTCTGAAACACCCTGTATAAATATAGAAATACACCTCTCTCAAATAACAAGATATAAAATTAATTACACTAGTAGTCCCTTTGTTCACTGAGACGAAGGGCTTTGACTGAGGAAGGCCGAAAGAATTTTTGGTCGAAATGATCGTATCATCTTATAAGTAACATTTTATGTGTGTTTTTCACAAAGTTTTTACTTATTTTATTGTTTAACACCAGTATTTTGAGTGTTTTTTCCATAGTAGTATGTTATTTTTTCCCATCTTACTTATTCCTTGCCGGTAATAGTTAAAAAGCAGTGTAAATGTACTGGCTTGTAAATTTTTGTATCAGTTAAAACTCAGTTGGTGTGTGTGTGTTCAAAATCAGTTTTTTAATTCAAATGTTTTAATGCACTTAAATGGGTAATCAGTTAAAGATTATGTTAAAAAAAGATTGTGCTAATAATGAAGATGTGGGAAAATTTAAAACTCTGTTAAACATTTACCCCCACTTTCTTATACATCTCAGTCCACAGAAAGTTAACATGCTTCAGTTTTTGAATAAAAAAATATTTAAACCACTGTTTTATTCATTATTTAAAAAATGAGCCCGTTAATATTATACAATTTATTTGTGTATACTTTCTATAAATTAAGAGCAAGAATCTGAGAAAGTGACACACCTGTGATTCATGCTACCTCAAATTTTTACAAAGAAATTCCCAATTGTTATTTATCTTATTAATGTAGCAAATCCAAATATTTCGTTCCAAAGTTGAGTTGTTAATTTTTTATGCCCCCCCCCCCCCAAAAAAAAAAGAAGACTGCGCAGCACACAAAAATGGGTGCTTTACTCAGACATAGAAAATGTTTTGGTCAAAAACTCTTTCAGGAAACAACTTGCCATGAAATTTCTTTCATAACTGGAATGTAGGAGGATTGAACTTTATGAAATACACTGCTGGCCATCGTAAATGCAACACCCTGAAGGAAGCATGCAAATAATATGAAATTTACAACATGCATTAGCTGAGGTGAGATATGCAAATGATTAGAATTTCAGCGCAGACGCACATCAAGCGCGCCTGTGGCGCCACCTCAAAGCGCTATTTAAGGCTTGGAGATTTCGACGGTTTCAAGTACAGCAATTGTTTTTTTCTTGCTTTTTTTTCAAAAAAACGATAAATTATGCCTCGTAGGAAACAACGATCATCTTTTGATCAAGTATCCGAGTTTGACAGAGGAAGGATAGTGGCATACCGAGATTGTGGGTTATCTTTCAGGGAAATCGGTCGTCGTATTGGACGAAACCAAACAACTGTGATGCGGATATGTGATCGTTGGGTGCAGGAGGGTACGACGGACAGACGTGATCGACCGCATCGACCTCAGTGCACCACGTCACGTGATGACAGGCAGATTGTACGCATGGCAGTGACGGACCGCTCAGTCACATCACGAACCATATCACAGCAGATTCAGTCTGTAACGCATCATCCAGTGTCTGCGCGTACCATTCGACGTCGTTTACAGCAGAATGGTCTGTCCGCAAGACGTCCGTTGCTTTGTCTACCTCTGACGCGGAACCACAGACGTCTCCGCCGCCAATGGTGCGATGAAAGAAGGATGTGGACGACAGAATGGAATGAAATTCTCTTTACTGACGAGTCACGCTTCTGTATGCAACACCACAACGGTCGGATTCGAGTCTGGAGACACCGTGGAGAGAGGATGCTGAACAGCTGCATTATGCACCGTCACACTGGTCCTGCACCGGGTATTATGGTATGGGGCGGTATCGGATATCTCTCTCGCACTCCTCTAGTACGCATTGCCGGTACTTTAACCAGCCAGCGCTACATCTCCGAGGTGTTGGAGCCAGTTGTCCTTTCTTACCTTCAGGGCTTGCCAACAGCCATATTTCAGCAGGATAATGCACGGCCACACGTGGCACGCATTGTCCAAGGGTTCTTCGTCAATCACCAGATTGAATTGCTTCCCTGGCCGGCGCGCTCTCCGGATCTTTCGCCGATAGAAAACATGTGGTCCATGGTTGCTCAACGACTGACCCAGAGTTCATCCCCAGCTGTCACACCAGATCAACTTTGGCAACGTGTGGAAGCTGCTTGGTCTGCTGTACCCCAAGAACACATTCAAAGTCTCTTTGAATCAATGCCGAGGCGTGTGGCAGCTGTGATCTCCAACAACGGCGGCTACTCTGGGTACTGATTTTGGCAGGAACCACGCTTCATAGAATGCTGTAAATTTAATCATTTGTTACTTGGTCAACATGTTATCTACACAATAAATTTTGTTGTGATATCTCTTGTTTTTCTTGGTGTTGCAATTTGGGTGGCCAGCAGTGTATATGAGAAATCTGTGGCAGGTTGTTGCCACAAGGTCCCTGACGTTCACAAAAAGAAACATTTTCAATGTTTTTTATCATTTTTACGGCTTAACCATAGCTTGTGCCTTCGAGTTGCCATAGCAAAAGAGGTGTCCTTTGAAAGACATATGTTAGCACTTATAAAAAGTGCATACATAGTTGAGGCAACTTGAATGCGCTTTTAGATTTATAAGTCCAATATCTGAAAATTTTCATTTTTGACTGATATTCAAAGAGTCATAAATTCTTGCTGCAGAGGTTTATTGAAAAATCTTACTATACTATACATTTATAGCTATTTAAATTAGTACCTTAAAGCATTATAACAAATATATGATGTTGATGTTACCTATTTTATTTTACAACCAAAATTTTTTACTGTACAACCTGTATACTGAAGCATAAATGAAAAAATGTATTTAGTCAGCTCTGTCATTATTTTTACATTCATGAGTTTCTTATAACAGATGGATTAAATGGTACGGAGAGCTGCTCAAGGAACATTAAATCAAAACAGTCTAGAATATAAACAATGAATTCCCCTTCAGCAGGCCTCAGTAAAATTACACAGGCCTGCGAAATTGAAGTTTTTGAAAAATACAAAAGATGTGTTTGCTTATTTTGATATTATTTGGTGTGCTGATTTTGAAAATGACTTCATTTTTTCCCCATCACATCAGGATTTTTGTTAAATCAGTATCGATATTTTTGTAAAATCCTATTTAAAAGAGAATTCTCACGAACAATTTTGCATGTACTATAAAGCAGCACTAGTTTTTATCCATAAAATCTAAGTAAAATAATCTATTTTTGGTGAGGCAAAATGATTTTCCATCATTTCATGTTATTATTAGTTTTTTATTGGTTTAAATGGATGAAAACCACTATTGCCAGATTGCACGAGTCGACTCTGGTTGAAAGAACCGAAAGTTACCCTGATTTTAAACTTTTAAAACAAATTATGGTACAGCTTCTAGAAAAAGAATCACCAGTATACTATTTTAATCTGTTTTTATCAAAGTATCTTACTGAGAATATTAAAAGATATTGACCGAGGAGCAAACGTGTGTATATCAATATTGCAATTTGAAGCAAATTTTAAACTGAGCAAAGAACAAATAAATAAAAAAATGTTTCTATTTAAGTACATACTCATTTAGTTTATGTTTAATATCAGGCCTATCTCGTGTCAACATCCAACAATAGTCAGCGAGCATATTCTTGTCCCATCTTCCTTGATATTTATGCTTCATATTTTTGATGTCTTGGTGGAACCTCTCACCCAGTTCTTCGCTGACTGATCCCAAACTTTCAGGAAAGAAGTCCTTGTGAGTGAAGGAAATGCATTTTGAGACTCATGGAGCAACTCAATGCTTGAAATTTGTCCAGCATATTCATTACAATTATTTTGTAGTCAGGATGCTTGTAATTACCCAGAAATTTGCTAACGATATCTTTGAAGGCAACCCAAGCTGGTTTTTTTTTTTTTTTTTTGTTGACATGCTAGTCTCAAATTCTTTATCTTCATAAGTTTGCGGATATCTGGACCAACAAAGATTCCCTCTTTCAACTTGCCTTCGTATAAATATGGAAACTTTTTGCACAGGTATTTGAAACATTCGCCATCTTTTGGAATTGTGTGTGGTTTAACAAACTGCTTCATTACATCTAACTTAATATGGAGAGGGGGTAAGAATACTTTTTTTTAGATCAACTTGGCTGTTTTTGATAACATTCTTCATGCCTGGTTCAAGTTTTTGGCGTTTTGGCCATTCTTTCTTGACCCAATGTTGACTCTTATCACGGCTGTCCCACTCGCAAATAAAACATGGGCACTTTGTATAACCGCCTTGTTGACCAAGTAGCATAAAGATACTTTCAAATCCCCGCAAATGGTCCAACCATGGTCGGCATATTTTATTTTGGTGAGGACGAGAGACAGGTTTTCGTAGCATTCTTTTAAATGCACCGAGTGTCCAACAAGATGCATACTGGTTTCTGCGATGAAGGACAGCTTTAAGGCTCCTTTACGAGGAATCTATAAACAAACAACCTCCATTCATCTTTATTGTAAGTGATATTAAATTTGGTCATCAATCCCGGAACATCAGAACAATACACCAGATTTTCTTCTTCCTCAAAGTACTTAACAAATTCCTTTTCTCTATTCCTGTACCAATAAAAAGAGGTTCCCTTGTTCAATAAGTTTTTTCTTGTAATCTGGAGCCCAACAATTCAGCGGCCTCTTTTGAAAGGCCCAGATATCGAATAAGATCATTAAGTTCAACCTGAGAAAAAAGCTGAGGGGAATCACCTCCAGAGGGCTTATATTCAGTATCAGAGCCACTAACTTCTAGGTGTTCTGGGTCTGAAGACCCTGAAGAGATGACTGGCAATTCAGTCGGAGGCAAAGGCACTGGTACACCGGGTCCATGAGGAACGGGTCGAATGGATGGTGGAATGTTATCAGGATAGAAAATTAGCTTGTAATTTTTCCAGTTAAACCCACGAACATGGCAGGAACAAAAGTAGCAATCACCATAGTGATTTTTTGGTTCCCTCCATGCCATAGGAATTCCAAAGCTTAAAGCAAGCTTCTTCTCCTTCAACCAGTTTCGCAGATCATTGAGACACTTCACACAAACTTTATGAGGAGCCCACGATTTGTCCTGGTCTCTGAGTTTCATGCCAAAATACGCAAAATAAAGTTGTCTAACATAATCTGTAATGCTCCTCATACGGTTTTTTGATAACACTATATTCACCGCATATATAACAAAAGTCATCTGGCAAATTTTCACAACGTCTTGAACTCGAAGCCATGCTTCACGAAAATCACAGAGAAAAGTAAATTTTAAAATTATTTCTGTGATGTCCACTTGTCACTATGTTAGAGAATGCGTGATGCTGTATAAGACTACACTCCTAAGAGATCAGCGAACCAACAGGAAGATCTGAGATAAGGATTTGTGCGACGCTATTGGTTATAGAGGTACTGAGACGTAAAGGGAGGGATGGCGAAGGTGTGTGTGTGTGTGGCGGGATCACATAGGGTTATTCTGTAGGTTTCAGTTTCAACATGGTAGAACTATGGTCAATCACAAATAAATAAAATGGCCCAATATAAATCTATGGTCAGGCAGGGAGGGAAGAAATTCAACCTGAAACATTTTTATGGTAAATGTTGATAAAAATACAAATAAAATCGAATTTTTCAAAAAAACGTGACCTGATAGAAATATTTTATTACTATTTTTGAAATCAGCATGGAAACATATAATAAGTTCAGCTTTCAGTTCCTTTGTATTTTTTTCATCGCAGGCCTGTGTTATCAAACATTGACCGGTCTGGAACAATAAAAAGGTTGGGGAGCACTGTCTTATAAAGACTCCTCTGAATGCCTTTTAAGTTTGAAACTGTAAAAGGATCAGCACCAGACAATTGTATAGGACTGAAGAAAATAGTTCTTCGATGTATGGTTTCAATGCTTTTGTACATTGGCCAGTTAACTCTTGAGCTTCTCTCTGGTGAAAATTTTTTATTTTAAAAAGCTCATTCAAGGTTTTGTATAAGTTTTTCAGTGCAAAACTGCTTATTGTACATAAAGGCATAAAATGTATAAGGTTGGACTTTTCATAGTTGTATCTATTTCAGTAAAAAAAGTTAGGTCTCTTCTGCCACCTGTAGGGGGCTAAAGAACCATTCTATCACACCTTGGGTTAGGATTCGATTTCCAGCTTGGGTTTAGGTGTTGACTCATCTGTCCCTTCCCTGATTTCCTTTATCTTGGAAATCTGAAAGTGAAAATTTACTAAATGTAGACTTTTTAATTTAAGAAAAATGTGTAACTGAATTTAAACAATAAGAAATTATGTTAATTTTATTATAAACACAACATTCCTCATTTTCTTAAATAGCAGCATATGAAAAATTGTGACCCTCTTCATTTTCATCATCTCTTAATGCATAAAAATTATTTTTTTCCCCCTTTATTCTGCTAAAATAACATATCACTTGTTCATGAGTCAAATAAACTTCTGCACAATTTTTTTTTCTTCCCATCTACTAAAATACTTATCATTTTTATAATACGTTGCACAGTTAATTTATGTGCCTGTTTTGGCTCCTTTGTGAAAGCAGTCTTGTGGGAATTGTTTTCAATTTTCTCTTAAAAGTGAAACATTTCTTTTAAATTATATGGCCCATCCCTTTTGTGACACATGGTTTAAAAAGATTTGATTGCTAAAGGATGCTTTAGCAGTCTCAAAAGTGTTATTTTAATGGTTTCTCATTTTTGTTACAGTTTCCATCTTTGCAAATGCATTTTTAGCTTGTCCCATCCCTGAAAATAAGAAAAGTGTATGCTGTCCTCTTGCTATATATGTAATGATAATCCACCAGCAGTTTCAAATGCCGAAGTGCATTTGTCTTCAGAACAAGACATGAAGTTCACAACTTTTGTATAGGAAATGTCTTTAGTTTTTTATTTGGATTTTTGTTGAGCTGAATGAGCATATTTGAATACTACAATTAAGATTCAAGTTGCTATAATTTAACTTTCCATTATCGATTCCAGTCTTAAAGTACTATTCAACATATGTTTAAAAGTTTAAATAATTTGTATGCAATCTTATAATTTTGTAAGTAGTCTTATTCCTCTGAATTTTTATATGATTCTAATTACAATATAAGTAATATGATTTGTTTACCTTGTTTTTTTTTTTTTTTTTACTGTATTTCTTTTCTTTTAATTTGGGTTGGGGTGAGGGGAATAGTTTTTGTATTATGACCTTAACTCCACAAAATTCAAAAATCTGTTTTGTACAACATACAAGTACAGTAGAACCTTTTAAAGTGACCACCTTGGTAAAGAGATCATCTGTCTGTAGTCATTACTTTTGTGCAGTTTCATTTTACAACCACCATACTTATCCACCTTTTTAAGGTGACCAGTTTTGCTTTTCTTCCTGAAAATTGTCACCTTAGACAGTTTCCGCTGTATACAGCATATACTATAAGAATATAATACTAAAAACAAATATAGAAAGCTAAAAATACAGTAATTCATTTAATAGTTTAGTGAAGCAAATCAGTTACAAATGCAACTATAGGGGTATGTTACAAAATATTTTAATTTTTTAAAAGCAATTTGTCTCACTGAAGTTAACTTTATTGTAAAGACAAGTAATAGAGGCTAACATTGACATAAAAGATTTTTCAATAAACCTCGGCCTCAAGAATTTGACTCTTTGAATACGAGTCAAAAAATTTTTTTTCTTCTGATATTGGACTTATAAATCTAAAAGCGTATTCAAGTTGCCTCAACTATGTATGCATTTTTTATAAGTGCTAACACATGTCTTTCAAAGGACACCTCTTTTGCTATGGCAACTCGAAGGTGCAAGCTATGGTTAAGCCTTAAAATTGACAAAAAACGTTGAATAAGTATCTTTTTGTGAACATCAGGGACCTTGTGGCAACAGCCTGCCACAGATTTCTCATATATTTCAGGAAGTTGAATCCTCCAACATTCCAGTTATGAAAGAAATTGCGAGGCAAAGAGTTTCTGACCAAAACATTTTCTGAGTAAAACACCCATTTTTATATGCTACATGATCTCTTTTGAGGGGCCATAAAAAATGAACAACTCAACTTTGGAAGAAAATATTTTGCATTTGCTACATTAATAAGATAAATAACAACTGGGAATTTTTTTTATGAAAACCTGAGATGTCATGAATCACTCCATAATGCCAGGCGTGACAGTTTCTCATATTCTTGCTCTTAAGAATTTTAATAAGTACAAAACTTTATGAACAGTTCATATCACAAAATAAAGTACTATTGCTTGATCTGTTGTAAATGTTTACTAATTACGTATATTTTTCTCTATTAGGTTGTTCACTTTAACAAATCTCCCTTAATGATTAGCCTTGTAGCGAATGGTAAAGCTAACACAGGTAAATGAATTTCACTCATAATTCATACCAAGTTTACAAACATATTCCTTACATTTGACAGTATTCTTCAGCTAATTTCCAGATGCAAGTTTAATTTATTTTATTTGTAGGCAAGTTAATAGGGCTGTTGCAAGAACATACAAATGTATATCTTAAGTAATTACAGTTTAATTACAAATGAAATGCTGAGTATTGAAATTCACTTCAGTTTTTTTTTTCATTCTTAATTTTAGATATATGAAAATAAACTAAATTTGAGTTGTAATGATTTATGCCTCTGTGGTTTATTTGTATTTTCATTTTAATTTGAAATATCTTTTACATTCTGTGTGCAGTAGATGGCCAAATTATCAGGGACAGTACTCATATTTTTCTATTTTCTAGTTCAATTTTTGGAATGAAAACTTGATTTTAGGTTTACATTTTTTATTTATGAAAGTATTCTACTTACATTATAAAAACATGTTACATTGATACATCTTATTTTTGTGTGAAAGTAACATTTGTATTCAATGATAATCTTGCCTACACTCTTTCAATGAAAATATTACTCATACACTTGGCCACCCGTACTCTTAATGTGCACTTGACAAAGTTATCAAAAACAACAATAATGATACTAGCAGCAAAAAGCTAGTAAAAAACTTCATGAGAACAAACTTATATGATTGAAAAATTCCTTTAAACTAGATAAAACAAGAATTTGAGTTGCATCTCTAATAATTTGGCTACCTAATGCATGTGTAAATTGGATGTTCCTACATTAAGTTTAGGACTTTTAAAAAGATTAATTTTCCCTATAATGACTCAGAATCATACGACAATTTAGGATTACACATGCAATCTTCATATTAAAAAAAAAAAAAAATTGCTTTAGATTCTTGCTAATTGCTGATGCATCAGTGCAGTGATCAGAACAAACAGGTAATACTGAGTTCACTGGTGCCAACTTTTGAAAAGTATTGGGTGGGCTCAAATGGTAAATTGAAGTAATATTGAAGACTTCCCTGTTTTAATGCTTTGTCACTGTGTTACAGAACTGCAACATACCAATTAAAGCTATATAAATTAAGCATAGTGTATTAAAAAATATTTGAACTGTTTTTATTTTTCTAGAATAACATGATCATAAAATAATTTTTGCAAATGTTTGAAAAGTTTCTGATATTTAACTAATGTTTTAACACAAAACTGTGTTTTGTCCTTCAGCAGTTGCGTATTGGTTATTGCATCACTTATGTCAACCTTACAAGAATACTACTGATTTTTAAAAATCTTATCAGTTCAAGGTGTTCACTAACACTTCATTAATACTTTAGTATTCTACAGATATATTTTCAAGTGACAAAAAAACTAAAAATAACCCTTTTATTGAAGTTTGACAGGGTTCCCGAGCACCTTGAAAAGTCCTTAAAAAGGCCACATTAAAAAAAATATTAATAAGTATCCTTAAAAAGGCCTTATTTTTACCCTAAAAGCCTTAAAAAATTGTAAAAGCCTTAAATTATCATTTCATCTTAACTTTTCCTGTGATTTTTGCAATTTTTTTTTTTCAAATGTAAGCAGGGGTAGGGGACAAATGGTATAAGAAGCTAGCCATGCTGTCTACACGCTACTCTCTCTTTGGAGACGGAGAAAAAGGGACAGGAGAGATATTTTCTTTTTCTGCACTGTGCTGTGCTTCCTTATTTCATGCAGGCCTGAACTTGCCAGGTCGGATAGTCGGTGATTGCTGAGGACCTCCCAGCGCAAGGGGCCCACAAGGACCCCCAAAAATGAATATACTACTTTATAATTCAAGTTATTTGATATAGATCCCAATAATTTAATTATTTATTTCTCAGTAATCTTATGCCTTTACATAGTGGCATAGCAGAGGACTCGAGAGGGTGTGACAGCTTTAAATGACCCCCCAACAGCTAGTTCAATGTGGTTTTTAGGCATGTAAGCATAATTTTCAAATATTACATATTCTAATATTCTGTTCCCTCTAAATTCCCCAGTAAGGGCCTTATTTTCAGTCTCTAGCCTAGGACTCCCAAAGCAGCCAGTCCGGGCCTAGTTCCATAATTCATTTACCTTTTGCCAGAGTTGGAGAGGGTGGGGAAAATATGGTCAGAGACAAGAAAAGGAGGGAGGGAGAAAAAGTGATATGAGATAAATATATAGCATAACATAATTATAACTGATTAAAACACATTGTTTTAAACTCAAATACAGCCCCTTAAAGATCATATTATTTTCAAGGAAACGGTCAAAAAATTACCTTTTATTAAAAAAATTTGTAAAAAAATAAGTGTATGTACAATATGCGCTTTTGTTCTAAGATTGTAGACATTTTGATATAAAAAAAAATTCCATGCAAAAGAATTTAAATGTTCTAATCTTTCTGGTGGATAACTTTTGAACTCTCCAGCCCGGAAATATCGCAGAAGTGAGAAGGGAGGGTTTAATACTTTAAAAGTCATAAAATGCTGTATTATTAAGGCAATGTGCAAGATAATTGTATTGGAATGTATTCGATTATTTGTCTTGAAAATTTTAAAAATAGCCTTAAAAAGGCCTTATTTTTTATATCAAGAAATGAGTGCGAACCCTGTTTGAAACAAACAGTTTGGTCAGTGGACTATTATATGAATTTCAAAACTGTAAATAAATTAAATTTCAGCATGTTAATAACCTATTTTCGCACATTACAGTGAACAATTTTTAAACTTGAGGTATAGAGGTTAAAGGGGATGGCCATAAATCAAATTAAATATTAAAAAATCAATTTAAAATTTTTAGACTTTTATTCTACATTGTATAGGCCTTTTATTAGCCTATATTATCTATATAATTACCCACTGAAAACTTGAAAAAGCTAGAAAAATTTTTGAATAGCATAAAAATGTAGCTGAAAGTTGGGTTGAGCAGACATGTCAAAATATTGGGTTGAATACTTACAGCCCAAAGAAGTTGGTGCCACTGCCTGAGTTCCAGGAACTTAATCCAATATCCTACTCCATATTTTCTTAATTAGAACTATATTTTCCTAATTAGAATTAATGAACAATAAGTCGGTTCTTTGAAAGTGTAATTATTCAATTTAATGTAATTTGTAGAATACGTATGCATGCTCTTACTGAATATTTGATTTTTTTCCAGGTTTGTTATTAAATTTAGAAAATGAATTAAATAATTTTGTTGAAGATTTACAATCTGCTATAAATGCTGCTAATTGAGTCTGTAAGAAAATAAATTTTATGACAGGTATAGCATATTTGATTTTTGAAATAATGTCGATAACACGCTTGTATAATTGTGATAAATGTGTATTGTTTTCATATACTTGCAGGTTGAATATGAAGAGATTACAGTGATCAGAAGAGTGGGCTGTAAATATATGTACTTTGTAATCTAGTATATTTAAATATTTTATGAACTTTCAGATTAGCTTGTTTCAGTATTATCAGCTGTAACAGTACACCAAATGTAAAATAGGTTGAATTCATCTGCCTTTGTAATTAATATAAATTAAATATTTTATGAGTTTATGTTTTTTTTATTTAGTATATAAATAATACTTTTGAATGATACATTTTAAACAAGTAGGTGTTAACACTCAACTGTAAAATTCTATTCTATGCATTCTGGCACACACATTCACACACAAAAAAGAATATTAATGAAAATATGCAACCTGTGTTCTAACCATTACTTACTAGTCATCATTTAGTAAAATTTTTAAAGAATAATGATTGCATTCTTAAAACAATATACAGTAAGATACAATGCGTTTACAATACATGTTTCAATCTGCATTTGAAAATCTGTATTCAAGGTATTTTTATTTATAATTTCAGCATATTTTTGTTGCTGGGTTCATAAGATGTGCATTTTCATGCATTGTGAATTTTGTTACAAAATTACTGAAATTTTTAAAGTTTTTTCTTCTACCTTTTTGTTTATTTTTACTCATTTAAGAAGACATATGCATATCAAAGTTAGTTTTGTCCTAAGCTTAAAAAAGTTTGAATTTTTCTATTAACACATTAGGTACAAACCGATTTTAGGAATCACTGCAAATTTGTTAGAAAAAATAGTGAATAACCGAAGAACTGATTGTAAAATTAATATGCAAATTTGTCTTTAAAAAATTATTGACCTTTTTTTGTCAAAACTTATAAAGTGCCTTATTTTTGTACCAAAAATTCAAAAACAAGGACTTTGACATTCAAGAAACAGAGGGCTGTGGCTGGCCTACAGATGTTGATGGAGCCCGTCTGCAAGAACTCGTGGTAGAGGATCAGTATTCGACCACTTAAGAGCTAGCTAAGGTTTATGTCATGACCATTAAATGCGCTATGCATTGTATAAACTTGACGTACCAGTTCAATCGCTCGGTGCTGCACGTGTTCACTCAAACAGATAAGGACAGACATGTTCAGGTCTGCACTAATCTGCTCGAATATCAGCACAAGGACAACATTCTTGTCTGAATTGTCATGTGTGATGAAAAGTGGATTTACTTCAACAACGCAAGCTGAAAATGGGTTGGTTGGCACCTTGTATGCCTTTCTGTATCGTCCGAAAGCAAAATTTGACTGACAAAAAGATCATGCTTTGTATCTGGTGGGATTGCCATGGTATTATATGCAAGTAATATCTGGGAAAAGGTAAAACTATCGACAATAAGGTGTACAGCAAGATGCTAGTTCGTGTTGACGCTGCTATCAAGACAAAAATGGTGAACTGAGTTCCTGCGCAAGAAGATAGTGTCCCATCAAGATAATGCAAGACCGCATGTGTCTGCATTCACTGGCTGGACTCTGTATGGATTCAAATGGGATCTTTTGCCGCATTCACCATATAGCCCGGACATAGCTTCTTCTAACTTCTACTTTTTTTTCACACCTGCAGCCACATCGTTCTGGTGCTATCTTCGATTTCGATCAGGACCTCCGAAATGAGGTTGATATGTTTTCAGTCTCGCACCTCCCATGTTTCTGGGCCGAAGGCTTTGAAAAACTACCAAAATGTTGGCAGAAAATTATAGATTTGGTGGTGATTACTACCTGCACTAAGGTACTATTTTCAACTTTCTTCTTTTTCTAACTTTGTTAAGAACTTTTTTTGGTGGAAAACTTACCTTACAACCTAATTTCCTTTCAGATATTAAGTGACAAGGTAAGTGATACTCTTGTGTTTAGATTTAGAATTTGCTTTGTGCATTTTGTACATTATTTGGTAGGATGTGAATACACGACTTTTACTTGATTTTGTTGAACCAAGAAATTTGTGTTGTGTTGAATCAAAATGGAAGATCAATATATGAGCAGAAGGAATCTGTCCATAGTGTTACAAAATTGTAATGTTGCTTCCCAGCCTTACTGAATCTATGGTGGAAAAAACAAATTTAAAAGCATTACAAAACAAACACAGCATTACAAGCAAACTTGTGCTTCTCGGCCTTTGAAAAAAAATAGCTTCTTGAAAATGTTAGAATTTTTTGTTTATTAGAAAGGAAGTTGCCAGGAATCTCCCAGAAATTTCTTGCTATTTTATATGCTTCTGCTGATTTGTTTGTGAAAAAAAAAAGGTCAGAGTTTGAGCATTGCTGTAGGGCTCAAAAATATGCTACCACTGGTACTATGCAGTTAGTTTTTAATTTTGAACTGGACCAGCAGTAGCATATTTTTGAGGGTGACCTTACAGCCATGGATGGACCCCGCTTGTTAAATCTGTGCCTCCCCAAATACTGAAAACAATTGAACTGAAGTGAACAAACTGATTGTTAAAATATAAAAAAGAGGTTACTGTTTAAAAATTATTATTGAAAAAAAAAAGTATCCTTGTTGAGCTTATAGCACAGGGATGTGTTATTTAAAATAAGCTTTTTTTGGTACTTACGTATTATCCCAACTTTATTATGCCAAATTATTTTTTCGTCAAATGTGCTGGCAAACTGTTGCCAATCATATTCCAAACCATTAATAATTTCATGTGTCTGGCATTCCCTGGCGGACCACTGGGATAATACGTAGGTACCCTTTTTTGTATATAATGTGTTTCTAATCAAAAGGCAAGGCCTATTATCAAGCTGTATAGGTTTTGCGTTACAGCAAATAATTATTTTTAAAAGTTAACAAAAATAATTGACATCCACTGGGACAAGACAATTGTTAAAAAAAAAAAAAAAAAATGTTTCCTGATGCAAAAGGTCCGAGAAAAGAAGATTTATATTCTGTAGCCAAAGAGTTGGGAGAAAAAGTTCTTCCAGGCATGAAAATTGCAGATATTAAAGAGCTTTTATTAAATGGTAAAGAATTTGCTAATGATCCGAACTTTGTAACTGGATTATTGACGACGACGGTATAGAAAATCGAACAAAAAGAAAGAATTCGAAAATGACAGTAGAACTGGAAAAATCTGAGAAAGCTGGAAAGAGCTAAATTATCCAAAGAAGTTAAAAAAGATAGATTAGCCAAAGAGATAGAGTTTGAAAAAGATAGGATAGAATTCGAAGAGCAAAGGTTAGCACATGAATTAGAACTGGTGAAAATTAATGCTCAAGTGCAAAATCCAATTGGTGCTTATTTGCCATTCTATGAGTTTCCCTGTAAAACAACTATTTATGCAATATGCATGAAAAGTAGCCTGTACTAGTCAGGAATAGTGTAGATTTCCATCAGCGAAAAAAGTTGTAGAAACAGCTCAGTAATTTCAGAGGTGCCATGGAGCGTCATGTAATTCTTATGAGTGACCCTGTAAGAAAACTGTGATATATGTATGAAAGGTAGCCTATATTAAGCAGGAATTGTGCAGCTTTCCGTCCGTGAAAAAAGTGTTAGAATCGGTTCATTAGTTCCACAAATCGTAATGTAAATCGCATGAGTATCCCTGTGAAAGACCTATTTGTGATAATGCATGACAAGTAGCCCATATAATACTCAGGAATAGTGTAGCTTCCTATCAGTACAAAAAATTTTAGAATCAGCACAGACGTCAAAGAAATACCCATACAGCTTAATGTATTAGAATTAATTTGAGTGTCCCAGTGAAAGAACTATTTAAACTTTTATTTTATTTTATTTTTAAGAAATTCATGAAAGGTAGCCAATTGTTGCATAAAACTCTGTTTAATTTCTGGATCCGTCTTTCAAAAGTCCAGTAGGAGTAGAAAGTTCTAGTAAAGAGTTCACTTGTTAGGGATGAAACACGAACTTTATTGCTTCTAGCTGCAGTTTTCTATTAGTGAACAAGTTTTAGAATCGTTTAAGTAGTTACTGGGACGCCCGTAGAGCGTTAATGTATTAGAATAATTTCAAGTGCCCCTATAAAAGAACTATTGCTGCTATATACATGAAAGATAGCCTATAATACTCAGGAATAGTGTAGCTTGAAAAAATTTTTTTAAATTGATTCCGTAGTTAGACATACAAATAGATCTCAATGTAAAACATACGAGTGTCCCTGTAAAACAATTATTTGTGATACGTGCATGAATTTTAGCTATGTTACTCAGAAATAATGTAGCTTTTTATCATTGAAATCTTTTTTAGAATCGATTCAGTGGTTACATAGATGCCCTTAGAGCAGAATGTAATTTTTATGAGTATCCGCAGGGCCGGTTTTAGGCATTTTACAGGCGTAGGCGAGAACTGATTTTACGCCCCTTCATATGAGAGATGGTTTAACGCCCCTTCATATGTGAGATGTTTTACGCCCCCCCTCCTTCTTTCAACTGCTTCCTTTATCAATTCCCTGCCCCGTGATCAGAAAAGCACTCAAAGTAATTTAATAAAATTGAAGTATGTATTTTTAAATTTTATGAAATTTATATATTGTTAAAAGTTTGCAAAATATTTAAATTTCCATGATTAAAAAATTTGCAAAATATTTAAAAAAAATTATTAAAGACCAGCTGCGTACCCGTTCTCCGCACGGTAGAAAAAGAATATTTTCCTTACACATATAAATGGAATAAAACCTAGTGATGCGGAATCAGAAAAAATGAAAATTTATTGGAATCGTGACGGAACGTTTACGTCATGAGTGCAAATCTTAGATGATTGCAACTTGACGACACAAAAACCACGTCAGTGTCACTGGCGATCAAAATAAGAGAGAACTTTACGGTATGCAGACGAAACTTTTCACTTTCGAAATGCCTAAAGTTTCATTGCTCCAGTTTATACTGATTATTCTACTTTCTAGTAAACTAATCGGAATCAAGATACAGGGCTTTAGCATAGTACTTAGCATTTTTTAGACACCCCAACAATGCTTTTAGTTAAAAAAAAAAAAAAAAAAATTGCAGGTTCGAGTAATTGACGTGGTGACTTATTTGCTTCACTTAATTGTTAAATTTAAGAACTTAAGTGGCAACAGTGGATTCCGTTACTACGGAAACTGTAGCAATGTAAAAAATAGAATATTAAATGAATTAGTTATTTATGTTTACTTTGCTAGAACTGCTATATTGGCGTAATTAACGCCGCAATTTGATGGCAAATAGCCAAAATGAATCGCAAATTAAGCTTCACAATAAAGGCAATAATCTTTAGGCAATACTCACTAAAATTTCTGGGCTTAAAAACCATTGTTATTCATTTTTAAAACCATTCATATTTATACAGAATCCTTATTTTATTCACCCTGTTTGGCGGGATTTAAAATAATTATCTAGGCATACGGTCGTAAAATCGACTCATCACAATCGTGGCATGGAATTGGCAATACAAACGTAAAAGCCCACGCTATTAAATACAAAATAACACTACATTTGAATATTTGCCACCAACATTTGTTAAGAACGAAAGTAGAAATCCCCATACATTTTAATTTGTAAATAAAATATTTATTACACGGTATTAAGTACGCCATTCAAACAGTTTTCAGTAAAAGAAACTTCAATAGAGCTGCTTTAACAAATGAGAATCAATTATTTATTACACGTATTGGTACTTCGACCGTCAAAGTACCAACACACACCATTTTGCCAATTTGTTTCAAGGAATGATTCGAAGAATTGGTTTGATAGCAACCAAAATGGAAAATAGTTATCTGTCATTTATATAGTTCGATCTCCAAATATTAATGCAGGCATTGGCACTTACGTATTACCTCGGCGGTCATTCTCGCCAAACTATTTTTTCGTCAAATGTGCTGGCAAACTGCAGCCAATGGTATTCCGAACCATGAATAATTTCATGCGTATGGCATTTATCGTGGCAAAAAATCGCTGGTCTTGGTGGACCGGCAGGATAGTACGTAAGTACCCAGGCGTCTAATTGAAAAGTAGCAGTTATTTAATTATTAACTATGACGTATTTTATACATCTTTAACTACGATGCACAAAATCCGAGAATTTCAATTTTCTGAAATTTGGCGGAATTTCCCTAACTTAAATCAATTTACTTAATTTGGTGTAAATTCTGAAGATAGATCATTTAAAATCGCCTTATTAACTGCATTATTTCTGCACAGAAAATTAAAGTTTAATGCCGAATTCTAATTAAACCTACACTCGTTTTTAAAAATACTATTTCGTTACGCTCTCAGCAAATTGCGTCAAGCCTAAAACTGTGCAAACCGCTACAAACTACTTTCTCAAAATCGCCATATCGGCCATTTTATTTTTCGTCAAACTAAAAAAGTTATACATATTAGCAGACCGCGGATTATATGCAATCGCATATTTGCATATGCAATTGCATATTTCAGGTGTTTTTCATGATTTTGCATAAAATGACGCATTTTCTCTGTTGGATGCATATTTCAATCTCTTTACCTTTGAATTTGTAACTTTTTAAAACCTTCCTTTAAGTATTTTTTCCCTTTAACTCGTTTAAGTCCCACGCTTTGAAAAAGGTCTGAAACCTCACCTGAAACTTTGAAACCTCAGGGTCCCAGCAAAATAGCTTATACGCTCTCAATTTTTTTCGTGTGTATTTGCAACAATTTAAATTAAGTCAGACTATATATTAAAATTTCAGAAGTGGCTAGAATGAAAGCAAGCATGCCAACCCTGATGAAGACGTGGATTTCCGATTATGGACAAGATCTAACTCCATAAAAGATGTAGTTAATGCTTTGGACAGCGTTGATTCTTCTTCTTTTTTCATTGCGGAAGAAATGCTTAACAATATGTCCATCCGAAAAGGTCTATCGATAGTCGACACACATTTTTCCTTCTTAACATCAGACATCACAAAATTAGAATATCAAAATCTGCTTCTGAGTGATGCAATGAGTCAAGTTGTAAAAGTACAGGAATGCGTAAGTAAGATTCAGAGTCATTAGGAGAAGAAATCAGTGAGAAACTGAATTTTATTTTAAATATATATTCAGGATTTTTGGCATTGAATAAAATAAATAATTTTATTAATGGTGAGGGGAGTGAATTACCGGAAAAAGTAGAATCATCCAAAGCGAAATATTATAAGTACTGTCCAGTGACATTCGTTGATGTTGAAAGAGCATTTACAGCATATAAAATGATTTTAGATGATAAAAGACAAAGCCTTACTATTGAAAATTTAGAAAAACACTTAGCTGTGTATGACAACAAAAATTACTGAAAGCAGTTTTAATTCATATTTCATATCACTGAAATTGTGAATAAAAAATTTTCATTCTGTCTTTCATGATGTTTTGAAGTTTCAAAGAGAAAAAAAAAAGTGTCATAGTTGCCAGGTAAATTATAGAAAATACTTTTACAAGTGAATACGTTTTTATTTTCTGTTAATATGTGAATATTTTTTCAGTTATTTGGTGCATATTTTTACATTTTTAGTGCATATTTTTAGATTTTTAGTGCATATTTTTAGATTTTTAGTGCATATTTTTAGATTTTTTGATGCATATTTGCATGCATATTTTGTCACTTTTTAAGTGCATATAATCCGCGGTCTACATATTAGTCTTAGAAATCTCCAAGTCCTTATTCTTTTACGGATAAAAAATATTGCATTCCTGCTCTGGTTTCCCAATGCACACGATATTTTAATTAAAAAATAACCTAACAAATATTCTAAACAGGAAAAAATGATTATTCTTTTATTTTTAATTCAAGAGTCTAAATTTATCTATATAAATAAAATTAGACTTTTTTCTGTACATTTCTTGGAATTCAAAAATTTTCCGATTTCTATCCGTTTCAAGCACCCGGGAATCCGATGCGACCCTTAAAAAAAAGTTTGTCTGTCTGTCATTCTGTCGTTCTGTCATTCTGTCCGTGACGCTTTTTTTGTTTAAGCATCACGTAAAAACGACTGAAGCGAATGATATGAAATTTGGTGTCATGATAGGTGGTCACTCAACTTAAAACATAGGCGTCGAATTTTTAAAAAATCTTGATTAGATTTTCAGATTTTGCGAAAATCGTTTCAAACTGCGTAAATTTGTGTTCAAGCATCACGCAAAAACGACTGAAGCGAATGATATGAAATTGGTTGTCATGATAGGTGGTCACTCAACTTAAAACATAGGCGTCCAATTTTTAAAAAATCTTGATTGGATTTTGAGATTTTGCGAAAATCCTTTCAAACTGCGTAAATTTGTGTTCAAGCATCACGTAAAAACGACAGAAGCGAATGATATGAAATTGGGTGTCATGATAGGTGGTCACTCAACTTAAAACATAGGTGTCCAATTTTTAAAAAATCCTGATTGGATTTTGAGATTTTGCAAAAATCCTTTCAAACTGCGTAAATTTGTGTTCAAGCATCACGTAAAAACGACTGAAGCGAAAGATATGAAATTGAGTGACATGATAGGTGGTCACTCAACTTAAAACATAGGCGTCGAATTTTTAAAAATCTTGATTAGATTTTCAGATTTTGCGAAAATCCTTTCAAACTGCATAAATTTGTGTTAAAGCATCACGTAAAAACGACTGAAGCGAATGATATGAAATTGGGTGTCATGATAGGTGGTCACTCAACTTATAACATATGCGTCGAATTAAAAAAAAATCTTGATTAGATTTTGAAATTTTGCAAAAATCATTTCGAACTGCGTAAATTTGTGTTCGCACATCACGTAATAACTGCAAAGGTGAAAAAATGATAATTGGTGAAATGATAGGTGGTCATTCACCTTAAACTATAAGCATCTAATTAAAAAAAATCCATCAGATAAAAAAAATCCATCAGAAAGATAAAAAAAAATCTTTCGAGATTTTGTGAAAATCGTTTAAAACTGAATCCTTGTTCCCGTATTACGTAATAACGACTAAAGCGAATGATATGAAATTTGGTCACACGATAGATGGTTGCTCAACATAAACTATAGGAGTCCAATTTTTTAAACATTTTATTAGATTTTGACATTTTTATTAGATTTTGAGATTTTGTGAAAATTCTCTCAAAATACGTTTATATTTCTTCAAACATCACGTAATAACGACTAATACGAATGATACGAAATTGAGTGATATGATAGGTAGTTGCTAATCTTAATTTATAGGCGTTGAATTTTAAAAATATTTTGCTTACATTTTGAGATTGTTCGAAAATCGTTTTAAAATGCTGAAAATTTGTTCCAGCATCACGAAATAAAGACTGCAGGGAATGAAACGAATTTGGGTGACATGATAGGTTGTCACTCAACTTAAATTCTAGGCTTCAAATTTTTCAAAAATGTTGATTAAATTTTGAGATTTTGCGAAAATTATTTCAATATGCGTAAATATTCGTTCGCGCATCGCATAATTACGACTAAAGCGAATGAAATGATATTACTTAGTTACTCTCTAACCTGTAATATTTTAACAATACATGAAAATTATAACTTCGCTTTCTTTACTTTGGCAACATACTACATCCATTCTGTGTACTCCTACAATGCTGACGAAAGTTCTTGCTTTTTGGAAATTTTCATTCACTAACCCGTCGAGGACGGGTACTTCAGCTAGTCATTTAATAAATTCGCCAAACATGGCAACCTCGATGCTTATTTCTCATTTTTTCACTGCAGGGGTTACAATTGCGGAAAGAAAAAATTGGTGTTTTTGACGGAGTTTTTTATCAATATCTCCTAAACTAATTCGAATTTCGAAAAAAATCGCTTCGAGGTGTGTCGGGACCCGTCCTGGAGAATTTCCGTACAAAATTTGGTAGGTCTAGGATCACCCGTCTGCGAGCTACGCGAGACACAGACAAACTAACTAACCAACAGTTTACAGTTTGTTTTATTTATATAGATAAAGCGTCCTTATTATTTTCTCTCAATATTAACAATTACGAATCTATTTGAAAAATATTAATTGATATAATTATACAATTAATATAATTTTTGAAATGACTCATAATAATGAAAATAAAATCCACACTACTAGAGTAAAAGGATTTTCACAATTAAGTATTAAAATTCATGCTATGCTTTAATAGTCATTGAAATTTAACGGCAAAATTTTAGATGTTAACATGTAATCTTTGAACTTACCAAATGTTTTGCTGCTAGTCTCGGGAATCGCTAAATGAAAATGGTTCATTGCACTTTTCTTATTATAATTTTCATTCAAAAAGTTTCCTACAGTAATAAGTAGACAGTAGCTTTACTTTCGTTAGCGAAGAAAAAATGAAATCTACTCGTTTGATATTGTTTTACTGAATATTAATTTTCCATTCCACTCATATTAGGTTATTAGTTTATTTAGGTTATTAGGTTATTAGACTATATTTATATGATATTGAGAAGCTTGAATCGTTATGACATTATATACTGTTCCACTTGATGTTTCAAAGACATATGCATATATTATTTACAACATGTTCCCCATTCCCCCTCCCACCCTTTTTTATTATTTCCAAATATAAATTTTTGTGGTAAATAATTCTTAAAAGAAATTATATCATATATATATGTCGATGTTTCCAATGAATAAAAAATAATTTTAATAAAGTGTAAGTAAATAAAGTGTAAACTTAAATGAAATCAGTTTTTAAACGAAGTTATCGTTATAACAATTTACATTGTTGCATTTAAACGTGTAGTAAATATTTAAAAAATAAATTCAAATAACTCATAATAATGCAAATAAAATCCATTTATTTAATTAAAAAAGAATTTAAAGTAAAAATTCATTATAATGGTTTAAAGTAAAAATTCATGCTATACTGTAATGGTTATGGAAATGTAATTGAACAACTGTACATGTACACGCTCTTAGTCTTTGAACTTACCCCTTGCATGGTTTTCTCCGAAACCATGCAAGAATAAGGGCTTGAAATAATAATAAGGGCTTAGAATCCCTTAGAAAGTCCCCACGATCAGCATCCCTCAAATAGGCCAAGAATCCTAGTGCAGTCAATCGGCCTTAATCCACAAACAAACAAACCCAGCTTGTTGCTAGTCTCAGGAATCATCCTTTGAACATGATTAATTTCATCTTTCTTATTAGAATTTTCATTTATTTAAAAATAATTCTCCTAGAGTAGTAATACACTAAGTAGATATTGTTTTGCCATCTTTTCTTATTACGAAAAATTTACCTTTATGAAAAATCTTCAGTTAATATTTGTATTAAATGTGTTTTCAGGGGCGTAGCGAAGGGGGGGGGGGTTAGGGGGGTCATAACCCCTCCATGAGAAATTTTTTGCCACACAAAATGTATATTGTTCACTACATTATCAAACACACGTATACATATATAAGAGTTGTAGTAGTCGTAACCCCCCCCTCCCCCCCCATGAAAAATTTCTGGCTACGCCCCTGTGTGTTTTAGATTATTACATAGACAATATTTATGTATTATTGAAATGTTTGAAGCTTTATGAAATTAGATGCTGTTTTACTTGTAAGTTTAAAGAAATGTACAATGTGCGCATATTAATCGCAACCTCTTCCTTTCTCTATTTTAAGTGTTTCAAATACAATATTCTACAGGTACTCATTCATTTTTTAAAAAAAAAGGTATGTCAAGTGATAACGCAAATTTGGATATTTTCTATAAAATAAAAATAAATAACCCCAAAACATTTAAATAAAGTATGATTGTGAGCTTCAAGCACCTTTTAAACTATGTTTACATTATAACAGTCTTAGTTTTTAAAATACATTTCGACTTGTCGACAAAAAAACTAATCTTTCAAATAAGTCGTAATAATGCAAGTAAAATCATTTAATCAATTATCATAATAAATAAGAACTGAAAATAAAAATTTTTAATCGATACTTCATTGCGCATGAAAATTTAATTGCACAATTAAATATTTAAAAACAGTACAGTATTTGAACTTTGAACTTACCAAATGTCTGGCTGCTAGCTTCCGGAGTCGCCGATTCACAGTGGTTATCTTCATTATAATTTTGTTTTAAAAATTTACCCATGCTTCCCTCATTTTTTTTATAATTTTTTTCTTTAACTTTCTTTTGCTTTCTGAAATAAGATCTGGATGGACGTTTTCTATTCATGTTTAAAGATGAAAATCGTTAGCAAAATATCCCCTTTGAAACACAAAGAACGAGTATGCCCCGCAATCTCACATGCAAAAGATATCCAGACGACCGAGCAGGTAACAAGTGCTATACTGATATGACAACTGACTAAACCCTGAGAATTGAGAATACCTAATTGGGCAAACTATGTCCCTCTCCGCACAACTGGACTTATGTCATTTGTCATTTGTTGATAGTAAACTAACGGAAAGTATCTGTTTCCGATTTCTAGTCTACGCATATGCTGTCCTAACCTCTTTCTGCCCTTGTCCTGATAAATGTAAACTGTTATCTTAAATATTCTTTAGAATAAGCTAAATGATTAATTTACTATTACAATTAAATCGTTAATGTCATGCCAGAGGAATATTCTGTTAATAAAATACTAGTACATGATCTATAGCAAAAAAGGCAGTTGTCGAAATTACTGGCTATAGATAAGGTGACCACACGTCCCGTTTTGAACGGGGCAGTCCCGTTTTTAGGTGGCTTGTCCCCAAGTACAGCTTCGGGACTCCGTAATGTCCCGTTTTTAGAAAGAGAGCAACCTGCGGTAACGATTTCAATAAAGGCCGCTAAATAAAAATATAAAATTATCTGCAGTGTCTGTAAAAAAAAAAAAAAAAAAAAAAAAAAAAAAAAAAAAAAAAACCTAACCTCCCTCCCTCCCCTCTCCAGACGCAAAGAAAACGACGGGGAATGCATTGTTTTTGTGCTTGTTCTTTTTTTGTCAACTATTACACTTTATTTAATTTTTATTTCTTTTTTTAAAGTCATGTTCCTCTATTGCTTATCCCCCCCACTCCGTCCCCGATCTCCACTTTATTTTCCCTTTTCACTCAGGCTATCTAAGATTTTTTTCCCTTCCGAATGACAGCTTCCTTTTTTCCGTGTGTTCTTTTTACATTTCTCACTTTCTTACCTTCCTGCTTTGTGTCGCATGATGTTTTTGAAGTCGAAGAAGGGCCTACCCCTTGTACCACCCGTAAACGTACGTCTTGCACTATTTTTTACAGTATATGCGTGTTTAAGCAAAGGTTTTTTTTATATTTTATTTTGAAATTAACATTAACACAAGCTTTTTTGCACGTTTTCTTAACAACTCAAAGATACCCAGACCTGAAATTCAGTTTCCCTACACTATTACCTTAAAAACAGTAGATGTCCCGTTTTGAGGAAGAAAATATATACACTATTGCCAAAAAAGTAGATGATGTCCCGTTTTGAAGTAAAAAATAAATGGTCACGTTAGCTATAGAACATGCAGCGTTATAAGATTAAGATAATAAGACCACCTCAATTTGGAACCTCATCAGAAGGTGGGGGACTTCTGAATATTGGCACCTTTTGGAAACTGCTACAGACCGCCGAAAGGACTTTCGGAACTGCGGATTTAACGTGCATGTACGGCGCACGTACACGGTGGTCTTTAGTGGTACGCCGGTATCGAACCCACAACCTTCCGGTTACGAGTCCAACGCCTTAACACTGGGATTTCACTAGAAAAACTCTATTCAAACATTCTGTGATAAAGCTGATTTTACGCCCCCCCCCCCTCTTCTGCTTGCACCCCTTGAAAGGGCTATCCCAGCAACACCCTCGCTGCGACTTTGCTTAAAAAACCGATTGCAGGAGCTGTGAACTCGGGAAACTGGAGCGATACAAAAAACTTAAGTCCGAAGCATCCCACAGCTGTAATTCACAGGGGCGCAGAAGTGGCTAAATTAAAAATTTTTATTAAAGGAGGGAGTCAAAATCAAACGCATATCCCTTTTTACCAAGGTGATATAAACTTCATGAAATTTATTTTTTACTCATTTCTTGTCAAATGACTTAAACGATTCTTGTCGCCCTACATTACATTCCGATTGATCAGAGGTGCACTAATGTAGTGGAATTTTCCTCTGTAACTTTTAGCATGATCTTTCGGAATGTCATACCGTGAAGGAATTTGGTTTATTTATCACCTGAAAAATGTCTCTCATATCTCCCCGTTAAAATTTTCTACCTGCGCCCCTGAGCTTAGTTCCCAGTAAATGGACCCTTGCTGTTCTATGGACACATTTATGTTTTGTCCTCTAACAGATTTATTTATTTGCCAGGAGAGGACAGCTCGCGTCTCTGAATGTGTCGCTTAGAGCTACATATACGTCCTTCCCGGAATTTCCCGCCACAATTTAGAACCTCATCAGAAGGTGGGGGACTTCTGAATATTGGCACCCCTCGAAAGCTGCTAGCGACCGCCGAGAGGACTTTCGGAACCACGGATTTAACGTGCACGTACACCGCATGTACACGGTTCTCTAACAGATTAGAAAAGCTCCATTTAAATATCCTGTCATAAAGCTGATTTTACGCCCCCCTCTTCTGTTTGCGCCCTTCGAAAGGCAATGGCGGCTCCAGACTGAATTCTCGGAGGGGGCCATCGAACTTTTTACTTAGGTCTATAAATTGTTCAAAATACAAATTGAACGTGTGAAATCGTGAAGTATGCGAATCTAAAGTTGTAAAACAAAATTTTGGAGGGGGCCATGGCCCCTATGGCCCCCTCACTGGAGCCGCTCTTGTCGAAAGGGCTATCCCCGCCTCACCCTCGCTGCGACTCTACTTAAAACACCGATTGCAGGAGCTGCGAACTCAGTAAAGTGAAGCATTCTTCAGTTATAACTCACAAGGGCGCAAAAGTGGCGAAATGAAAGATTTTTGTTTAATAAAGGGCGTCAAAATCAGTTACATTTCCCTTTTGCCAACGCGATATAGAACACTTAAGTAACACTGAAGTATCCTACAGCTGCACAACTGCAAAAATTTACTTTTTAATTTATTTTTCAGTTCTTGTCAAATGGCTTAGACGATTTCTTTGTCTCCCTCACTCTAGAATATAGTCTGATGGATCAGGGCGTACTAAGGGACTGAAAACTGAAATATACCGTGTTTACTCTAATAGTCGCCCATTTTTGTCAATTTTTCATGGTGAAAGTGTAGGTACGACTATTATGCGGGGAAAATCTACTACATAATATTGTAACTATAAAGTTATTTTTTCTGCTTCAAAACGGGTGTACGACTATTATGCGAGAGAGGCTATTACACGAGTAAACACGGCATCTTCCTTTGAAACTTTTTTTAGCATGATCTTTTGGAATTTCATACTATTTATTACTGTTATTTCGTTTATTTACACTCTGAAAAATCTGTTCCTCCTGGAGTGATATATCTGTTTCATTTGGAAACAAGAGTATAGCCCGGTGTAACCTACCAGAACCGTCCAAATTTCGCTCCCCCTACCCCTTTTTACAGCTTTAATGACGACTTTATAATTTTTCAGCCCCGGGAATCAGAGGCGGCATTTGGCTTTTTCATTTAGGGGTGCAAGATTTGATGTACTTAAATCCAGAATACGAAATAAAATGTTTTTTTTTTTTTTTTTTTTTTTTTTTTTTAATTTGGGGTGCGACTGCGCCCCCTATTATCCGCCCTTGCCCGGAATCATTATACTAATAAAATCCTGCCCTTTCCTCATCTATACAGATGTGCTGTATTGAAAAAAGAAACACTAATTAGAAAAAACTATATAAACCTATGTGATCCTTCTGATTTTGCGCCCCCTCTTCTGTTTGCGCCCTTTTATTGTTAGGGCCTGTTTGGAAAACCGATTCTAGAAGCTGAAAAAACTTAGGAAGTATCCCAGAACTTTAATTCACCGGGGCGCAGAAGTGGCCAAAAATAATATTTTTGTTAAAGAGGGGCGTCAAAAATCACGTGCATTTTCTTTTTCCGCTAAATTGATGGAAAAAAAAAACTTGATTTTATGTGGCTTTGTGCAAAATTGATTATAGCTTGTCCTTTTTGGCAAATATTTTTTGCGGCATTTCTTTTGAAGTATATCAGAAAGGAAGGTAACTTGAAAAACCATTTCTTTAAACATCCGGATAGATTTGCAGCTCAAAATAATTATAGGTATAGGAGGTAATAAATCAGCAGGTTCAAAGACCACCCCTTCGGGGAAGATCTGCGGAAGAGGGTAATTTAGCATACCCTGGAGGTGGAGGCTTGGCCACCGAGTGGACATCTGTTTCCCATGAATGAAAAAAGAAGCGATCAAAGAACGCTTCCGACAATACACAGCGGCAACTTTAGAAGTGTTTAAAAGTATTTGTGACAATAATACTGTTTAAAAGCTTGATAATATTATGAGAGCAGTCAGTGCGCCCATCTGAATAACCAATTAAAAAAAAAAAAAAGGAAAATGTTTGGAGACACGAAAAACAGTGAAATTTGGCGCCCCTCGATTGAAACTCAAGCGTAGGCGACCGCCTACGTCGCCTACGCCTCAAACCGGCCCTGAGTATCCGTGTAAATTTATGATATATGCATGAAAGGTAGCATGTAATACTCAGGAATAGTGCAGTTTTCCATCAGTGAAAATTTTAGATTCGGTTCATTAATCGGTTCCAGAGATCGTAATGCAATTCGTATGAGTATCCTTGAAGAAGAACTAGTTGTGATGTATTGCTTCGAATTTTTGCGGCTGTTCTGTGGTTTAAAGTAGTTTAAAATTCGTATTCTACGTTTCAAATAATTAAATTTTGCATTTTGTTGCATCAAAATTGGTTAACTAGAACGGAAGATACGGAATTTTGGAGTTCCCCATTGGTTAACATATGGTTTTCTAAATCTCGAGAAACACTGGTGCTAGGGCTTAGCTGACCTCACTTTTTGGGACTTTTTTTGGCACCAAATTTGGCAATATTTTCCAAAAAGTAGCCAAACTTGGTGACATTTCGGACATTTGGTGGGATTTTTCCAATAGGTAAAAGTTTGTTTAAAAGTATATAAAGGTTGTTTTCTTGCATTAATATTACGTAATAGCCTAGCGATTTAACTGCATTTCTATGACTTACTAAAAATTGGCGCTTTATGGGGATCCTTCGAGAAATTTCTCCTAGCTTCTGCGATACCTATAAAAGGACAGCACTTTGTCCCAGTTGAGTTTCAGTTTGCTTCTGTCTGCTCATGAGAATATTTTTATAATCGGTTCAGTATTTACTGAGATGCCCGTCTAGCGCAATGTATTAGCTGTCCCCGTAAAAGAACTATTTGTGCTATATGCTTGAAAGATAGCCTATAATGCTCAGGAATAGTGTAACTTTCTCTCAGGAATAGTGTAGCTTTCTATCAGGAATAGTATTGTGTGAAAAAAATTTTAGAATCAATTCAATAGTTAGGCATACACACAGATCGCAATGTAATTCTATGAGTGGCCTGGTAAAGGAATTATTTATGATATATGCCCTCAATTTTAGTTTGTTACTCAGGAATAGTGTAGCTTTCCGTCAGTGAAAAAAATCTGATGTTGACAAAACATGACTTCATTGTAAGTCTATTAAATCAAAAATATTTTCGGCCATCTTCATCTAAACTTATTTTGTTTGAAAGAGATAAAATACTGCAGTAATTGTAAGGTTTAACGATTTCTAGCCAAATATTTCTGATATCGCCAAGCTGGGTTCAATTTGAAAGATTTTCTTCTGACAATTAATTTGGCGATATTTCACCAAAAGTCGACAAGCTTGAGATAGTTTCCGAGATTTTGGGGATAGACAAGGTAGTCATTGACCACAGACTTTCAATGAATTGAATGTATCCATACACCTTAATGTATTTTAAGTCATATGGCTGACTAAGTGAATAAATTACCCAGTCGATTGCAATCAAAAAAGACATGCACAGTTAGATGTTACAATAGTTCTAAATACGAAATTTCAAAATTCTACATGTAAAAGTTTTCGAGTTTTGCAGAATACGAAATAATTTTTGGCGCCAAACTTGGCAACATTTCGGAAAAACTCTCCGACAAATGGCGAGATTTTAGGCATGGACAAAACAATGACTGACTATCGCCAAAACTCGCCAAGGACGATGACAAATGGCGATATTTTGAGCTTGGGCAAAACTCGTTATGGTCGAAGGCAAATGGCGAGATTTTGGGCATGGACCGAACAATGACTGTCTAGAGGTAATATATTGAAGATGCCCATAGACATTAATGTACGGAAATTCTTTTAGGTGGTCCTGTAAATAAACTCTCCAGTAGATTGGAACCAAAAATCGGGATGCAAAACTAGATGTTACAACAATCATACATAAAAATTTCAATATTCTACGACTAATAGTTTTTGAGATTTGAGAGTTAAATACATACACACGTACACCAAAAGTCCCCAAACTTGGCGACTTTTGGCTTAATTCGTGAGGGAGGCACGTGACCGTGGTCGGACCATTACCTAACTATATGGTAGGACGGTATTGTGCTTGAAATGGATGAATGTCCTTAAAATTGCCATTGACCGTAATGTATTGGAAATCTTTTGAGTGTTCCTGTATCAGAACTATAAATGATAGACACTTTTTTCGATGGAGAAATTCATTTTGTAACCCTTAACAGCATATATCACTTGTGAGTCGTTGGAAGCAGCCTAATATCTCGCGCTTTAATGAATATCTGCCCATAGAGCGTAATGTATTTAAAATCTTTTGGGCCTCCTGTAAATAAACTATCCAGTCGAATAGGACCGAGAGGGGAGGTGTACAACTAGATGTTACAACAATCCTAAATATGAAGTTTCAACTTTCTACGTCTAATAGTTTTTGAGAAATGCGAGTTTAATGAATTTCGGCCCATAAGCGTAATGTATTTCGAATCTCTTGGGCGGTCCTGTAGATAAACTATCCAGTCGATTGGCACCAAAAAGGGATGTACACAACTGCATGTTACTACAATCCTAAATACAAAATTTCAACATTCTACGACAAATATTTTTTGGGATATCAAGAAAGGGATGCAGGGGCGTAGCCAAGGGGGGGGGGGGTTAGGGGGGTCATAACCCCCATGAGAAATTTTTGCCATACAAAATGTGTATTCTTCACTATATTATCACACACACGTATACATATATATGTGTTGTAGTAGTAGTAACCCTCCCCATGAAAAATTTCTGGCTACGCCCCTGAAGGGATGTAATTGTTCGACATAAGGCAAAAAAAAAAAAAAAACACGATACAACAATGCTCTTTAAACATGTGTGTGAATAATATACTTTGAAACTGTGGACTAAACCTTTATTTAAAATGACTTTCACGAAAGCGATGTAATTCTTTAAAATAAAGAAAAAAACACGATACAACAATGCTCTTTAAATATATGCGTCAATAATATACTTTGAAACTGTGGAATAAACCTTCATTTAAAATAACTTTCAACAAACTGACACAATTGTTGGAAATGCAAAAATTCACGGTATAACAATACTTTTTGAGAATGTGTGAAAATAATATACGTTAAAACAGTGCACTTAAACGTTCTTAAAAAGGAGTTTCAACAAAGGGACGTTATTTGTTGGAAATAATGCAGAAAAACACGGTATAAAAATGCTCTTTAAGAATGTGTGCCAATAATATATATACTTTAAAACAGTGGACTAAACCTATATTTAAAATGGTTCTCAAGAAAGGAACGTAATTGTTGGAAATAATGCAAAAATAAACGGTATAACAATGATCTTCAAGAAATGGGTGTCCGTAATACACTTTAAAACAGTGGACTTAACTTTTATTTATAATGATTTTCAACAAAGGAACGTAATTTATGGAAATAAGGCAAAAATACACAATATAACAATGCTCTTTAAAAATGTGTGCCAATAATATACTTTGAAACAGTAGACTAAACCTTTATTTAAAATGGCTTTCAACGAATGGTCGCAATTTTTGGAAATAATGCAAAAATACACGATATAACAATGCTCTTCAGAAATGTGTGTCAATAACATATTTCGAAACAATCGACTAAACCTTTATTTAAAATGGCTTTCAACAAAGGAACGTAATTGATGGAAAGGCAAATATACAAGATATAACAATGGTCTATAAAAATTTGTGTCAATAATACGCTTTGAAACAGTGGACTAAACCTTTATTTAAAATGACTTTCAACAAAGGGACGTAGTTGTTGGAAATAATGCAAAAAAACACGGTAACATTGCTCTTTAAAAATGTGTGTCAATAATGTACTTTGAAACAGTGGACTAAACCTTTATTTAAAATGACTTTCAAAAAAGGAAGGTTATTTCTAGAAATAATACAAAAATACAGGACATAACAATGCTCTTTAAGGAAGTGTGTCAATAATATACTTTGAAAGAGTGGACTAAAATTTTATTTAAAATGACTTTCAACGAAGGAGCGTAATTGCTAGAAATAAGGCAAAAATACATGGTATAACAATGCTCTTTATGAAAGTGTGTCCATAATATACTTTGAAACAGTGGACTAAATTTTTTTTCAAATGACTTTCAACAAAAGAGCGTAATTGTTGGAAAAAAAGGCAAAAAAACATAATATAACAATGGTCTTTAAGAATGTGTGTCAATAATGCACTTTGAAACTTTCAACAAAGGGACGTAATTATTGGAAATGAAAAATTCACGGTATAACAATGCTCTTTAAGAATGTGTGTCAATAATATACGTTTAAACAGTGCACTTTCTTAAAAATGACTATCAACAAAGGGACGTTACTTGTTGCAAATAATGCAGAAATACACGGTATAACAATGCTCTTTAAGAAAGTGTGTCAATAATATACTTTGAAACAGTGGACTAAACTTTTACTTAAAACAACTTTCAATGAAGAAACGTAATTGTTGGAAACAAGGCAAAAATACATGATATAACAATGGTTTTTAAAAATGTGCGTCAAAAATGTACTTTGAAACAGTGGACTAAACCTTTATTTAAAATGACTTAATTGTTGTACAACAAGAGGGCGTAATTGTTGGAAATAATGCAAAAATATACGATATAACAATGCTCTTCAAGAATATAATTTGAATATATTTAAATATAAAATTTCAATAATATAATTTGAAACAGTGTACTAAACCTTTATTTGAAATGACTTTCAACAAAAGGGAGTAATTATTGGAAATAAGGCAAAAATACACGGTATAACAATACTCTTTAAAATAGGTGTCAATAATACACTTTGAAATAGTGGACTAAACCTTTATTTAAAATGACTTTCAACAAAGGGACGTAAGTGTTAGAAACAATACAAAAATACACGGTATAACAATGGTCTTTAAGAAAGTGTGTCCATAATATACTTTAAAAAGGGGACTAATCTTTTATTTCAAATGACTTTCAACAAAAGGGGCATAAATGTTGGGAAAAGGCAAAAATGCACGATATAACAATGATCTTTAAAAATGTTTGTCAATAATGTTCTTTGAAACAGTGGACTAAACCTTTATTTAAAATGGCTTTCAAAAAAGGGACGTAATTGCTAGAAATAATACAAAAATACACGTTATAACAATGCTCTTTAAGAAAGTGTTTCAATAATATATTTTGAAAAAGTAAACTAAACCTTTATTTAAAATTACTTTCAACAAAGAAACGCAATTCTTGGAAATAATGCAAGAATACATGGTATAACAATGATCTTTAAGAATGCGTATCACTAATACACTTTGAAACAGTGGACTAAACCTTTATTTAAAATGACTTTCAAGAAAGGAAGGTAATTGTTAGAAATAATACGAAAATACACGATATAACAATGCTCTTTAAAAATGTGTGTCAATAATATAATTTGAAACAGTGGACTAAACCTTATTTAAAATGACTTTCAACAAAGTGACGTTCATTGTTGGAAATAATGCAGAAATACACGGTATAACAATGCTGTTTATAATGCACTTGGAATCAAAGGGTTATATTAAAAATGCCTTTGAACTGAACAAAGGGACATTATCGTTAGACTTAAGGGGTCTCAGGAGGATCAAGAATCCAAAAATCGATTTTTCAATTTTAATTTCATAGGAAACCTTAGTTAGTTCTGAGCATTTTGACCCCGATTCCATGCAATAAATCCAACTAGAACCGGAGATACACATAAAAACGTTTTATGAAAGCTTCATATTTCAACGCAATAAGTTGACTTTAAACTGCGTTTTCTCAAAACGCATTTTTATAAACTATCCGCAAGATAACAAAATTTCTATGATTCGTATCTTCACGAAATTTTGTATAGTTATAACTGGTATCAGTATCTATAGAATGCATTAATATTAAAAGAATGAATGAATATTAAGAATATTAAAATTGTATTTGAAATTGAAATGTGAAACAAAATCGTACTTTACCCTTATATTTCTGTTAAAATTTTCAAAAGTTCTTCTCTCTCAATTTTAATATTAATTCATTCTATAGATACTAATATCAATTATCCTAACTAATATTATAAATGCGAAAGTGAGTTTGTTTGTTTGTTTATGACGCTTTCACGCCTAAACCGCTGAATAAATTATGATGAATTTTGGTTTTCGATATAGATGTGACCCTGGAGAAGGTTATAGGCTACTTAGAATTTTAGATTTTTAATTACTTCTTTAATTATTAATTAAAAACCGTTTTTACGTTGCCATGCTTGGCGAGTTTCGCCCGTATCAAGTGATTCATGTTTTGAGCTAACAAGAATGCTATTACTTAAACGAAGAAGCACGTGCATCTGAAAAACATTAAATAATACGGAAATTATGGCAGTGTTATGCCAAATCTATCTATCTCTAATAATAAAAATGAACGTTCTCCAGACAAATCTACAGAAAGCAGAGCTTTGAAAACTTGAGCATGACTGGGCCCATGACTTGGGTAAAGTGTACCTGAGGCTCAGAAATTTTAATTACTTTTCTAACTATTAATTAAAAACCGTTTTATCGCCCGCACAAAATGATTTATGCTTTTGAAATAAAGCAGAAATTCTATTTGCAAAATCACATGCATTTGGAAAACATAAATACACTCATGTCCATAAATTAAGGATAATTCAGAATCACACAGAAATTGATCTCTAAAATAAAAATTTCACCTGTGGAATGATCACACACATCTTGAAGAAGAATATGTAAATTACAGGAAACCACCAGATGGCGTGGATGGTACGTCACAATGACGATAGTGTAAGAGAGGGGTATATAAGGAATGGTGGCAAAGAAGTAAAATTGTTCACAAGCGCTGTGAAAGCCTTTCAGTGCAAAAACCGCATAGTTATGGCACAAAGGAGGCATTTGGATGATGTTTTACGTGGCAGAATTATCGGACGACTGGAATGTGGACGTACCCAGCTGGAAGTATCAGAGGAACTTGGAATCGCCCAGAGTGTCATCTCCAGGCTTTGGCAACGATTCCAAGATGATGGTAATGTGAGTAGACGTTACAGCACAGGTCGCCCCCGAGTTACAACGCCGAATGAGGACCGCTATTTGGCAGTTACTGCCAAAAGAAACAGACGGAGTACAGCATCAGACCTGTCTCGTCAGCTCTCTTCAGCTACCGGTACGACAGTTTCAAGGTAGACCGTGTACAGACGCTTAGGGCACATTGGTCTATATGCTCGTAGGCCTGTCAGATGTGTTCCACTTACCGCAACTCACTGTCGCGTGCGATTAACATGGAGTAGAGAGCATGCATTGTGGACACCGCAACAGTGGTCTTGTGTGATGTTTTCCGACGAGTCCAGGTTTAGTTTGGAGTCTGATTCTCGCCGGACATTCATCTGGAGAGCGCCAGGTACCCGTTACCACCAAGAGAACACCATTGAAAGACACCGTTACGGTGGTGCAGGATGGCTCGTTTGGGGAGGAATTATTCTTGGTTCCAGAACTGACCTGCATGTTCAGAGTGTAACGATGACAGGCTACATCTATCGGGATGTCATTCTGGAACAACATGTACGTTTGTTTCGGGGCGCCATGGGTGCTGAATTTGTGTTTATGGATGACAACGCCCGTCCTCACCGTGCAAACATTGTAGACGAATGCCTTCAATCGGAGGATATCACCCGTATGCATTGGCCAGCATACTCACCGGACTTGAATCCAATAGAGCATGTGTGGGATATGCTTGGCCGACGAATTACAGCCCGTCAACCCCCTCCCACCTGTCTACCGGAACTTCGGAGTGCATTGCTTGATGAGTGGTGTAATATTCCCCAAGATCAGAGTGATCATTTGATACTCAGCATGCCTAGGCGTTGTCAGGCCTTTATTGCATCGTCCGGGAGACATACTCCGTATTAAACATCCTACTAACCATGTTATACTGTTTTTTGTAAATAGGTTCTTTTTTAAAATTTGGTCAAGGGAGTAAAACTTGCAATTTTTATTAATTATGTCAAACATATTGCATCTTTTTTGCTCTTTACTTTTTGTTTAATAAATAGACTTTACAAATAAGTCAAATTTGTTTTGCTTTTTTCTCTTTCTTTGCCTGAACTTCATTATCCTTAATTTATGGACATGAGTGTAAGTATGAAAATTATAGTGAATTTACGCCAAATTAAAAAGCATAAATAAAGAAAAGTGTGCTTACGTATTATCCCGGCGGTCCGCCAAGACGAGCGATTTTTTGCCGAGATAAATGCCGGGCACATGAAATTATTAATGGTTTTGAATACGATTGGCAACTCATTTGACGAAAAAACAGTTTGGCGGGAATGACCGCCTTAATGAATACGTAAGTACCAAGAAAAGTCCAGATGTGTTTCTTAAAGTTCGTAAATTTCCAAATCCTACCAATAATATAAATGTGTACGTTTATGTGTTTGGATGTTTTTGACTGAATCACACAAAAATGGTTGGAAAAATTTGTAACGAAGATAGCTTATGCCCTGCATTAACATACAGACAACCTTTCAAGCATATAGCATAAATAATTCTTTTACAAAGACACTCAAAATAATGCTAATGCATTGCGCTCTATGGAAATTTTGCAGCTACTAAACCGATTTTAAAACTTTTTTCACTGATTGAAAGTCCTAGGCCTATATGGTCCTAGGCCTATAGGGTCCTAGGCCTATATGGGGAATTCCTTTGTGTGGAATTTTCTAAGGGATCCTAGCACGTATTTTCGCGAGTTTTTGGAAAAAAACACGGAAAACTGCAAGCGGCTAGGTCGACAGGCGCGACCGGAGTTTGAACCTGGCACCTCCCGCCTTCCAGTTTTGAGAGTAGAACCTCTTAAACACTGGGGGGACCCTGAGTGTTAAAGGCAACCTTTTATGCATATATCACAAATAGTTCTTTTACAGGGATACTCATAAGAATTTACACTCTGTGTGTATCTCAGTAAGTACTGGACCGATTCCAAAACTTTTTTCACTGATAGTAAGCTACACTATTCTTGAGTATTATAGGCTAAAATTCATGCATGTAGCGCAAATAGTTCCTTTACAGGAACACTCAAAATACATTACGCTCTATGGGCATGTCTTTAACTACAGAACCGATTCTAAAACTTTTTCGCTAATAGAAAGCTGCACTATTCCTGATTAACATAGGCTTTAATTCATGCATATAGCATAAATATTTCTTTTACAAAACAGTTCGCAAATACTGTCGTGACTGTCTCTATTCGCCAAATGCCTGAAAAAAATCTAAATTTAGTAATTCTGCATACTCTCTTATTTTAAATGAAGTATACTACCATGCATTATACTTCATTTAAAATAAGTAAAAAGGCAAATAATATTTAAATGCATATTCTTTAGTCACAAACATATTTGTTATTCACACATGCTTCGTTTCTCTCGGGACCTAATTCTAAAGCCGACGCGGACGAAGTCGCGGGTAGCCGCTAGTACTTATATAAAATTTCGTGAAGATACGAATCATAGAAATTTTGTTATCTTGCGGATAGTTCATAAAAATGCGTTTTGAGTAAACGCAGTTTAAAGTTATCTTATTGCGTTCAAATATGAAGCTTTCATAAAACGTTTTTATGTGTATCTCCAGTTCTAGTTGGATTTATTGCATGAAATTGGGGTCAAAGTGCTCAGAAGTAACTGAGCTTTTAAATGAAATTAAAATTGAAAAATCGATTTTCTGAATTCTTAATCCTCCTAAGACCCCTTAAGGCAAAAATATACGGTATAACTATGCTTTTTAAAAATCCATCAATAATATACTTCTATACAAAGGCTACATTTTTAAAGAATAACATTAAACAAATGGAAGTAATTGTTTTCAAATATATGTAAAAGTACGGGTTAATGTGCTTATACACTGGATTAACTTATGGAATACCTTTCATGCATCAACGTAAATAGTTCTTCTACAGGGACACTCAAAACAATTCTAATTCATTACGGTCTCTGTAACTACTGACTGAATCTGAATTTTTTTTCAGTGATAGAGAGCTATGCTGCTCCTGAGTAATATGGGCTACCTTTCAAACTTACATTACAATTTTACAGGGTCTCTCATAAGAAATACATAAAGTAGGCATATCTGTAACCATTGACTCGATTCTAAAAAAATTTCTCAGGTAGAAAGCTGCACTATTCCTGAGTATTATGGGCTAAAGTTCATGCATATAGCATAAATATTTCTCTTAGAGGAATTGTCAAAATAATTCAAATGCAATATCCTCTAAGGGTTTCTCTGTAACTACTGAACCGATTTACAAACTGTTCTCACCAATAAAAAGCTACAGTATTCCTGAAAGTTATACACTGCCTTCATGCAGGTATATGTAGGTATTCTTTTTCAGAGACACTCATAAGAATTACATTACGCTCGTGAGTATCTGTGTAACTACAGAACTGATTCTTAAACTTTTGTTACTAATAGAAAGATAGAATATTCTTGAGTATTATAGGTTGCCTTTCATGTATGCCACGTAAATAAATCTTTTACAGGGACACTCAAAATAATTATTATACATTTACACTGCATGGTTATCTCTCTAACTACTGAACCGATTCTAAAACTTTTCTCACTGATAGAAAGCCACTGAGTATTTTAGACTGCCTTTTTATGAATACTAGGGGCCAAGGCCCCCATACTCGCTACGCTCGCTTTTCGTATGAGGCATTCGGCCCCTAATAAGGCTTATTCGTAAAAAAGACATAATTTCAACAGACAAAACCCGAAGATTGGATCAGATAGAATGTTACTGAGCTACGCATTGCTTGGTTCTTGCATGTTCATTGGTACATAAAAATTTAAACTTCACACTACAGTAGACCCCTCCCCCTCATAACACGGAAGATATTTTGTTATGGGAATACGTGTTGTACGGGTCCTGAGCTATACTACACCTGGAGTGCGGACTCCGCTTATAATCGCTGGGAAAATTATTTGCACTCTTCAGAAACACAATGATGTTCAATGTTGCCATTCAAAAGTTATATTAATCAGGAGCTAAAGCATAATAAAATCAGAACATCTGTTTCAGCTGTATTTTTAATAATGTAAAACCTATTGGACACCCTTCGAATTTGCCACCCATTACGATTTTTCATTATTTGGCGACTTGCGTACATGTAAAGTTAATAAAAGCTACGGAACAGATAGGATAGCTTGCCACCAATGGCGACTTTTCATTATTTGGCGATTGACACATGCTCACAACCTATAATTACTGTTCATGTAAGGTTACCGGAAAACCGTTATCCATATTTTCATTTACATAATCGTTTGCAGATTGGCGTACTTAGCACCACGAATTATACCATCTCGTCGCGCTAGCAAATATCCAAAGTGTACTGTAACTGCTATAATGGCATAGTTAACGCCGCCAAATATTTCTACTGGCAGCAAATAATCCAGCTGGACGAGAACCGGCTTTAAAATAATCTGCATTTTAATTATTTTTCATTTTCAAGATATTAGTTATTCTGTTTTGGAAAAAGGAATAATCGCTAATTCTAAACTCCCGTTGTCTAAGCGAACTTACTATTTGAAAATTGTCAACTTTGTGTAACACATTTTGAGTTACTTATTTCATATAGTTTTTATTTTGGCGTAAAATGGGCTTAATTCTAACTCATGTTTGTAAATTTCACGCGATTCTAGATACTTGGAAACGCTTTGTTGCAAAGGAATGAATGATTTTATAGCAAATCTGGCAACCATTCTGTTTATTTTTTCAGTTTTTTATTAATATCTTCTAAAATAATTCGATTTTCGAAATTTAAGTCAGCTAAGCAGGTTCCTCGGAATTTTTGAAATCTATGGGCACCTTAGTCGAAACTCAAATCCCCACGGTTTAGGAGGAGATAGGCCAACAAACTTAGACAGCGGCAGCGGCCTTTACTTTTTTTTTAGAATAGAGAGATATCACAGTAATTCTTTTAGTTATTAGCACAGTAATTCTGGCAAGTATTGCATTTGCTCAATGGGTATCTCTGTAACTAGAGAACCGAATCGAAAACTTTTTTTCAATAATAGAAACTTCTATTTCTGAGTATTAAAAGCTAAGTTTCATGGGTATAGTTTATATAGTTCTTTTACAGGGATACACAAAATAATTATAATACATTAAGCAGTTTGGGTATTTCTTTAACGTCTGAACAGATTCTACAACTTTTTTCACTGATAGAAAGCTACACTAGTCCTAAGTATTATGGCTACCTTTCATGCATATATCACAAATAGGTCTTTTACAGGGATACTCATTCGATTTACATTACGATCTCTGGAACGAATGAACCGATTCTAAAACTTTTTACTTCCTTGTACAGAGTATCAGGAAGTAAGGTGATCCCGAAAAATTTCGGGGGGCAAATTTCGACGAAAAGACCGATTTTGACAACCGCTAAATTTAATTTTAAGATTTTCTTCGATGCATCTCATCGTACGCTAGCATGCACGATCATATAAATGCCTCTGCAACCCATTTTGACCAAAGATGAGTCTACTTTGACCAGTTTTTCCATGCCGTCTGTGCGTACGTATGCATGTAACTCGCAAACTCATTTCATAAAAATGTTTAGTCCACTGTTTCAAAGTATATTATTGACGCACATTTATAAAGAGCATTGTTTTACCCCGTATTTTTGCATTATTTCCAACAATTATGTTTCTTTGTTAAGTCATTTTAAATAAAGGTTTAGACCACTGTTTCAAAGTATATTATTAGCACACATTCTTAATGGTCATTGTTATACCGTGCATTTTTGTAATATTTCTAACAATTATGTCCTTAACTGAAAAAACACTCAAAATACTGGTGTTAAACGATAAAGTAATTAAAAAACTTTTTTCTCTTTTTTGTGTGTGTGTTTGTACTTGTGTGTTCCCCTTTTTTTTTATTATTATTTTTCTTTATTCCTTTTTTATTTCTGTATTTTTTGTGTTTCTTTCCTTTCCTTTCTATCCCCCTTTTTAATTTTTTTTCTCCCCTCTCCGTGGTTTTGTTCGACTTTTCTTTTCCCCTTGTGGCAACATCTTGCTTGTTTTTTTTTTCACTTTTCAGTTCCCTGTGTTCTTTACGTCGAAGAGCTTGGACTGAAGAAGTTCAAAACAATTTTTGAACGAAACGCGTATCCTTTTTCCTTTTACTTCTTATGTGTGTTTTTTACAAAGTTTTTTAATTACTTTAATTATGTCCTTAGTTGAAAGTCATTTTTGAAAACGGTTTACTGCACTGTTTCAAAGTATATTATTGACGAATATTCTTAAAGAGCATTGTTATACCGTATATTTTTTAATTGATTGTAACGATTACGCCCCTTTGTTGAAAGTCATTTTTAATAAAGGTATAGTCTATTGTTTAAAGTATATTATCGCCACATTTTTAAAAAGCGTTATTTTACCGTATTTTATAACATTGATTTTAAAAAGGTATGCCTCTTTATTGAAAGTCATTCTTCTAATATGATAAATATAAAAGTTTGTATGTTTGTGTGGTTTTTACTCAATCACGCAAAAACCGCAGAACGTAAAATTTGGAGTGAAAGTAGCTTATGCCTTGGATTAATATGAAATCTACCTTTTATGCATATAGCACAAACAGTTCTTGACAGGTACGCTCAAAATAATTCTAATACATTACGCTCAAAATAATTCTAATACATCTATGGACATTACTGTAAGTATTATACAAGTTCTAAAACCTTCTTCCCTAATAGAAAGCTACTCCTAACTTGAGTTTTATAGGGTACGTTTTATGCATATTTCACAAATAGTTCTTTTACAGGGAGACTCATAAGAATTGGATTATGCTCTATTGCATCTCCATAAATACTGAACCGATTCTGAAACATTTTTCATGAACCGAAAGCTACACTATTCCTGTGTATTATAAGCTACTTTTATCCATTATATATATATATATATATATATATATATATATATATATATATATATATATATATATATTGTTAGGAATTTTCGGTTTGTTCTGCCTGCCTGATACTAAAGTTATTTTAAAATGCGTACCCTACGTGTCAAATAATTAAATTTTGCATTTTGTTGTATCAAAATTGGTTAAATAGAACGCGACGTACGGAGTTTTGGGTTTGCCCATTGGTTAACATAGGGTTTTCTAGAAATCTCGAGAAATATTGATGCTAGAACTTTGCTGATTTCACTTATGGCAACTTATTTTTCACGCCAAATTTGGCGATATTTAGCCCAAAACTCGCCAAGTTTCGCGACATTTTGGTCATTTGATACGCTTGTAGCAATGGGGCCTGTGATGCTTGTTTTCTGCATTAATATTGCGCTGTAGCTTAGTAACTTATTTCCATTTCCATGACATAATCAAAATTCGAGCTTTATGGGGTTTTTTCGAGAAATATCTTCTACCAGAATTTTCGCTTAGCTTCTGTGAAACCTATAAATAGAGGCAGGACAGGCCACCAGCGATAGTTATATTCGAACGCTAGTTGAGTTCGATGCATTACTCTGTAAATTGTGCTATTGGAAGCAATATTTTGCTTGTTTTTGAGTACAGAGTGCAAATTCTTCATTGCCGAGTCCTGAGGGACTGTTTATGAATTCCTTTTTAAGTTTCCATTGAATTTTTTCCAGTGGAAGTGTTTTATTTTTAGTAAGAAATACAGCATCTGTGAAAGCTTCTGTACTGAGCGGATTTTTATAAGTAAGGTACTGGCCGTTAGTGTCTCTGAATTTTGTACAGCTGATTGTTCGACGAAGTTCTAGAAGCAATAAAATTTGTGTTCCATCCTGACAAATGGACTTTTTACTAGAACTTTCTACATACGCTGGACTTTAGAATGACGAACCCAAGACTCGAATCCCGACGAAGCCCTAACTACTGAACCGAATCAAAAACTTTTTCAATAATAGAAAGCTTCTGTCATGATTGTAAGTATTATAGTTTTACGAATTTTTGGACCAACCCGATGTTCTAGGGGTAAACTAACTTAAAATTCGTATTCTACGCGCCAAATAGTTAATTTTTATATTTGCATCAAAATCGGCTACCCAGAACGGGAAATATGGAGTTTTGGGTTTCCCCATTGGTTAACATAGGGTTTTCTAAAACCTCGAGAAATACTGATGTTAGAGCTTAGCTCACGTCACTTTTGGGGGCTTATTTTTCGTGCCAAACTTGGCGATATTTCGCCAAAAAGTCGCCAGGCTTGGTGATATTTCGGATATTTGGGGCGTTTTTTTCAATGGGGGCCTATAAATTTCGTTTTCCGCATTAATATATTGCGTAATAGTCTAATGATTCAATTGCATTCCCATGACGTAATCAAAATTCGCTCTTTAAGGGGATCCTTCGAGAAATTTCTAACAGCTTCTGCGTCTCCTATAAATGTGACAGCGTGCTGCCCCGGTTGAGTCAGTTTGTTTTTGACTGCTATGAGAAATAGACGTCCGTTCTATAGACTCTGTGTTAGCGCTTATAGAAGCAGTAATTTGCCTTTTTTAAAAAGCGCGTTTTAAGGTGCTGTGTAAATTCCTCATTTAGTCTTGAGGGACTGTTTGCGAAATCCCTCGTAAGATCCCACTGAATATTTTGCTTGTGGAAGTATTTTATTTTGGGTGTGAATTGCAACATCTGTGAAAGCTTCGGTAGTGAGCGGACTGTTATAAACAAGCTACTGGCTGTTAGTGCCTGTGAATTTTGTACAGCTACAAGCAATAAAGTTCGTGTTCCATCCTAAAAAGTGAACTCTTTACTAGAACTTTCTACTCCTACTGGACTTTAGAACGACGGACCCAGAAATTAAACAGAGTTTTCTACAACAATTGGCTACCTTTCATGAATTTCTTAAAAATAAAATAAAAGTTTAAATAGTTCTTTTAGTGGGACACTCAAATTAATTCTAATATATTAAGCTGTATGGGCATTTCTTTGACGTCTGTACTGATTCTAAATTTTTTTGTACTGATAGGAAGCTACACTATTCCTGAGTATTATATGGGCTACCTGTCATGCATATATCACAAATAGGTCTTTTACAGGGATACTCATTCGATTTACATTACGATTTGTGGAACTAAGGAACCGATTCTAAAACTTTTTTCACGAATGGAAAGCTGCATTATTCCTGAGTATTGTAGGCTACCTTTCTTGTATATAGCATACATAGTTATTTTACAGGGACACTCAAAAAATTACGTTACGCTCTATGTGTACCTCTGTAACTATTAAGCAGATTCTGAAATTTTTTTAACTCATAGAAAATTACGTTATTCCTGGTTATTAAAGGCTACCTTTAATGCATATAGCATGAATAGTTCTTTTACATGGACAATCAAAATAATTCTAATACATTACGCTCTAAGGACATCTCTATGACTATTGAACCCATTCTAAAGATGTTTTCACTAACAGAAAGCTTCACTATTCCTGAGTATTGTGGACTGCCTTTTATTTCTCTCTATTCTAAAAAGAAAGAAGCCGGCCGCTATCAGAGGCTTGTTCATATATCTCCTTCGAAACTGTGGGGATCTGAGTTTCAACGAAGGTGTCCGCGAATTCAGAAAATTCCGGGGAAGCCGATAAGTTGACTTAAATTTCAAAATTCGAATTATTTTAGAAGATATTAATAAAAAACTGAAAAAATAAGCATAATGGTTGACAGGCTAGGCAGTTTTCGCCAGCATAAAATAATTCATGCCTCTACAACAAAGAAATTCCAAGTATGTTGCATGAAATTGACAAACACGAAGTAGAATGACACCAATTTTATGCCAAATTCAAAAGTTTGTGACATAAATAAGTCATAGTGTGTTACAGAAAGTTGACAATTTTCAAATAGTAAGTTCCTTAGATAACAGGAGTTTAGAATTACCGATTATTCGTTTCTCCAAAACAGAATAACTAATTTTAGCTGATTTAAAAAGCGGCATCTTGGCATCAGGTACAGGTACGATCTGGCAAAAGACTATCTCTCCAAGCAGGGTAACGCTAAACCGCGTTTTTCAAAATGTTAGCACCCTGTATCTTAAAATGAAAAATAATTAAAATGCAGATTATAGTAAAGCCAGTTAGGTTCAGCTTACTGTTTCAGCTTAGGTTCAGCTTTGCTACCAGTAGAAATATTTGGCTGCGTTAACAATGCCACTATACCAGTTATAGTACAGCTTGGATATTTGTCAGCGCGGCGAGATGATATATTTCGTGTTCCCAAATACGCCAATCTGCAAATAATTATGTAGTATATGGATAACAATTTACACGGTAACCTTACATGAGCAGTAACTATTGGTTATGAGTTTGTGTAAATCGCCAAATAATGAAAAGTCGCCATTGGTGGCAAGCTATTCTAGCTGTTCCGTAGTTTTTATCAAGGAAAACATATGAAGTACTGTTTTCTTCGAACTAATTATTAAGTGAACGTAAGCCACCAAATTATGAAAAAAATCTCAAAAAAAATGTATTGTAGTAACGACCGGATTGCTCATTCAGAAAAAAAAAACCTTTAATCTTCCCGCAATTCAACTGCGAAAGTCGTTCGTACAGCCCTCAGCGCTGATTAAGGAATTGGCAGAACCATTGCCATGGTAACGAATACGTAAGCAGTTTCTCCGGCTTAGGATTGCATAGGGTGTTTTAGCTAAGACTCAGCCGAAGAAAGGTTTTCTGACTTTTGCTGCACTAGTGAATTCGACGAACGGATTGGCTCGGACGAGAAGTGAGGGAGAGAACAAAGACACAGAATATATGTTCTAGCCCAGCGTTTCTCAATCTGAGGGGGGCGCGCCCCCCGCAGAATGTTTGCAGGGGGGGACGAGAAAAACTATAGAGCAAGTAGTGATGCATTTTTTTAAAAATCATCTTATTTATTCTCATTTTTACTCAAAAATATATCCATTTTCGCTTAAAATGTTCATTATTAAAGATTAAAAAACTCAATGTATGCTGAAAAATGTAAGGGGGGGAGAGCGCCACTGTAAGTTAGCCTTTGTTGGGGGGCACGACGTTAAAAGGTTGAGAACCGCTGTTCTAGCCCATTCTAACGGAAACAATAGTTTTTTTTTTGTCTGTCTGGGAAGGTTGAAAGTTTTTAGCTTTATTTTTTACTGTGTCCATGTGTTATTGGAATCTATGATTTAACCGTTTTGAAACATGGAGACCCGATATTATCCAGTTTGCGTCTTGCTTGAAACTCCGTTTAACACATGGAAAGAAGATGATAAACGACAACCACTGAAAGAAAATAGACCGACACCAAAATTGTACATTCATAAGAAAAAAAGCAGGTTCGTCTCAGCATGGTCGTAGCTTCCGTTCATCATGATATGCACTATTCTCGCGGCTATGGGGCAGTTTTTATTTACAAAAAAATGTTTTGTTAGCCGTGTTTAATCGTTGAGATAAAAAAGAGCGTTTGGAATGGTACTGGATAGGATGGATTAATCACCATCACACGAGCACGTAAAACACATGAAAGCTCAATCCAGCATTTAAAAAATTCTTTAAAATTTAAGGAGTTGATAAGAAGTGGGAGCTAAATTGCTGACGCATTAAAGGAAAACTCTCGACTTTCTATTGCTGAATTTATCAAGAAGGTAAGCCTGAATAGACGCTTCATGCAATTACCCATCAAAGCAGTACTGTTTTTAAGTAAGCAAGAAATGGCATTAAGAGGACATGGCGAGCGAGAAAATTCTTTAAACATGGGGAATTTTAAAGAGCTTTTAAAATTAATGATATCTGAATTAAAACAACGCCTTTTTATGAGGACATCACTGACTGATTCGCAAGTTTAAAAGAAAGGAGGATTGATTTGACTTATAAAAAATAAGTAAGTTTTCTTTTTCTTTTTTTTTTTCCTTTTCTTCTCAAGTTATCATTACAAAAGAAAATTCTCTGGAAACTTCGAATCAGACACGGATTAATGCAATTTTGAGGATAGGAGCGGCTGGTTGAAATTTATGTCTATTTTATGGAAGTAAAATAGGATCTCTTGCATTTTTATGTAATTTCTTTTTTTCTTTTTCTTTTTTTTTTTAATCCTGGGTGAGGGTTTAATCCGCCAACTTTCGAATTCAGTAGCAAAGATTTTCCATTCCTGTCCGGAGGAAGGGGGAGGGGGGGTGTCATATGTTTCCGGCTGCACTAACATTTTTGACCGGGCCGCTACTGGGTTTTACATAATTAAATTATGCCTTTTTTTACGAATAAGCCTTATTAGGGGCCGAATGCACCATACGAAAAGCGATCGTAGCAAGTCCAGGGGCCTTGGTCCCTAGTATATAACAAAAATAGTTATTTTACAAGGACACTCATAGAATTGCGTTACGCTCTACGGGTATATCTGTAACTGCTAAGCCGATTCTAAAACTCTTTTCAGCGATAGAAAGCTGCATTATTCCTTAGTATCACAGGCTACTTTTCATTTATATAACATAAATACATTCTTTTACAGTGACATGAAAATAATTCTAATACATAACGCAGTATAGGCATCTCTGTAACTATTGAAGCGATTCTAAAACTATTTTCACGAGCATAAAGCGGCGCCATTCCTGAGTATTATAATCTATCTTTATGGATATATCACCAATAGTTCTTTAGGGACATTCATATAATTACATTACCCTCTAAGGACATTTCATCTAAGGGAACTACTAAACAGTTTATATATATATATTTAGGAGGCGGAAAACAGTCTTGAGTACTAAAAGTGTCGAACAATCATGTGGTAAATTTTACGTTGCCCATGTGCAATAGCCCATATGCAATTTCTCATATCTTCGACGTGGCCAACTCGCTACTTAGAGCAGTGGCGGATTATTGCAAGTTTGTCGGGGGGGGGGGTTAGTTTGTCGGTGGGGGCGGTTAGTTAGAAGATTGATATATACATTCATTTTATTGAAGTAAAATAGGATCTATTCACATAATTTCTTTTTTCTAGAGTGGGGCTGTCGCCTCCTCTGACCCCCCCTTTAATCCGCCCTTGACTTGGAGAGAGAAATGGACTGAAGGATGAGCCGAACAGCAGGAACAGTTTCTCCTCCAGTCTAAAAAAAACTGCTGCCTGGCTAATGCCGCCTTACTCTGTTTTGCGCCCTAGGCCGTTGCCTAGTCAGCCTTAGTAGTTGTCTTAGTACTTTTGTAGCTAAGGCAGAGACTGATTACGTCCAACTGGGGCCCCGGGCACTGCTGAATTTGGGGGCCCCCATCTATGAAATTTGTTGTATTTTTCATGAAATTTTGATGTAAAAAAGAACAACATTTGATATTGGGGGCCCTTTAAAGCCGGGGGCCCTGGGCAAAGTCCCGATTTGCCCATGCGATAATAAGGCTCTGAGCTAAGGCAGTCAATATCAGTTTGATTCTTCCAGCAGTAAAGCGAAATATGTGCTGAAACAATGCGTTGAATAAACGAGTTAAAAAAAGATGCTGAACAGTGTATTAAAACAATATGCTTTACATTGGACTAAATGATGTACTACAGCAATGTTATAAAATGAACCTGAAAAATGTGCAATAATGTGTTGAAAAAGTTAATTGAAGGGTGGCGTTAAACATTGGTTTTAGGAAAAATAATCTACAGCAACAGTATGAAATAGTTTTTTTTTTTTAATGTCTTAAAACACTTTGTGAAAAGAATGATTTCAATAATGCATTATAATAATATGACAATATGACAAGTATAATAATATAAACATTCTTTATTTAGTTTCTTTCAAATTCTTTCAGCTCATTGTTGGCAGTATTTTATCACATTATGGATCATTGTTAGAGCATTACATTGGTGCACCTATAAAGTGTTTTTCTTTTTTCTCTTTCTTCTTTCTTTTTTTTTTATTTGGTGGGATGGGAGTTTATCCTCAAATTAATAGGTTTTATAATTTCAATAACATTTAATTAGTTCTAATTAAATTCTAATTTTAATGAAATGATAATTTTCATTTTAATTAAAATTTTTAATTAAGTAAATTTATGAATAAAATATGGAGATAATGCTAGTATGACGGAAGTTTCCCGAGTTTAATATTTTGGGGTTTAGGGTTACAGTCCGGACTACAGTCGTTCTTCACCAAAATTAAGGGATATAGCCAAGTTTTGGAGAACTATTTTGGGGAACATATTTGAATATACTACTTCGATGAATCTAGTGAACTTGGCGAGCATTTGCGATTTTGGACTTATTTTTCAATAGTTAGTTTTTCTGTAATGTAGTACCATTAGATACATTTAGAATTTACAATAAACGAAAGTATTCTAAAATAAAAATAAATAAAAAATTCTAATAGTATAAGTTCTATATCTCGTAATTCAATTGTGTACTTACTAATAGTACTACATTTCAGAAAAACTACCTATTCAAAAATAAGTCCAAAATCGCAAATGCTTAGTTTTCGGATTCGTCATTTGAAAGTCCTGTGTATGAGGAAAGTTCTAGTAAACAAGCCCCTTGTCAGAATGGGACACGAATTTTATTGTTTTTAGAACTTCACCGAACAATCTGCTGTGCAAAATCCAGAGGAATCTATAAGCAGGAACTAGATTTATAACAGTCAGCTTAACACGGAAGCTTTATCAGGTGCTGTATTTCACACACAACAAAATACTTCCACAGGCTAGAATTCAGTGGAAATTCTTGAAAAAAATCATAAACAGTTCCCCAGGTTCCAATGATAAAGAATTCACATACTCCATGCAAAAATAAGCTTTTCAAAACAAGCAAAATATCGCTTTCAACGCGCAGAGCCTTATGCTCTCACTCAGCAGAATGCAGTGAACTCAACGAGCGTTCCATCACATCTAACTGAAATCGGCTGCCATTCCCTCTTTAAATAGGTACCACTGACCACGCGAAGATTTCAGAGAAATTCCAACCCATCGCGAATTTTGATTGCGCAATAGGAATGAATCCAGAAATACTAGGCTATTACTTTATACTAAAGCAGGGAAACGAACATTACAGGCCCCGTTAGTAAAATCGTGCCAATGTCCAAATGTCTAAATGTCGCCAAGCTTTGCGCTTCAGGCTTAAACTGAAATAGTCTATTTTATTGCTTGTTGTAATAAAGTAAATTGATATTTCAAAATACCATAAGTAGGTTATTTTTTATCCTTTCAATGTCTAATTAAACTTTGTTTTAAATAATTTTGAAAGGAAACTATAAAACAGATGATGAATTCCATCATAATGGACATTACATTCACACACAAAATAGATAATAAAAAGATTATGAGATGCAAATTAATCCTTCTAAATAGGAGTAAGTTTTTTTTTTTTTTTTTTGTTGTTGTTGATAAAACCAAGACGAAGATGAATTTGACAGGTATCAAAATTTATTTCTGGTATATTTAAGTTGAATAAAAAAATTATCTTTAACTGTAACGGATGTTTGAGTGTATTTTAATAAACATTGATGATTATGTGTGTTCCATTCCCTAAGAAAAGATTTTAAATATTTTAAAAAAAAGTTATGGAATATATTACTTTTCATGTAATTTATCTTGTTTTACGATAAAATTACTATTGTTATTATTATTATTATTATTTTTACTTAAATATTTTATTATTTATTTTTTTGCAATATTCTGATGATATCCTTTCAGAAAGTGATCAATAAACTTAACAGAGATTTTTTTTTTCTCTCTTTGAATTAAATTCGGCATATCCTTTCCATTGATGTGGCAGCTATTTTGTTATTTTAAGCAGTAAACTGTAAAAATTAATGGTGTAAGTATACACCAAAAATGGTGGCAACTACTTTACACCAAAATTGGTGTAATTCAATATGTGCGGTGTAATGAAACACCAAGAACCATATTTGGTGTTTCATTACACCAAAAATTATGGGTGGTGTTTTCTTACACCAATTATTCAATTACACCAATTTTGGTGTAAAGTAGTTGCCACCATTTTTGGTGTTTTCTTACACTTTTATTATTTGCAGTGTATGCTAAACAATGGGGATACTCAAAACTCCCTATCTCACGTTCTAGTCAACCGATTGGATGTAACAAAATGCAAATTTTAATTACTCGACGCGTAGAATGGCAATTTCAGACTATACTTAACCCTTGAAGTGGTAGAACAACTCGGAAATTCGTAGCAATATAAAAGGAGCCAGCTTGGTGTGGATTGTCAGCCCCCCCCCCCTCACATTCCAATAAAGAATGTAAAAGTTTTGTTGAGACGGGGTTGTCTGTTGTCAATGTAGTGGGAACAATGCGGTTAATACGTATTAGCCCCAATATAACGCGACCCCGAAATTTTTCTTCAAGAGTTATTAGAAAAATCCTATATTTAGGCCTCGAGCTTAGCGCGTGTCAGATTTTTAGAGGGAAATGATCAGTCAAAATATATCGCGATTTATTTGGGCTAATACGGTAATGCTCTTCTATGAAACAATGTCACCCCATAACTGGTGCTCAATATGTGCGTGCAGTCCTTGGGAAATAGGCAATGTTACGATTGCAGCAGTTGATCTACTGCTCTAATCTTCAAAATAACCTAAATTTCCTGTACTACTCATTAATCCTTTAACGCGCAGTGTTCCCGCTCTTGGAACATCAAACTCTGACGTTTTGACTGTTGCCAGTCACGAAGAATAGATTTGATTTCTATAAAAATAGTTGCGGGTGACATAGTAGCTCCACGAGAATCCTTTACTGTTTAGCACGTCATTTCCCGTAAAAAAATTGTCACGATTCTTTTTAACAGCACCGACATCTGCTGAAAAATGGAAGAATGGGAAAACAGCTGGATAGATTGCCCAATGCTGAAAAAACGGTGGCCGCTGCCATCGCTCAACTTAACTACTAGCAAGATGGCGGACGATCGAAACGTTCATCGCGTACCGCAGATCTAGAGACCCTTTTTTGACGCAGCTAGCTGTGCCGGCACAGCCAGCTGTCGTCGTAAATTACAATTAGGCCCGCGACTTCGCTAACATCCTGTAATTTGGCCTCCAACTTTTCAGAGGTTGCCAGTTCCTTGACTATACATTAGATGGAGGAAAAAACACGTTGTGCCAGTAATTTTTTAAAGGCGTGCTATAGTTGTTTTAAAGTCGGAATAAAGTAAATCTTTCATGATCGAACCTCGGTGATTAATCATAATAAGCGGTTAAACAAGTACAAGGTTTTATAATATAAGGATGCAATTTTCTTAAACTATCAGAAATCATTAATCGGAAATTTTTGAATTGTTGTAGAAAAAAAATAGTCTCTCTTTCACATGAAGAAAAACAATTTTTAACAACGTTATTTTAAAAGTCGTGAATAAAATATTCAACCATAAATAGGTCCCTCAAAGATATACCTTTCATTTTTTGTGTATGCCCAAAATAAAAAGTAGTTCCCCGATTCAAAACTTTCTGTCTGGGTATGGAATTTGCGTACTTTATGGAACACCATTAGCAGAAGTTTTTCAGTCACAGATCTCTTTTCCGAGATTTCCCCCTCTTCTTTGCGATGCGTAAGATCGCCGCGTATTTAGGGGGAAACATCCCCTTTTTGATTAGAAATGTCTTAATTTATGCAGACAGCAAGCTGGCAACTCGAAAATACTTTAGCGATTATGGTTGTTCTTATACTCTTTTCGTACAATCGATTGAGCTCTGGAGCAGGCGGTGTTTCTTATTTACGAGTTTAATCAGTTGAATCTCGGCTGGACAAGTTTGTCAACCCCCCCCCCCCCCACATTCCAATAAAGAATGTAAAAGTTTTGTTGAAGAAAATGGCATCTTGTTCTGATTTTGAATAGTTTCGCAGTCTTGTGTGTGTCTCTGTCGTGAAAAATTCTTTTCAGTAATAAATATATTTGTTTCTTAAATTAAATCTTCGAGAACGATGGATGCGTATCTTTTTCCTTAAATTATTATTAGAAAATATTTGTCCAGGAGGTAGCTTGAAAAGAAAAATGTCAATGAGATGTCTTGATCATACATTTAATTTTTAATTAAAAAAAATCTTATTCACTTAAGATTTTGGGATTTAAGCATTCATGCATGTATGGTAGCTATGGAACAGCATTTTATACATTTAATTTTCTAAGCCACACCTTTATTTCTCATAAAAAATATTATATATTCAGAGTTTTAAGTATTGGGGAAAAATAATTAATAAAAACAGCTGATATTTTGAGATTAGTTAAAACAGGTGTGCAACTTCGATTACGTTATTTTCCCTTGAGTAATAATATTATAACCCCCAAAAATGTTGATCTAGACGGATAAAGCTTATATTATTTGTTGCATAACATTTTATAAATACTAATTAAAAACAAAAAAAGTAACGTTAATTGTCAATTATTACTTTACAACACTTTAAGCTAATATATAATTGTATATTTTTCTCGAAAACTTTAAATATTGGTATAACAATTTTTTAAACACACAGTAAAATGTAGGCCATATGTTGAATTTTAACATGAGGTGCTTTCCAAAAGCGTTTTGAAATCTCTAGAACAAGCCGAGAGTATGTTCGTTTTGGACTTTAAACAGTGCGGGAAGCCTTGAGCAATGTTATAGGTGTGATGTGATTATCTCGCTGAGTAAGCTATTATGGCTGCGGAGTGACATATTTGCATTTTGCTAGTGAAATGAAAATTAAGTTTATAGTGTGTGAGCAGTGAGCTGGAGATAGAAAAGGTCAGATAAAGTCGTGGTTTGGCTCAGTCTAACTCAAAGTCGATCAATTCAACGTTTCAATACAATCGAAATTCTTTTTGGGGGTTTTTTGAATACTGACGCAAATGAAAACAAAATTTATGTAGGATTCTGTTTAGAAATTTTCGAAAGATGGTCACTTTTAATTTCCTACTAATATGGGGAAAAAAAAAACATTTAAAAAAGTTTTATCATTGTTTTTTTTTAAATTTATTCTTTGGTAGTAAAAATTACTTAATTTATTTTAGAAACTATAGCTCAAAGTTCATTAATTTTAACTTTAGAAGGTTAATTTTTTTGTGCATTGTAATTTAAACGCTATTCCTGAAAAACTCGATAAAAAACTCTGCATTAAGATATGGAGCGCATCCGAAATTTAAAATCTGTTTTATTATGTACTACATGACATTCCGCAGTGGCCTAGTCGCTAAGCTCTGTTTCCATCAGAGCACTCACAGTGAAGCATCGGCTTAGCCAGTGCTTGAGAGGATGAACACCTGTTTCGACTGGACTGCTATGGGGCCGTGTACTCTAATGGAAGCTGGCGCACGTAAAATCTGTTCGTGGCTCCAATGCCCTCCATGTTTAAACGATAACTCTTGGGGTGCCGATTTCAGGAGCTAGGTCTCTCATCTGAAATTGGTTCAAAATTAGACCATTCATAGGGGAAACGTTTATCTGTCGACTAGGGGGCCCCCATAATGAAATGATCAAAATCTGCTGCTCTTGTAGCGGTCAAGCCTCCTGGTAGGCCGCCTGGTAGGCTGACCCGACCATTAGAAAAAAAAAAAAAAACGTACTACAGAACCCCTAAAGATTTATCGTACCATTGTAACGACCCAAAATAATGTATTTCTTTTGTTTGAACGTCAGTTAGAACATTTTCTGATGAGTGAACATGCACAAAATTATCACTTATAAATATATTTGTACTGATGTAGCTGTATTTCGGAAGTTTACACTGAGTGGATTGAATTAGGAGAATGAATGCGAATATTATAATTCTCACGTTCAGTAATAACCGCATTTAGGATAATTTTACTTGTAATGATACATGTGTAATTAACTGAAGGGTCATCACAAAAATGCAAATACCACATGAAGCATTTTGTATCTCCTTTTATAGGTTATGTGACACTAACGTAGTTTTTATCACTTACAAACACAAGGAGCCCATTAGACAAAATTAATGATACGCAGAATTGAAGGGTTTGCTGCAAAAAGCTCCAACTACTCATTTTTGAGGAAACCTGTAATGTTTGGAGTTCAACACAAACTAACGAGACAGGCAGCTTCATATGCTGAGTAACACAAGAGCTAACGACTGGAGCTACATCCTTTCAGTACCAAACGAAAGAGTTTTTCTTTCTTTCTTTCTTTTTTTCCCTGCGTGACAATACAGAGGATGTCCCAAAAGGTGATAACACGTTTTAATTCTTTATCTACTAGGGATAAGAGGGCAATTTAAATTAAAAAAAATAGTTCAAAATCCTGTCCAATGATCGTGTTACAGGAGTCGTACAGAAATTACGAACAAAAATATAATTTTTCCACTCTAACAATAAACGTTTACATTGAAATTCGTGTATAGCCCCCCCCCCCCCCTCGCCGCGACCATCTTTGTTTAAAGCAGGTATGGGCAACCATCCTTTGGAAAGTTGTGTACCAAACTTTAGGATGTTAGCGAAGTCGAGGGCCGTATAATTTTGAATGAGTAGTATGGGATTTTGGATGATTTATATGGTATTTTGAATGAGTTATATGGGTTTTATATAGGGTTTTGATGTGTTAAGCGGGCCAGATCAAAAGCCACATCAGGCCCGAGGGCCAGAGGATGCTCATTCACGGTTAAAGATTTCTCGGAGACGTTTTATGATGAAAGGCTGAAATTTGTATATCACCTCTTTAGTGTATGGGGCACATTTTACTAATTGGAATTTTTTTTTGTAAGATAGTCGTATGCACATTTAAATGGAGTAAATCTTTGGAAATTAACTAGAGGAATTTATTTTTAATGTAGCCTTTTTGCCTACCTGACTTTGAGCATTTTTGCAATTTGAATTCCCCTCGTATCTCTAGTATATAAAGAATTAAAGAGTGTTACCACCTTTTGGCACATCCTGTATACAACTCCAAACTCCCGTAGGATGGAGCTACCTCCATTTTTGCATCAATTTTGTTTCACCTTTGATAACCTTTATAAAATTTCAAAGAAAAAAGTGTTGCTGAAAATGATTTCTCCCCATAGGAATAATCAAGAAAATAAAATCGAGGATATTTTTTTTGTATAATCTGCATTAGTTTTCACGACGTAGATGCCGACATTTAAGTCTTCTGTATGAAATTATAGTGTTACATAAAAAAAAAAAATACAAAAAAAAAAAAAAATCGTCACATACGCGCAGTCATTTTTTTTTTCACTGAAAAGCAAAGTTTTCTTCATTACATTCTAGAAAGCCTGAGGAATCAACAAATATTCGCCGCATTTGGTATAATTAGCTGTTAATAAAATATCTATATAATTTCTATTAATAGAAAAATAATAATAAAATTAAGTTCATTGATGCATGCTGGAAAACAAATGTTTCGTGGAAAACTTAGCATATATTATTAATTCTATTTATTTATTTTTAATAAAGCATTAAAAAATCTTTCAAGAAGAAATAAATTGTTATCAAGCTGGATAAACAAATATATTTGTTCAATGTAATTCAATTAATTTTTAGTTGTTATTTGAACGAAAAAATGAATTTCCATAATTGAAATTCGGTCATAATAACAATACATTTCCATCAAGGGAATTGAAAAAATAGAATATTGAATATTTAAGTAATTAATAAAAACACTGAAACATAATATAGCCTTTGTCTCTAGCATCGATTTATCAGATCATAAATCTTACATAAACAGCTTATTAAACAAAATCCAGAGTAGACTGAAATGGAGTTGAAGAATCATTATCCTGATGCAATTATTGGATTAAAATTATTCATTTTTTAGTGGCATCATGTTTATGGGAGCCCTGAAAGCCATTAAACTTTGTATGCGTGCAGTCGCTTAAGCTTATAATTTTAACAGCAGTTTATCTTATGATAGGATTTTGCTTTTTAAATATGATCTAATCGTTGCTTACGCATGTTGTTAAAATGTTATTAATGCGATGTTAGAAATAAATATACAATTCTAACATTCATTAAATTAAATAATATGCAGTTACAACTGATTTTTCGTTATTGATGCGAGAGCGAAAGTTCATACTGTAAGAGTACTAGTAATTTCGCATAAAAATACTCGTAGTAGAGATTAGTTATTCGTATTATGAATTATGAATTCTTTTAATACGCCGTTTAATTTTACTTTCAGCATTTTATCTGTCTGTCATATTATATCCCAAGCAGAAGCTCTATTGCTGCACAGGGTATAAATTGTAGATTTACTTGGTGACTTGAGATGTTCTTCAATGGCTGATGTGACCGTCAAAAACTTCGAGAACATTAGTTTGTATGTTTTATTGACCTTTATCTCTTTAGGTAGTTTCTAAATCAGGAGGACACCCCGCCTTATTAGCAGACGTATCTGGATGTAGTTTGCAATGTGAGAAAAGAAATTAACATACGCTTAAAATGAAGTTAAACTACGTAAATGAAAAACACAGTGATAATTACACAAAAAATGGTGTTTGATAATTTTAATTACACACGCACACACACATAATATATAAATAAATATATAATATCTATACAGGGTGTCCCAAAAAGGTGGTAATGGGCTTTAATTCTTTATCTATTACTAAGATAAGTGGGTAGTGTAAATTGAAAAAATGTTTAAAATAAGGTCGAAAATAAGACCCCGTTAAGAAAAAATTCATATCGTTCATTTTCAAAAAGTTACACTTTTTACATTTGTATACGATCCCCGTACAAAGCAATTCCCGGTTAGTAAAATGTGCCCCATACACTCATGAGGTGACATAGAAAATTTAAGCAATATGCCTTAAAAAGTGTCAGAGATATGAAGATAAATATAACGCTGACTTAAATCCCTTTTCTGTGGCTCTCGAAGGGAAAAAAAAATCACGTCGAATGATCGTACTTCAAGGGTCGACAGAAATTACGAAAGAAAATCTTTTTTTGCACTCTAGCAATAAACATTTACATTCAAAATCACGTATCGCCCCCGATCATTTTTCTTTAAAGATGAAAGCGACGTTGTATGATGAAAGGCTCAAATTTGGTACATGACCTCATGAGTGTATGGAGCACACTTTACTAACTGGGAATGTTTTTGTACGAGGGTCTTATACAAATTTAAAAAGTGTCACTTTTTTGTAAATGATAGAGAGGAATTTTTTTCTTAACGGCGTTTTATTTCCGACCTTATTTTGAACATTTTTCCTTTTTTTTCAATTTGCACTGCCCACTTATCTCTAATAGATAAAGAACTAAAACCACCTTTTTTGCGACACCCTGTATGTATATTTAGGTAGGCTTCAAAATTCTTTTTTTTTTTTTTTAAATTTTGATTTCCAATAAGTACTTTTGTTGCCATTTCACATGAAATGAATTTCTATTAAAATCTCAGGTTGACAGAAAATTTGCATTAGTCTCCATAACTTCCTTAAACTTTGACGTTAGAGCTCAGTTTGTCCAAATACTCACAAAATAAGCTTATCAAATTTTTACCCTTCGAAACAAATTTCTGATAGACTAAAATTAATCGGGAAAACTACTTTTATGAATTAACAAGCAATGAATGTGATTATAGAAATTTTATTTCCTTTCGTTAAACAAAACAAGTTAGAAAATGCAAGTAAATGCAAAGAAAAAAAAGATCCTAATTTGTTTTCAACCAATTAAATTCTTCTATGTGTCTAGTTTAGGAATATCCACCTCTGTGTTTAGTATAAAAACGTCTCTTTCCACTGCTTGACTATGACAAGGAAACAGGGGTATTTTCGAGAGCTTCTGCTGATTTTCCACAAATTTCTTTATCACTGGAGGTTCTGCGATTCGGCCTATATCATTCTAATTAATAAATTCCGTGTAATCCAGGACCTCAAATCTGAGCCTTGATACGATAAATTGTTTTCTGGTGATTGGTGTGGCACAAGTTGGCTTTATTATGCCGGAAATTTGCCCTGAATTTTAAAGCTGCATGTTCCCAAAATCCATTGTATTAGATGATTGGGTCCATTACTTTTTCATTTTTTAGGGAAGACATCTTAAAAACTGTATCGTCCTGAATGAGTGGTCGGTATCATTTTTGAAAGTTGGAGTTCTCTTTATGAAGAACCAGGTAGGTGTATCTACTTTCATAATGAACTGTGTTAAAGTTTTCAACTCCGACTTCGGATTTTCAATGGAAACATGGAGGCTCAAAGTAAAAGATCAATCGATTGGCCGCTGTGAGCCATCTTGCATGTGACTATGACCAAGACTTCTATTCAGATACCATTCCTATATTGATAGATATCACTATATCGCGAAAATAGCTTTGGTCAGTACTGAGGTCCAAATTAGGTTACGTTGAGGGCATGTTGAATACCAGTGTTTCAAGTGTGTTACTATTTCTCTGTTCTCACAAGTTTGCAGAGCTTCCGATTGCTCCAGAGTAGGTACTGGGTTCTGTGGTGGAGCCATCAAAATATTGCTGTTAGGGTCGTCGAGGCGATTCACTTGCATGAAGAACACAAATCATCCAGTGGAATTAAGTTTCAAAGTACTTCTCCAGAAGAGTAATCGCTCCTCCTCTACGAACAGTGTTCGAGTTCGCCCAATCACAACCTAAAAAGCAGAGTTGGTCGGTTAGGATGCGATTTTCTTCAGATTCATGGACTAGTAACACACAAACCAACATGGTTTATTGATCTGAAATGAGAACTTAACTAGATAAATACAAAAGTAAGAAAATCTGAAACACTTTCAGATTTTAAATATGCACTATAGTGCTACATATTAAAAGCATATCATAATTTATGCGTCGTCCCTATTTTTCTTCCTTATTGCATTAAATTGGAAAGTGTATCATTATTCATGAATGTGCCGTATTTTGCTTCCTTGTTTCATAAAACCCATCTTTGGAATCGAAATCTATCTTAAAATCGCCTACTTAAACTATTTTACAATCTTCTCCAAGTATATTACAACTATACTTCACCGTTTTAAATATTGGTTCGAATGTGCATCATAATCCGTGTGTGTGCCGTGTTTGTCTTTCTTGGGTTGATTCCTACTTCAACGCCCCGACTCTCGCCAAGGTGGCGATCATTAAAAATATACAGTAACCACGACGATTTTGTGTATTTATGTGCCAATCGTAATTTAGAATTAAAATAGCGATTTGGAACAATCTGTAAGTACAGCATTACGTAACATTTTTATTTATTTTGGGTTGCCAATTAATGTAGTTTTAATAATTAAGTGTCTTCAAATTCCTTAACTGGTGCGTTTATCGCTAATTTGTTCACTTTAGTTTACATCTAGTTTTTTTTTTTTTTTTTTTTTTTTTTTTTTTTTTATAGATCATTGAAACTTTGGCACAGTTTGTGCCTACATCCTAGAGACCCATGACTGCAAAGCTCGCCAAACTGCAGGAATTTTTAGGTTGGTGAGAGTAGGGGCGTTGAAATAGGAATCAACTCTTTCTTGAACCATAAAACACATCTTTGGAATCGAAATCTATCTTAAAATCGCTTACTGAAACTGTTTTACAATCTTCGCCAGGCATATTCGAACTATAGGCATATTCCTAACTATATCGCGTAGACATATTTTAAATACTGTTTGGAATGGGCATCATAATCTATGAGTGTACCGTGTTTTCCTTCTTTGTTCCATAAACTTTGTTCCACTTCTTCAGAATAGAAATCTTTACTAAAATCTCCTACCAAAACTCTTTACAAATTTTCGCCAGGCATAGTCAAACTATACTTCATCTTTATAAATACCATTTGGAAAGTGTATCATAACCTATGAGTGTACCATATTTGTCTTTTCTGTTCTATAAAACACTTCTTCGGAATTAAAATCTGTATTTAATTAAATCGCCTACTAAAACTATTTCACAATATTCGCCAGGCGTTTTCTAACTATACTCAAAATCTAATATATAAAATTCTCCTGTCACAGTGTTAGTCACCTAACTCCTCCGAAACCACTCGACCAATTTTAATGAAATTTTCTATGTATATTCGTTAGGTCTGAGAATAGGTTTTTAACTTATGTCTCATACCCCTAAGTCATAAGGGCGGTCCACCCCAAAATGTTTAGCCCCAGAGTGCTATTAATTTCAATCAGGATTTCTGTGTAGACATTAGCGTGTCGAGTCACTTTTCAAATGTGTTTGCCAGATAATGTGGAGAGGGGGGGGGGATTAATAAAATGTTGAAAGTCGCACAAAGTTTGCAATTTTTGATAATTGATCGCTAAATGTGGTGCCAAAACGTGACAATTTATTATAAATATATTTCGCGTATAGTTAGAAAACGCCTGGCGTATATTGTAAAAGAGTTTTATTAGGCGATTTTAATATAGATTTCTATTCCGAAGAAGTGCTCTGTGGAACAAGAAAGGAAAACACGGTACACTCGTGGATTATGATGGCCATTCCAAACAGCATTTAAAATGTCTTTGCGGTATATTGGAATATGCCTACAGGAAGAATATGCCTGGCTAAGATTGTAAAACAGTTTCAGTAAGCGATTTTAAGATAGATTTCGATTCCAAACATGTGTTTTATGTACAGTTGATTCCTATTTTAACGCCCCCCCCCCCACTCTCGCCAACCTAAAAAATCCCCGTACTTTGGCGAGCTTTGCAGTCATGGGTCTTTGGGAATTATGCACAAGTTTCAACGGTACTTACGTATTATCCCGGCGGTCCGCCAAGACAAGCAATTTTTCACCAAGATAAATGCCGGGCACATGAAATTGTTGATGGTTTGGAATACGATTGGCAACATATTTAAAATCTACGAAAAAGTAGTTTGGCAGAAGTGACCGCCGGGATAATACGTAAGTACCGTTTCAACCCACCCAAAAGAACTAGGTGATAACTAAAGTAAACAAACTAGCGATAAACGCACCAGTTAAGGAATTTGAAGACATTTAATTATTAAAACTACATTAATTGGTAATCCAAAATAAATAAAAATGTAACGGCATGCTGTACTTACATGTTGTTCCAAATCGCCATTTTAATTCTATATTACGATTTCTACATAAATGCAAAAAATCGTCATGGTAACTGCATATTTTTAATCATCGCCTCCTTGGCGAGAGTCGAGGCGTTAAAGTAGGAAACAATATATAAAACGGTGAAGTATAGTTGTGATATACTTGGCGAAGATTGTAAAAGAGTTTTAGTAGGCGATTTTAAGATAGATTTCGATTCCAAAGATGGGTTTTATGAAATAAGAAAGAAAAATACAGCACAGTCACGAATAATGATAACACTTTCCAACTTAATGGAATAAGGACGAAAAATAGGGACGACGCATAAATTATGATACGATTTTAATATATAGCACTATAGTGCGTATTTAAAATCTGAAAGTGTTTCAGATTTTCATCCTTTCTTTTGGGGGGGGGGCTAAATTTTTTATTGAATGACTATCAATAAGTCTCAAGGCCAAACTATGTCTATTTGTGGGTTAGATTTGAGCACACCATGTTTTTCACACGGACAGTTATACGTGGCATGCTCTCGAGTGGGCAAACCATACAGTGGGCATCCAGTTTGTTTGTGTTATCTAAAGATGGGATAACAAAAAATATTGTTTACTCTATTGCGTTAAGGGATTGATATTATTTTTTAGTAAAATTATTGTAATTAGCGATATATATAAATTTAAAGAATAAATTACAATGAATTAAAAATATAAATGTTTGGTATTGTGTTGTTTTTATATTCCAGCATCGTTCACAGCGCTCCATGCCTCTTTCACTCATATACCACATCCTCACAAACTTACAATAAGTTAGTCATTTCTTTCTACTAAAATAATCCTAGGAATAATTTATATGGCAAAACAACGTTTGCCGGGTCAGCTAGTATATTTATAAAAATTGAAAAGGATACGGCACGTAGACAAATCGTATCTACACCGAGCGAAATAGCACTCAAGTGATAACAATCACATTTTAACTAGACAGAAAAAAATTTATATTATGTTCATGCTTTTAATTTAGCGACTTTTCGCAAAAATTGTTTCATTTTCAATAATGTTAGTAATGAAGGCATAAAAATTTTGTGAAAGAATTTTGTACACGTCTTCTTGACCGAAAAGGCAAAAAAAATTCCCGATTAAGAGTTGGAATAAGGAAGTTTGGAAATTTGCTTCAACCTAATACATATATAACAAGATCATGAAGGGAAAGCCGAGCGGTAGTAACTTTTTCTTTATTTAAACTTCATTCATAGATAGTTCGTATCATATCCCGAATATCGATTCGTATCTCAAATCAAATAATTGGCGTAATAATAGGGAATTCATATATACAGTATGCCCACTAAAGTCCCTTGTCACCCTATCAATACCGGAACGGCTGCTGCTTTTTTTTATAAATGTGGTATCTAGGTATAGTAAATTGGATATGCGCTACCGAATGAGACCGCTCACAGTGCCACCTGGTGGAAAACTGTGAAGTTAGCTTTAGACTCTAGTTATGGAGACGACAGCTGGCTGTGCACAGCCAGCTGTCGTCAAAAAAGGGTCTCTAGATCTGTGGCACGCGATGAACGTTTCGATCGTCCGCCCTCTTGCTGGTAGTTAAGTCGAGCGATGGCAACGGCTGCCCTTTTTTCAGCATTGGGAAAGGGTTGCGTCTCAAAGGGTTAATCAGTGATTATTGTTTCCTGTATGCAAGAAAAGTAACTGTGTAAATATGTTTACCTGTGACCCTTCAGAGGATTAAAGATCTGCGCGGAGATTAAACGCAAGAATCAAACCCATACAAATACCAATTATCACACGAAACCCCCCCACCTCCCTCCCCTCAGCCTCGAAACAATAGCGACTGTGCTGCTGAAACACACTCAGCTCTTTAAAACCACTTCACCAACTGAAAAAGTTTTCGGCGTATTCCGTCATGGGAGTAAGCAGGGGGGGAATGCGCCGGAACCCATCTCCATCCTCCGGCGCAAAACAGATCGCCGAATCGCATCTTTCCTTCCCAGAGCGCAATCGTCTGCTCTCTTTTCCCCTCCAAACAAACGATTAGTCGCACAGACGGCAGAAGGCAGCAAGGGAATAATTTCTCCGATACGATCCACCCCCGACAAAACTTTCTTTTTCTTTGTTTTGCCTCTCTTCGACCAACTTTTTTTGGAAAAGAGGTCAAAGTCCTTGTTCCAGTGTAATTAATAAATCGCTGCTGGTGATGCGGTGCTTCTCAATGATTTGATTAAAACAGAAAACGAGGTTCTGTAAAGAAAGAAAAAAAAAAGTGTTGTGGGTAAAAAAAAAAATACCCATAAAAATGGAACAGCTTGAATAATAACAATAATAATAATTATAAAAGAAAACTGACTTGTTGACTGGGAACCATGTGGTGTTTCTTGTTGTTTTTCGGCGTTGTTTCGTCCGAAAATCTCTGGCCAGGCGAAAACAGAATTCTTCAGTTGCGCAACGCCGTGACCAGGCCGGACACCCCACCATCCTACATGTTACACCTGTACAACAGGTACAGAAAAGGGCGCATGCCGTACAGTGCTGCTAATACTGTGCGAAGTTTTTTCCCCATTCCCGGTGAGTACATGAGTTTTTGAGTTCGATAGCTAGTTGACTCGTCCAAAAACTTTGACAAACCTTCAGAGCGGGATTTCGTTTTTAAGCTTCTGTAAAACAAGTATCAGTACTCCGTAAAACAAGTATTGGATCTCAGCGATCCGATCTCTTAAATATGGGGAATCAATATGTGCTTTGGGAAAGATGTTTTGGGCCAACCTGCTGCATTTCGATTAAAAAAAAATAAGTTAAAAATAATTTTAAAAATGTTAATTCATCTTTTGTTAAAAACCCAGAGTAAATTTATATAGCGAATTTATAAAAAAAATATAATTTCTTGAAAACAGCTTCCCAAAAAGACATTTTCCCCCTTTTTGATAAACATTTTGTATGATTTTGGTTTGTTAAAAGTATAGAAATTGCATAAAAGTCCCATAAATTTTATAGATTATTATCATAAAAGTAATATAAGCCACATGATTCACTGAAAAGATTAAAAAAAATATATGTGGTACACGAGAGTGGATTAAATTTACATAAAGTTTCAGTAGTATTTCACCGCAACAGGATGGTGTGATATATTTAGGGACTAACTTTCCTCTAATAGGCACTACATACAAGATAATATTTTAAATTTTGATTTAATATTATGACTTACTAAATTAAAATAATTTAACATTATTATCATTAAGCTAAATTATTGATACATCAAAAATAAATTCATAGATCTAAACGAATAAAAATCATAATGCTTTTTATCTAAGCTTGACCTCAGTAATATAACGCAACATAATAGATTTTTATATTTTATCATTCCGACTCCGTTATAGTTTTAAATTGCATATGATGCTACCCCTTAGATAATATCATAATTAAATTCCGTAAGACACAGAATACTCTAATCAGCGGTTCACAACCGGTGGGCTGCGCTCCCTTTGGGGGGCGCGAGAAAAACTGGTACGAACAAGCGATAGTGCATGTTTTAAAAATCATCTTATTTATTCTTATTTTTATTTAAACATATCTATTTCCAATTAAAATGTTTATTCAAAGTTCATCTATAACATTATTTTGTAGGAAAAGCGACTAAATGTCCGTTATGCCTTGTTAGAAAACTTACTTTGTGCAGTTGCATCACTTATTATTTTGTTTATGTATCTATGTTGGTATTATGTTTATTCGTACATTTGTTAGGTTAAAAAGATCTTCAATTTTACAAAAGACCTTTTCCATTTCAGACAAAGATGAATGCCAGCTTTGACATGAAATGTCTTTCACTGTGGCTAGGGTACAATTTTCGATTTCCAGAAAGCTGGTATATTCTAAATTAATAGAGCTTTAGGATAGATATCTACGCCGCAAAAATTAGCGGAAAACTTTTGAAAAGAAGCATAATGAAAATGGGTGATGCACACATCGATACATCAAACAACTGATGTTAAAATAATATTTTTTAAAGACTGTGAAAACGGCTTTAGTATGAACTTGCTATTATGGTATACTTTAAAAATATTTTTACTGCAAAACACAAAGTGCAGATTTTCGTCAAAATCAATAGGTTTATGTTGTTTAATGGTACATTCGCGATACATTTAGTTATCAGCGATATTGATATATTATTTGCTTTTAGTTTTTTTTTTCCACCTCCACATCATGTACATGAACTATTTCAAACCGATACGAAACTAAATATGTCTTTTAAGATATAGTGCAACCTTTAAACAGTTTTTACAGCAACCAAACTACGCTATTGACCCCAAAAAAAATTTAAATTGGCTCTTTTACAATGTGTACAAGTTGTATTGGTCACTCTTATAAACGGCAAAACTATTAATGTTACGAAGTACAGTGATTTCGCGATAAGTCGAATTCTTGGGGACAGACGAAAAACTTTGACTTATTGTAAGTTCGACTAATCGACTAATCTTAAATTCGTATCGGATCGGACCGGGACTGCTTAAAAACTTCGACATAGCTGGCTATTAGACTTATCGGACCCCAACATATACCGAAATCACTGTATTTAGGAAAAAATAAGCATAAGCACAAACAACCAGCATAGAAAAAAAAGCAAGAATTTGCCAATATATTTTTTTAATAGAAAGATTTTACAGTGAAATATCTGTATTGAATATTTTTTTTTATAAAAGTACAACTAGTGAAAAATCTTTCTGAAGTAGTAGTTTGTTATACTGTTTAACGAGTGCTGATCTTTAAACAGCAGTATTTTAATATTAAACTACAAATTCGTGCAGGGTGGGAAAAATTGACACGAATGGCATGCAATGTATTATGTGTACAATGAGTTGGATTTATTTCGCAGATGGTTAGGTTTAGGTCTATTTACTTTTTATGAATGATTAATTATAATTGTAATAGAGACTTGATGAATAGTTTCTGATAACATTATAGTGCAAATGTTTATGTAGACATTCGTTTATAAATCTGGGCCTAAAAAGTATGGGTAATAAAAGTCATTTTATCGCAAAAGAAAATAAATAAAATTCACAATAAATCAAGGTAATGATGTGGAATAAATAAATAAACAAATATTTAGTTGAGTAGCATCATATGCAATTTAAAACTATAATGGAAAGAAAATATAAAAATCTACAAAGTTGCGTTACTGAGTTCAAGCTTAGATAAAAATGTATTATGATTTTTTATTCGTTTAGATCTATGAATTTATTTTTTCTACTTACAAAATTCTTATGAATAAGGTTGAAGTAATATTACATTTTATTTTCAGGTGGATTAGTTTATAGAATCGTTAAGTAGACTATGAAAAAATATATAATTTTCTTCCTTTAAAATTTTTCTTAAAGAAAGCAGATACTCGAAAACTTTGATAAACGCAGCCACCGCTTTTAATATTTATGGTATTTTCTCGAATAACAATAATAATAATACACTTAATTTATTTCATTGGAAAACGTTTATAAATTTTTAGGGTAAATTATTACATAGACTATTGAAATATTGTATAGATACTGAGTAAATTTGTGAAGTTGAATGCAAAACACGAATGAATTCGTATAATAAGCCGCTACTTCTAATTCTCCACACAATTCTTCAAATGAGAAATTTTACAAATCATGTACATTTTCAAATGTTATTTACTGTACAGTTTCTAATGAATAAATATACATAAAGGCCGTCATTACAAAATTTTTTACTTGAAAACATAAATTGCGTTTTTGATTTTAGCCTGAACTATGCAAGAGAATAATAATAATAATAATAATAATAATAATAAAAAGGAACCACCAAAACGTATTTGCGTTACACGTTCAGGTATAATGAAAGTGGGTGGTTGAAACTGAAAATTAATTGAATAAAATTTAGAGTGCAAAATTTGATTCATTTCTTTGATAATTTTTACATACATGACATGATTATATTGACAGAGTCAAGGTTGTCCAATACATCTATGAAATTCATAAAAGCATTATTAAAAACTCTATAAGTAAAAGAGAATTTAGAAATAAAGATATGAATAAACTAAACACTAGATATTTTGAGATTTTCATTTTAGAGCCACTTTTTATAATAATACTGCCGGAGAGTTTACTTTAAAAGAAGAAATAATAGAAGATATAACATGATTTACCATTGCTAAAATAGTTCTGCTACTTTGAAATAATGATATAAATAATATAAATATTGAAAGTATGAGATTCATAAACTATGCAACGTAATACCTGTACCTATACTTTCAAAAGAAAGTTAATTTTAGTCAATGTGAATAGTCAACAAAATTATGAACTTATCAATTCATGCAATGCAATACAAATAAACTATCAAATATTAATCATTTTACATTTTGGGTATATATATCATTGGTTACGACTAAATATTGCGTCCTTTTAAACAAGCAATTACAGACAAAAAAAAAAAAAAAAAAAAAAAACTTCAAACGTAGAAATGCTTCAACCACACCTGGAAATTTACTTTTACTCCGAAATTCAACAATCATTTATTTTTCAAGGCAGGAGAAAAAGGTAAAGAAAGAAAGAATTGCACTATGGACACATTTTCCACCACAAACAACTATATTATGTGGACCATGGAATCAGGTTTGAAAAAGGGTTTTTCAATTTTTGTGGAAAGTACCTAACAATCACATCATTTTCAATTTTCTTAGCAGTAATTGCTGAAGGGTACTGTGTTTATATTATCTGTAATATACTCAGCCTTTCTTTGAAATCAAATAACGTTATTCGCAAGTAAACTTGCTACTGTTGCGATTGAAATTCTTTGCACTTTGAATAGGATAATATTCTACTAGAAAAGAAAAAGTCTGAAAAGCATCTAATGACAGTTGTTTAAAATATATGCGGAAGTGTGTTCAGATAAAATTCAACTTCCAAAACAAGAAATGCAGATGGAAACTGATATCTTTTTATTACAGATGTATGTTTCTATGATTTTACAGGAAATTTTATTTATCACATGACTCTGGGTCCAGAACCAATAAGGTATATTATCACAGGTACATACCGCCGCCTTTCTCTTATCATTCTATGTCTATTTCCTCATTACTTAGTCATGTAGGCTTTGTCGATGCATCTATCACTGCTTACTTCTGTTCTGTTTGCTTAGTGCTGAGAGAATCCCTGAGAGCAATATACGAAAAACTTCAGCTCACAAATTAGAAAGTTGCCGAATATGTCGCTGAGGCGTACGTGGAAATTAAAATGAAACTTAATGCTGTTTGTTTTAGTACAGCTGCAACCATCATGGTCTAATGTAAAACAAAGGCTAAAAAGTAAAGATACATAAAAGTCATTGCAAAATTTTTGTCAATGTTTTTTAAAGTCCCTTCCACGAAATGTATTATATCCCGATATTTTGTTACCACTCCAGATTCAGAATTCGGACGGTGCCATGAGATTTAGGGTTACCAACTTTTCTATACCTTCTTCATAGAAATTACCCGCCTATAACCATGACTCCACAACATTTTTCGCCTTATCGTCCGATCCAAAGCGCTAGCCGTCTAGCTCGCTCTACATGTGCAGGAACAAGTGATAGTCGGACGACGCCAAGTCTGGGCTGTATGACGGGTGATCGAATTGCTCACAACGAAACTGTCGAACCATCGTTTGAGTGTCACAATCAGTATAGGGCCGATCATTGTCATCGAACTAGATAATTATTTTACTGAGAATTCCTTTCCGTTTGTTTTGAATTGAAAAATGCTCTGGAGTCGTGGTTATCGACATTGGCGGGAAGTTTCTCTGAGGAAGGTGTAGAATAGCTGCGAACCCGCAACGACAAGTGTTTGAACATTGGCGGAAACTATGTAGAAAAATAGTTTAAAGTATGCTCTCTCATGTAAAACTAAATTTGACGTGAAAAAAAAATGTTTTTTACTAATTTTTTTTCAAAGCAGTACTTATTTTTTGAACACGCCTCGTACAACTAAGCGATTAAAATACAAACAATATTAAAGTTAAATGTTCAGCTATACATACACAGACTGAAATTATTTATTGAAATAAAGTAAAATGGAGGCACAACAATATCACAAGTTCAGCATCACAGGCCTAAATATAGCCATACATACTCATCACTTTTGCTATGTATAGTTGTGTACTCCCCTCATCTATAAAGACCGGCTCACAAGCTATGATTTATCGATCACGCACTGTCAGAAAAATTCGCATTTATACAGTAATTTATTCCTTATTTTCCAACGAATAACTTCCATACTCCTTAGAAGTGTTATATTTCCGTTAATTTCCCCTGAAAATCTGAAGAAGCGGAAAAAGTTTCGTGGAATTTGAAGAAGTTTCTTCAATTGACCGGAACAAAAGAAAAAAAGAAACGAATAATTGTCAAATAGAAGAGATATTCTGGCAGCACCGTTGACAGTAAAATTTCCGTGAGTTGAAGAAATAATTTTTGAGTGCGTAAAACTGACGACGAAATGTACGGACGACTAAATTTCATTGAAATGTGACAAGACGTACATTTTGCGGTTATGCTTGCACTGCAAAAAAAGTCTGCCAAATTTACGGCAAAAAACTGTCAGCCAGGACGCCAGTTTATTTCCGTATATTTTACAGAAGTCTTCCTGAATTTTAGACTCTCAATTCATTTTACAGAAATCTTCCGTATACAGAAAAAATTACGGGACTTCTGTAAAACGTACGGAAATAAACTGGCGTCCTGGCTGACAGTTTTTTTTTCTGTCAATTTAACATACTTTTTTTTTTTACAGTGTGATAATGTACTATAAGATATAGCGTGAAACTGGCCTTAGCGTATTAACTTTTACAAGATATTGATCGTTAATTTTCAGACCAGTAATTTCTGTGACATTTATGGTGTAAGAAAAACTGTGTCTCTAGTAATTCTCAAAATTCATAACTGAAGATTAATTTAATTTGTTTTCAAAACATTAGCATTTTCAAATTCGTCGCGCAAATGTTCAAATTTATTTCCCCGTGGGATTTGCTTCCAGAAATAATGGAGCTTTCACTACTAGTAAGCTTTCTAATTGCTTACCGATGTTTTGTGCACTTAATCTCTTTACTTTGCATTGCTACAGATAAAATTTCACTTTAAAGTAAATTTTAATTTTGAGTTATAAACTAATGGAAAAATAGCTGAGTAATATTTGTTTTTATTATCATTTGTATAATATGTCTCTTTACATTTGTTCATTGTATAGCTTTTCCTGTTCTGCTCTTTACGGAAAAAAAATCTAGTATTTTTGAGTAGAGTTGAAGGAGTTCTTTTTTATTATTAAACGAAATGTCTTTTTTATTAGATTTAATTTGCATATTCTTTATTAAATTAAAACACTACACTAAAAGCCAGTGATTCTTATTATTTACATTATTGAAATCGTATCTTTTTGTTATGACCTTGTTCTTTAAAATAGCTATCATTTTTTATCAATACAGAATGAGATCATTTAATACCTTGCAAAAATTCATCAAGCTGTCACTTTAAGCTCAACGAAAAACAATTATCTACAAATACAATAAAAAAAAATTTTTTTTTTCATGAGTTAAAAGTAAAAATAAGTGCTAAAAACAATAATTTCAAGGCAAATTTTGTCAGTTATTTGCTTCCACAACTAAAAATATCGGTTTTCACAGCTAAGAAAATAAGCAAAGAAAAAAATAAAAGAATCTGAACCTTTGTAGTTTAATTCAAACTCGAAACATGTTAAAGAAACTATTCTTAAAGTATTAAATTTCACTCCAAAAGTATGACTACAAAAAGAAAATTAAAACATATAAAAAAACAACAACAAGCAATAGCTTTAAAATCTGTATTACTGTATGTTTCAATTTAATAAAACATAAATGAATAGAATCGTATTCTAAGAAAATCACGAACTTTTCAAAGTTATTACCTGGGAAGGTAATTTTTGTATTGAGGTTTTCAACCCCACTCTAAAAAACTATTCCAATTCAGTCTTAAGCAATAATTTTTACTTTATTTCAATTTTTTTGAAATCTGTACTTTTTTTATTCTTAAAAGGTCAACATTAATTAATACAATATTTTTCGTTTTATAAAAATAGTGCTTTTCAACTCATCTTCTCAGAAAAAAGCTATTTTTTAATTTCTACTATTAGGTCACACTCTCCCTGTATATATCTTGTACAAATTTTCAAAAGTAGTAAAATACTTTTTTATTCATCCACTCAAGTTCAAATATATTTTTTAAAACTTGCAGTGGATGACACTGGATGCTAATACAATTTTGGTCCCAATCGAGTGGATAATTTATCTACAGGACCGTCCAAAAGATTCTAAATACATTACGCTGTATTGTCCGAAATTCATTAAAACTCGCATATCTCAAAAACTATTAGACGGAGAATGTTGAAACTTTATATTCAGGATTGTTGTAACACCTAGTTGTGCACCTGCCATTTCGGTCCCACTCGACTGGATAGTTTATCTACAGGGCTGCCCAAAAGATTTTCAATACATTACGCTCTATGGGCAGAAATTCATTAAACCGTATTTTAGAGGTATTAGGCTAGTTCAAACGACTCAAAGGGGATTGAATTTTTCCGTCGAAGAAAGTGTCTTTATAATTTATAGTACTGCTACAGGAACACTCAAAAGATTTCCAACACTTTACCGTCCTACCCTATAGTTAGGTAATGGTCCGACCACGGTCACGGGCCTCCCTCAAGAATTACGACAAAAGTCTCCAAGCTTGGCGACTTTTGTACGTGTGTATGTATTTTATTCTCAAATATCAAAACTATTAGTCGTAGAATATTGAAATTTTTATGTATGATTGTTGTAACATCTAGTTTTGCATCCCGATTTTTGGTTCCAATCTACTGGAGAGTTTATTTACAGGACCACCCAAAAGAATTTCAATACATTAATATCTATGGACATCTTCAATATATCACATCTGTAGTCAGTCATTGTTTGGTCCATACCCAAAATCTCGCCATTTGTCATCGACCTTGGCAAGGTTTTCTAAAATATCGCCAAATTTGGCGATAGTCAGTCATTGGTTGGTCCATGCCCAAAACCTCGCCATTTGTCGTGGATCTTGGCGAGTTTTGCCAAATAAGACCAAATTTTGCGCAAAAAATTATTTCGCATTTCGCATAAATCTTAAAACTTTTAACCGCAGAATGTTGAAATTTTGAATTTAGAACTATTTTAACATCTAACTGTGCGTCTCTTTTTTTTTTTTCTATTCCTACTATTAATTCACACTCTCCCTATATATATTTATATGTTTTATGCAAATTTTCAGTCGTTAGTAAAATACTTTTTATTCATCATGATAATTCATTAATTAAATTTAATAAAATGCAACTAAAATAAAACTTTTCTTTGTTGACCTAAGTATGAGTTGCTCATAAATTTTTCAGGCATGCAAAAAAAATTGCATGCTGAAAATTGCATGCAAATTTTCAGTCGTTAGTAAAATACTTTTTATTCATCATGATAATTCATTAATTAAATTTAATAAAATGCAACTAAAATAAAACTTTTCTTTGTTGACCTAAGTATGAGTTGACTTAAAATATTTTTTATATATTATTTGTTATTTAATAAATAGAAACTATAACCTTATTACTCTAGTTTGGTATAAATTATTTACGCATGGGGGTAACTCTAATTAGCTAAAACAAGAATTGTAGTCTCGATTACCCGAGCGAAACTTGCAACGTGTAAGTATCAAGATAAAGAAAGTGGTCATGATTCCCACTCACCCCTCACTGATGTTAATTCTAACCCCTTAAATTATAAGCAAGTAAGCCTACGGAAACAAAATTTTAACTAGGTGTTCTTAAAAGGTCAAAATTATCACTTATTAATCTAAAATACTACTTTTCCCATAAGGAAACAGTTAAAAATCTACGAAGTTGGAAAATTCTCTGTAGTGGTTATAATTACACTGCCTGACCCTACGGTTGTTCATTAAAATTTTCGATGCTGGAGTCTAGAATGATTTTGATTTTATATGCAATACAAAAATTAACTATTTTTGTTCCCTCCAGTTTACTTTCGGAGAGATTTTGTATTTTGAAGATTGAATTAATTTTTCACACATTTTTTATCGAAATCAGTTTTCCAGAATACTTTATTTTTACCGTAGAATTATAAATTTTTTGAAACAAGTTTAATAAAAAAGTCTAAACTAAAAATGTTTTGATTGAAATAATCTAATTTGTTTAATCTAATCATCGTAAGACTATAACACGTTTAAACAAATTTTAAATACAGTCTTTCCCCGGGGAAAAACAAGTAAGAAGCTTAAAGGCATGATAATGTTTCATTATAAATCTATTAATATATACAGCTTTAACATGACAACACTACAGGCTGAACTTTAAATTTCTCTTTCCCAAAAGGGCGTTTTATTCTAGTTTGAGTTCATCTTGATTTTTTAAATACTTATCTTCCGAAATTTTTAAAAACTAAAATGTTTAAAGTGTTTATATTGTCTGTCGAATAAATAAATCAAGATCTATCTTGCTTTAAGCACCATTTTTAAAAATAATGATTTAACTTTTTCTGAAAACACAAGTTGAATTTGAAAAATTATAATTTATTCTAAAATACATGTTTTTAAGGTGAAAAGAGGAACTATTCAAAAGATCCGAAATACTCTTTCATAGACATCTCTTCCCTATTTTGAAAATGCTTTTCGACTAATTTTACGACAGAAAATATATATTGGAGCAAATCTTTGAAAACATAATGTATGTATTACTAAGTTACATTTTTGAAAATACCAGGATACACTTCAAAATAATTGGCTATGTATTGCAAAAATGTAGGAATAACTTTTTTTTTAGTCATATAAAAATACTCGCATTTATAAGCATTTTAATTTAGATTATTTACTACATCTGTTATATTATTTAAAAGAATTTTTTCGCAAAGCATTTTCAAATGGTAATCATAAGAATATAATATATGCTCATTATTTCAAACTTACAACCAAGTATACCTCTGAATCATTTTTGTTTTTTACTCACTTAGGCGTTCGGAACACTGTTCACACGCTTCACTGCTATTGGAAAAACTATTAAATTTACACGAATGAAACTTTTTCTCAAAAAAACTGTTCAGTTTCATAAAATGGAAAAATTGATTTTTTTTTTTAACGTTTTCAAGTAGCGCAAAAGTCTTAACAGGGTTTTCTTATCATATATATATGATGAAACAGATAATCCACTATTTAAAACACCAATATTTATTAAATTTACTTTTTATAAGCGGGTTGTACAACATCTTTACTGAACTTAAAAAATTGATAATTTCTTGACTCCCTAAAGGCTGCTTGATTTTACAAAAAGAAACCATTTTAACTGTATTCGCCTAATTTGATATTTTCTTCCGATCTCAATAATTCGATCCGAGTTATCTCAGAAACTGCATCTCATAAATCAATTTGTTGCAACAAAAATAATGACTGGCTATTCTCCAACATTTTTCCTTTCGGAGTACTTTTAGTAATTAAATTACGAAATTCGTTGCTACCCCTAAATTCATCACGTGTTGTTTCGAAATTATCAGAAACATATTTCCTTCCTGCCCCTAGAAGAATAACGATCTGGGATGTGGTAGAAGAGTGGCCAAAGCTGTTTCCGTCAATACGTTGTTTCCATGTAGTACATAGTAGGAATTCAGTAATTTGCTGATTATTGATTCTTTGTGATATTAAAACTTCAACTTGCTGAGGGCTCCAATACCGGCTCCAATCATCCACTGTGATTGAGATTTTCCGGTCTTCTGTCATATACATATTCCCCCCTCTCTCTGTGGCAGGATAGAATTTGACATTTTTTTCCGATGTGGGAGCTATTACGAACGCGTAACTCCTTGTGGACAGGAGGGTTTTTGCACCTTCCCTGATCTTTTAAAAAAATCAGAAGACTTATAATAATTTTTTAATTATAAAATTTTCTTATTCATGATGAAGGAACTACTATTTAAATGTACTGAGAATCCATATTTAATGAGAAATTATTGAAAAAAAAAAAGTTTTAACGGTATGTGTTTCGAAAAAAATCTTGTGATTTTGGTGCATAAATACAAACTAATTATGTTAAGCCTTCCAGAATTTTTAGAATACCTATTTACAATACCTATTTACCTATGCACAGTAAGAACGAGAGATTCGACACTATTCTGTTCAGATCGGCTAAAGGCATAATTTGAACTTATTCGAATGCACCGTTTAGACACTGGCTCATTTTAAATGATTTGCGTCCGTAGGCCGTAATGTATAAGAATTATTTTTTGCAACCGCGTGAGCAAACTATCAGTTCTGCATGCACCAAAATCTATCCAGATCATGTGACCGTGACCTATTATTTACATACCCGATTTGAGCTCAATCGAATGCTCCGTTTAGACGCTAGCACACTTTCAAGAATTTTCGTCCTTAGGGCATAATGTAAAAGAAATCTGTTTCGTAGCCCTGTTAAATCCTATACAAACCAAAATTAATACCAGCTGCACGACTGTGGTCTATAATATATATACTAAATTTGAGCTGAATTAAATTAACCGTTTAGGAGATATCATGTTCATTCACTCACACATACACACACATACATCATCTTGTAAAAATAGCATGAATGAATTCAGAAGACCTCAAAACGTGTAAATAGATCAAAATCTCAAATTCGAATTTTTTTTTCATGATTGCAATACTTTCCTTAAATGGTAAATGTTTGGAAAATAAAACAAGTTCTAAGAAATACTACAATTAAACACAATACGTTACTGTTATTAGACGCAGAGAAAGTTAAATTTCTTGAAAACATATTTTCTCGTTTATAGTCTGATTTCTTGATTTTTTTTTCCAGTTCAGATTAACGAAGAGCACTGCATGCATTTTTTAATCTTTACAAATGAAAAAGTTCATTGGCTGATCCAGAGAGGAACTGGGGAACATCACTCCCCGGACTAATTAAGTTTACACTATAGAAGATTGACTTATTTTGTAAATTATTGACTTATATTGACTTATTTGCTGTGCCTGCGCACAGCCAGCTGTCGTCTAAAAAGGGTCTCTCGATCTGTGGCACGCGATGAACGTTTCGATCGTCCGCCATCTTGCTGGTAGTTAAGTTGACCGATGGCAACGGCTGCCCTTTTTTCAGTATTGGGCAATCTGTCCGGCTGTTCTCGCATGCTTCCATTTTTCAGCAGATGGCAGTGCTGTTAAAAAGAATCGAGACAATTTTTTGACGGGAAATGACGTGTTAAAAAGTAAAGGATTCTCGTGGAGCCAGTGGCGCACCCAGGATTTTAGTTTAGGGGGGTCTGGGCTACAAATACTGCTGAACTCGGTTATAGTGACCTTAATTATAGTTATAACTCTCTTATAACGTCAAAATATTCTGTGCCAGTCGACTTAGAACATAACCCCCACGAGCAATGTAACTCATTTTAGAATCAAATAATTATATGATCTTTTCAGTGATGTTGTAACCAAGTTTAACCGTGTTTCATGCTCTAACTGTAAGTTTATATTTAAATACTAACATCTTTTTTTGGTAAAAAGTATTTTAGAAATAATTTGAAGACAATTTTTAAAAAAACATTTAACTCATTAGTGACAATTTTCAATACTTTTCACTTCTAATTTCCCACCCTTAGGGGGGGCTTCAGCCCCCATAGCCCCCTCCGTGGGTGCACCTATGCGTGGAGCTATGTCACCCGCAACTATTTTTATAGAAATCAAATCTGTTCTTCGTGACTGGCAACAGTCAAAACGTCAGAGTTTGGTGTTCCCAGAGCGGGAACACTGCGCGTTAAAGGGTTAACTCAGAAGTATTTTTCCAAAATTATCAATTATCTCATTACTTCAGACACAAATCCTCACCCACTGAGAAGTTTTCCCAGACACTGTACATTAAGTCTTCCGCCTTATCATTTCCTATATGTTAGAAAGGATATTTTTTCGTTATTCCATGACTTCTGGGCGTGGTGCTGAGGGGGGTCACTTTTCGGAGAATTATGGGCTGTCAGGCGCAGGCTGGATCGGCCGGAGATGCTAATGGGATTGGTAAGGATGATTTCATTGAAGGGATGTTAGAAGATAAACAAAAACCAGGATGTCTGCGAGTGAAAAGAAATGTGAAAGAATAGCAATTAGATTATCGAAGTAGGGCAGCTATAGTTGAATCATTGCAGCAGAAAAGGGATAATAGAAGGGATGTTTTGGTATTTGTGTTAGCGAGATACATTTTCATAAAATGTTTTATGAACATTCACAATTTTTTTTTTTCAAAAATAAATACTGATGAACTAGTGTATTTCGTTAAGGCAAACCTACATGAGGGGTATCTGCCTTGGGGGGGAGGGGGGGGACGTAAATTGAGCGGTGTATTTTTTAAAGGATTTTAACGCGTGTTCATGTCACATAAGGAGAAAACCGTCCGAAACTCCAGACCCTGTTCAATGTCTTAACAGCTCGGTCATGGTGAGGCTTTCATGAATTAGTTCTAGTTAGCGAGTATCATAATGCTTGTGCACAATGTTGCTCGTATAATGTGGGGTCAAACAAATCTTTAAAATTTAATTGTTCAAATAGTTCAAATTTTTAATTTGATGCAAACCATACTTTTTATTATAAAGTGTAGGCTTCTTTTGCTTTAAAAATATCCAGTGTTAATCAACCAAATCTTGTTTCGAATTGTAAGTTAAACAGTTAGAGATTTTAAGTACTGACGGAGAAATAGCAATTCTCTGTAAAGAATTTCTACAAATTTGCTTCAATCGAGATATTTTACTTCTTACTCTAATAATCTACAACACGATTAATTTAGATAGGAGATTGGGTTTGAGCAAACAAGTGAGTTTATTTTTAACTACTTTACAAAAATTAGAGAATTAAATATTCAACTTATAGGGGCGTAGCCAGAGGGGAGCGTAGGGGGCTGCTGCCCCCCCCCCCGAAGTGGGACCCTTTACTAAGCTTACAATTTGATATTTAGCTTACAATTGAACTTTAGCTTTAAATTTGATATCCAGTCCACCCCGAAATAAAATACTGTCTGAGTCACTGGTGCACAGTGAAAATAAATTATCTCACAATTTGTACTTTCCAACTTAGTGTTTCTTAATGTCTTATTAACACTTTATTAATTTCACCTCTATGTTTGTTTGTAACCGATTCCTTTGAACTCGATTTTGACCCACTTTAAACGGTCAGATTTAATTTAAACTTTGTAGACTTATCAAGGACCGATTACAATACAATAATAAGTTTATCCCATTATCCTGATTAGGACCGTCAGGATTAGTAATTTTCTTAGAGATCCTTTGTGTGAGAGCAAGAGAGATGGAGAAAGCGCGCGGTCTACGCATGCGTACCATTTTGGTACTCGGCTCAGCACAATGGAGTAGAACCTCTCTCGCTATTGGTAACTGTATTCAATGGTATAGTTGGATAGTTACGTTTTTGAAATACAGATGGCAAATCTAAAAAATTTACCTCAATATTGTACATTATTCTTTTTTTAGTGCAACATAAAATTTGTTAAGTATATAAAATTATGCTGTTGAAGACATGGTAACAATTGCAAATTAAAATCACTGATGTTTTTATCATGCATTTATGTAGTCATCAAATTATTAAGACTTCAAACACTTTTACATAAGTTTTCCAAATTGTTAGGGACATATTTTAGCAATTAGTTCGGATGCACTTGACTGCATTTGAAGTGGTAGAGATTTGCAGTTTTCAATTTACAATATTACGCACACGTCTACAGTTCAAATATTAAGTGGTTTAAGAACTTTTAAGGTAGTTTCTATGTTTTTAAATATATTATTTGTAAAAGAGCTGCAGATTGATAAAGATACTGTGGCATCGTAATTTTGTGTACGTGACAAGAGCCATTTAGTATAGTGAAATATTTTTCACTAATACTCCTTGAATACTTCTGGTTCAAGCATAACTTATCAATCGATAAATAAATAGAACTTCGAAGTATGCCTAGATGTATAAAGAAACTAAAAAACACGCTTTAGTGATAAATTGGACTAACTAAAAAGTGAAAAATAATTCTTAATGTAGAAATAAACTAATGAACGAAAAATAGTATTATTGTGAAAAAAGCGTGGGGTGCCCCATATATCAGTTTTTGAGAATATTCGATCGGTACGATTAGCTCAAAAATGATACAAAAAATATAGCACAAAGCGCCCCACACTTTTCCCACAATAATACTATTTTTCGTTCATTAGTTTATTTCTATGTTAAAAATTATTTTGCACTTTTTAGTTAGTTCAATTTATCACTAAAGCGTGTTTTTTAGTTTTTTAAACTATATTTTTATTTATGCTTACAACTGTCATCTTTACGATTATGAGAACTTCAAGAAAACAGACTATTTACTATAAAAATTTCTAATATTTTAATAAAAAATCCTATGAAAAAGTAACTTTAATTATTTTCCTTAGTTTCTTTAGATGATGATTCATTTACAAACGTCGAATCGCTTTACAGACAGGCTTAACACGCATAGGTGCAATTACAACAGCTATATGTTGCGTATGTAAAACCCTCTTGGGGCTCACGCATTGCTTTATGAATAGTGAGTGTATGTTAGCGGTAAAGTATATAAGAAAAACTGCCATTGTATGTAATGCCTGAACATTATATACAATGCCAGAAACTGTCCGGCAAAGTATGAAACTGTTAAATACTGCACAGATTTCCTACGCATTCTCTAGAATGCCAAATGACAAACTAATCAAGCATGAAATACATGTACTTACTTTTCAAATATCATGTGACAAAGGTACGTGATTTTTATCCCTCCACGCAAGTTTAGAATTTGCTTCTTGAATTTTTTTGCTTTGTCCGGACGGGTGAAAATACGAGATTTTACTTGAATTTGTCCAATCAAATATTAGTTTTATACTGTGCTGAATGAAAATGGAGAGGAAGATACAGTAGAGAAGGAATCACAGTTGATGTTGTCACAAAACTGTAGTCACTTTCCTGCTACGGTGAATCTACGGTGGAAAAGGCAGATTTACCGGCGTTTTATAAAATACATCAAACCTAAACCCCTTGATTTTAGTGACAAATTTGTTGACTTTGGTGACAAAAAATGAAGTTTTTCGTATATGTTGGAACTGGGAAAGAAGTATCGAGGAATCATCCAATAATTCAAATGCTCCTTTATATGATCTTTTGCTAAATTAAAAAGAGAAAAAAAATCTGAAACCCTTTCATATTTTAAAACACACTAAAAATCTATACATAAAAATGGCATCGTAATCCATTCGTCGAACCTATTTGTATTCCTTGCTTGATTAAGCATGAAAGTGCACAATTATCCGTGCATCCTCCCTATATTTCTTTCTTGTTTCATTGCGTTAGAAAATGTACCATAATCTATGTGTCAACCTTATTTATCTTCCTTGTTCCTTTATGTTGGAAAGTGTATCATAATCTATGAGTGTGCCATATTTGTCTCTCTTGTTTCATGAAGCACTTTCTTGGAAATGAAATCTATATTAAAATTGCTTATTAAAACTGTTTTACAATCTTCGTAAGGCGTATTTGTCTTACTTGTTTCATAAAGCATTTCTTTCGAATTGAAATCTATAATATTAAAATCGTCTACTAAAACTGTCTTGCAATTTTCGTTCGGCATATTTCAATCTCTATGGCTGCACTTGCATTTTCTGCACCTCTCCGTTGAATTTCGTGTACATGATTCAGCGTCAACTTTCCGCTACTAAAGATTGAGGAAGCAGCCAGTGCCGGATTAACAATATAGCAGATTTAGCAAATGCTACGGGCCCCGCGCTTTTGGGGGCCCCGCGCCTTTACCCTGAAAGTTTTCGTCTTTCCCCCTCAAGATCTAGCTTTTTTGACACTTTCCAACAAGGTAGAAAAGTTAAGATTTCGGTTTGTCTGTCTGTCCGTCCTTGACTCGCGTCAATAGGCATTGATTTCTACGAAATTTATATATGTTACTAGCTGAAGTACCCGTTCTTCGCACGGGAATGAATGGACTTTTTGATATTAATATTTGTTGTGATTACTATTTATTGTAATAAAGAGATATAGCAAAATGGATATCGCGTTATATTGTGTTCAATAATCATGCATACTGAATTTCAAGGCAATCGTTTTTACGGTGCAGAAGGCGATGCGGCGTAGCACAATCTAGTGGCGAGGTTTAGCAAAACGGATATTCTTCGCATTCAGATATCGATGTATACGAATTTTCATGACGATCGGCTGAATAGTCTTGAAGTTCATGTGTTGACGCGACATCTAGTGTCAAGTTATAGGAAAATGGATCGCGCCAAACTCTTCCCCGTGTTCAAATATCTATGTATACCTATTTTCATAGCGATCATTCGCATAGTCAAGAAGTGATGCACTGCAGGGCCATCTAGTGGTTAATTAAAGTAATGATTTGCTACAGCGCCGTCATGTGGCGAGTTATAGCAAAATGGATAACGCCAAAATATTCTCATTGTTCAAATAGCTATGTATACTGATTTTCATAGCGACCGTTTGAATGGTCAAGCATTTGGCCTGCTGCAGCGTCATCTAGTGGCGAGTTAAAATAATAATGCATTGCAGTGCCATCTAGTGGTGAGTAACATCAAAAGTAACGCAGTTAGAATATATTCTTCGTTCTCAAATGTGTAAGTATAAAAATTTTTATGCCGATCGGTCGAACGGTATAGAAGTTGATGCGTTGCAGTGCTATTTAGCGGTAAGTTACAGCAAATGGATAGTGAAAAATATTCTCCGTGTTCTAATATTCGCGTGTACCAAATTTCATCGAAATTGGTTGGACGATATTCGCATAGCAAACGGCTAAACGGAATAGAATTCGACGTTCTGCTGCGCCACCTAGTGAAAAGTTAGAGGAAAACGGATAGCATAAAAACCTTCTCCATGATAAAAGACTTAGGTGAACCAAATTTCATGGTGATGGGTGAAACGGTGCTGGAGTTTTTCAACCTCCTACACACATACCAACATTCATTTTTATCTATAACCAGTCTTATTATACGTATATACCAGTCTTAAGTAAAATCCAGTTTCAAATCTAAGCCTCGCCAAAGTGCCAGCATACGCAATTTTGCAAGAGTTTTTTCAGGGAATCATTCGAAGCATTGACTTAGCAGCAATCAAAATGGGAAATGGTTCGACCGCCAGGCATTTATTTGAAAAGTGGAATCCCTTAATACAGCCGCATTTTTTAAATTATCAACTATAACATGTTTTATTCATCGTTACTTCGATGTACTAAATGCGAAGATTTCAATTTTCTGAAATTTGGCGGATATCCCCCAAGTTAAATCAATAAATGCCTCAATTGGCGAGAATTCTGAAGCTACATCGCTTGAAATGCCCTAATAACTGCATTATTTCTGCACGGATAGTTAAAATTTAATGCTGTATTCTAAGAAAACCTATACACTTGTTTTCAAAAATGCTATTCCCTTAAGCTCTCAGTAAATTGCGCCAAAAAGCCTAAAACTGTGCAAACCGCTAGAACTCACTCTCTAAAAATCGGCCTATCAGCCATTTTTTTTCCGCCAAACTAAAAAAAATTACATATTAGTCTCGAATATCTTCGACCCTCATTGTTTTGCGTATAAAACATTTCATTCCTGCTCTCATTTCTTATGCGCACACGATATTATAATTAAAAAAATAACCTAAAAAAATAAACTAAAAAAATCATTATTATTCTTTTATTTTTACTTTAAGAATTTAAAACATTTTATTCGGCAAAATCGCCACACATGGCAACCAAGATGCTTATTTCACACACTTTTTTCACTACAGGGGTTATTTTTACGTAAAGCTTTCTGCGTGGAGAACATAAAAAATTTCTTAAATTCCGGGAACGGAAAATTAAGAGAACCATTCAGGAGGAAAACGTTTTTAAGTGAAATTTCAAAGTTTTAAAGTGGACTATCATTTATTCTATATTATTTTACATATCTGTGTAAAATTTCAGGCTGACAGGTCCATTTTGGTGGAATTGTATACTACCCAAATCAACAAATTGACAAACAGAATTTCATTTTTATTTATAAGATAACCTATGCTTGTTTTTAAAAATACCCTCTCATTAAATTGCGCCAAGCTCTAGAATCATAGAAAATCTGACACACTTTCAGATTTTTAAATACGCACTAAAGTGCTATATATAAAAAGAGTTATAATCCATGGGTCTTCCCTATTTTTGTTCCTTCTTTCATTAAGTTGGAAAGTGTATCATTATTCATGAGTGTGATTAAACAAAATTAAAATTGATATTTCTAACATCCTTTTTTCTGGATGTAATACATTAGATGCAGAAAAGCTGCTCAGAAAAATGCACAATTCCAACTGAATGAAAATTTCAAAAACTTATACGCAGGTGTATTCATAACCCAAATAGCAGACGATTAAATTACGATAAATAGCGCCAAGCGTTAGAATCCTCCTCAAAATCGCGAGAATGCTGAAGATAGATGGCTTGAAATCCTTTAATAACTGCATTATTTTCGCACGGATCATTAAAATTTAATGCTGTATTCTAATAAAACCTTTGCACTTGTTTTCAAAAGTCCGTTTCCTTAAGCTCTCAGTAAATTGCGCCAAGCTGGAAACTGTGCAAACCGCTAGAACTCACTTTCTCGGCATTTGAGCCATTTTATTTTTTCGCCAAACTAAAAAAATTTAACATATTAGTCTCGGAAATCTTCAATTCTTATTGTTTTGCGTATAAAACATTTCATTCCTGCTCCGATTTCCCATGCACACGATATTATAATTAAAAAAATATAACCTTACGAATATAAACTAACAAAAAAAATCATTATTACCCTCCGCTAAAGAGGGTAATAGTTTTGGGCAGACAAAAAAAGTCGTGGATGATAATTGATAGTAAATAAAATCTTACAGATCTCACGGAAATTTGAAACACACCAAGATCCGACACATGATTGGAATAATGGATACTTGAAAAATTTCAAAGTAACGTCAGATGAAACAAAAGGGGAAACTGTAAGATTTTGTCAGAGCGTCTGCGACTGGCTGTCAAGTTCCCGAGGTTCCGATTTCATTTTTCAGAACTTGGATTTGTTTCCAGAGTCGCGTTCAAACTTTTGTCCCTCCTCGGAGCAAGTGGTGGTGTTCTGTCGTGGCATTTCTAAAATTTTCATTTTTGCGGGATCAGTGTGAAATAGCTCGTAGGCTTGGTATTTCACGCTCTACTGTTCAGTATTACATCGTTAAATATCAGAAGAATATACCCGGGACTGTTGTTCAAGGCCGCGCTGGCCGTCCTCGCCAGTTGTCTAATCCGGAAGAAAGTCATCGTGAAACTAACCGTCTATTTATGCAAAGAAAAAGGGAAGATCCAGATTTTCGTGCTCAAGAAGCGGAATCCAAATCCAGAAGACAAGACAGAAAACGTTTACGACTCTGTCTAGATATACCATCGAAAAGACCAAGAACAGATACTGATCTAAATGTAAGGTGTGAAGAACTAGAATTTCGTAAATTAGCTGAGAAATTTTTCGAAGCTGTTGCTGATGGTCCAATCCACCAATGCTATTGTTGTGATCGACTGTGGTTCAAAAAGTCAATAAGAACCCATTCCAAAACAACTTTACTGTCCAAAGGAGCGACAACGGACTTTATAAAACTAGTCTTTTACAAAGATATCGATGATATTGGCAAATTTTGCAAAACATGTTACGATTGTTTGATTAAATTGACAATACCAGAATTAGCTATAAGCAATGGCTTCGAATTCCCCGAAATACCGGATTGTTTAAAATACTTGACACCACTGGAAGAACGGTTGGTTTCTCCCCGTTTGATTTACATGCAAATACATCCTGTACATGGCTGCCAATACAAATTAAAAGGTTCTGTCAAAAAACCTCTTTAGCGGAGGGGAAACTAATTTCAGCTGAAGGCTGAATATTTTTACTTAAAATATGCTACTGGAATAATATGCAAAATTTCAAAAAAGATCAAAATTCTGATCGTGTGAGAAAAGGTTTCTCTCATTTTTATTCTTTTATTTTTACTTTGAGAATTTAAAACATCTTATTCGGCAAAATCGCCACACATGGCAACCACGATCTTTATTTCACACTTTTTTCACTACAGGGGTTACAATTACGGAAAGCTTTTTGCGTGGAGAACATAAAAAATCTCTTAAATTCCGGGAACGGGTGGACTTTCAAAGTTTTAAAGTGGACTATGAGTTATTCTATATTATTTTACATATCTGTACTAAATTTCAGGCCGATAGGTCCATTTTTGTGGATTTGTATACAACTCAAATCCACAAACAAACAAACAAACAAACAAACAGAATTTCATTTTTATTTATAAGATTCTTATCTGCAGTACCATGTACCCTATTGTAAAGGATCTATGTAGCATTTATAGATTTTTTTCTACAGGAGCACTCAAAATAGTCCCAATACATTGCGCTCTATGGGCAGTTATTCTTTAAAGCGTATCACCCTACTAACTACAAGGGGTGATCAAATGAAAAGGTACGAAACGACACTTTGTGTACAAATGTAGACTTTATTCAAAATATACACCACAGGCCTGAGTACAACGATCCCACTGACGAACAAGTCGCAGGATTCCTTGTTCCCAGAATTCCTGTGGCCGTGACGAGACCCAGTCCGTCACAGCGTCCTTGAGTACGTCGTCCGAGTTGAAGCGCTTCCCTTTCAGGTGGTTTCTTCAGTGGAACCAACACATGGAAATCGCAGGGCGACATGTCCGGACTGTAGGGCGGATGGTCCAACGTCTCCCAGTTGAACGTGGCCAGTTCCTTGGCGAAAACGGACATTCCATTTTCTCATTGACTTGTGGGACACACAGCCTTCCCAGTATACGATCATCCTCCTGCGATGAATAGTGGCCGGTTTAACACCTTCCGCTGTCAGAAATCGGATAACGCCTCGCTGCCCCTAAATCGCCGAATTTTGCAATGTGAACACCATCCTGTCCTCACACGCACTGCCGCGTCAATTGGACGTAGGAGGGTGCTTTTTACAAGAGCTTCTGCTCTCTCCTGCGGGCCCCCGCATATTCCTATCCACACAAAAGGCACGAATCGCATTCCTAGATGTCTCGCTACGTGCTCTCATAGCTGCATGGACAAATATGATAACGGTTAGGTTGTTGCGACGTTTCGTACCTTTTCATTTGATCACCCCTTGTAGTTGCGCTGAACCCTGACTACAAGATAAAACTTTTTCCTCTATGACTGCAAAAAGATTACAAAGTCAAGGACAAAAAACCTAACAACTTCTACATCGTTTATACGATCCGCTTGAAATTTTTCACAAGTTTGTAAAAAAATATAGGAAACAATCTGTCAATTTTAAAAATCTGAAAATCCACCCGTTCCTTCATTTTTAAGCGATTTTTTGCTATTTTCAGCACCATTTCGTTTCCGAGAGTCAGAAAAATTGAATCATTTGCGTGACAAAATGACCTATTTTAAGTGAAAATGACGTCATACAATTGGGGGGATTCCAATACGTTTAAAATAATTTCTCCCGATTACACAGTTTATTATTTTTTTCCCCCACAAATAAATCGTCTATTGGATATTCGAATGTTTATGTATACAAAACGAAAGCTTTCAACTGCGAAAAGATTCCGCGCGTTTCCAGATGAGCATGAAATTCGATTTGGGTCTGTAATAAAAATTGAATATGAACTTATTTATTTTAGGTGGATGAAAATTAAATATATTGAATGAAAGACAAATTTCCTTAAAATGTTTTTTCTTTCGCCCATTGTAATTGCCTTCACAACAGGCTTTGACTTCTAGTTTTAGAGATATTCTGCTCTTTGAAATGAAACAAAATTGAATGTTATTAAGGATTACAAAATGAAGCTTTGCATCGAAAATAGTGTCTGTATAGTTAAAAGTTTTTCTATACGGGAGCACTCAAAATAATTTCAATACAATACGGTCAATGGCAGTTTAGAGACAGGCATCTATTTTAAGCATATAATACTATCCTGCAATATGATTAGCTAATAATCCGACGACGATCGTGTGCCTCCTTCAAAATTTGAGCCAAAAGCCGGCAATGTTGGCGACTTTTGCGATAAATTGCCAAATTGGGTGCGAAAAAAATGCTTTGAAAAATGAACCGAACTTGGCGATATTTTTATTATTTTACGATAAATCGAAAAAGGTATTTACGTATTATCCCGGCGGTCATTAACGCCAAACTATTTTTTCCTCAAATTTCCTGGCAAACTGTTGGCAGTCGTATTCCGAACCATCAATAATTTCATGTGTCTGGCATTTATTTTTGCGAAAAAGTTGCTCGTCTTGGCAGATCGCCTGGATTGTAGTACCTCGAAAAATGTCTAATGTAATTATATTAAGCTATGTCGATTTCTTTGGAAATTTTGAAAAGTCGTTACTCGCACTTTAATTAACCGATTTATTGTATTGTGTTTTGTTAAGGGCTATGTGCCTAGGAGTATGAGGGGGTCTCCGACCGACGAAAATTTGTTAATGCATTAGAACCCAAAACGGGTTAACGTCCTTATGATTTCAGTTATTTGTCTGTTCTGATGTCCACCCATTCAGTGTTCTAATTGCTGTGGATACACATCGATTTGTGCGAAATTTATGTTTTTTCTATGTACAGTACCAGCTACCATATTGAAAATGGTGTATGTAGCATTTATATTTCTTTTACAGGAGAAAAAAATCCAATGTATAGCACAGTCTAAAAAACAGAACTAAAAGAGGGGGGGGGTCTCCCCCTGTATCTGTTGATACAGGAATGACTGAATCAACAGTCATTCTTGAAAACATATTTTAGAGATATTCGATTTTTGAAAGAAAACAAAGTTGGCATATATATTACTAAGGCTCTCAAAATGATGCTCTCCATTGAGAATAACGTCCGTATTATTAATAGTTCTACAGGAGCACTCAAAAGTATTCCCATTGCAGTCTGTGGCATTTGAGAGACACTAATACATTTCTAGCACAAGACAATGAGTATAAAATTTTTATATTTTTCAGTTAAACGCTAAAAAAAATTAAAGGTCTTTTACAGGGTCTCATAAAATTGCATTTATAGTGATAATACAACATTTTTTTATCTACGAAATCTCGCCAGTTTTAACTAAAAAACATAGCAGATTTGCCGCAAAAATACTTTGTATTGGAAAGTGTTTTATAATCTATGAGCTTGGCATGATTTATCTTTCTTGATTTTTTAAGGCAACAGATAAATTTTGTAATTCTTTTTTTCTTTCTTTCTTTCTTTTCATTTTCATTTATTTATTTTTTGGATAAGACAATTTCTAAAGCTCTATATAGTGGAACTGTAAAACAGTTGTAGACAACTCATTGAAAGAATATATGTATAACTCGGCTGTTCGAGCCTTGTCAATGGGAGATCCCCCTGAACCCTCCTAATTTTTTAGTTTCATGATTGCCATATTAAAACGGCATTAATGGACTATGTCATTTTATCTCTCATCTATCGTGTATTTCACCTGGTAACCCCATGTTGAAATTTTTAGGATTGTAACCTATTTATAGAAAAATACATGTGATGCACATTCTACAGCTTAGTAAATATTGTAACAATAGATTAAAGCTCTTGTGAACTAATAGTATTTAAATATATGTAAAATATACTTGTGATGTATATTCTACAGCTTACGAAATATTGTAACAATAGATTAAAGCAGTTGTGAATTAATAGTATTTAAATAAACGGATGACATTTTTAAACAATCATTTTATCAAATAAATGCAACCTTACGGAGCTTATAGAAAACGGTGGTTTACTTAACACATACAACATTTTCAGCGGACATTTATTCTTACTTTTATGTCGCGTTTTCGTAACGCATTTTCGTGTCTTATTTTTATGTCACATTTTCAAAAGGGGGTGAGAGATAAAATGACATAGTCATTAATATTTTTAATGTGGCTGTTGCATGCCTGCATTATTTAGTCAACTCATTACCTAGGCGAAACTGAATGAGTATTCTAAAGTCAGCAATAAGAACACACACAAGAGTATATCCAACAATACTGTGGAACAAAAACACGGTTCTCAGTAAAAGAATTTCAGGGAGCATCCAAAAGGGGGGAAATAAAAGAAAGACAGAAAGAAAGGCTGTGTCATTATCTTTTCGTTGACTAAAAGCGAAACTCGGACAAACGGAGGAGTGGTATCCAGATCCTTGCACCACCCACCTATGGCCTTTAGAAAATGGATTCCTTACCAATAATGTTACATTTTTGTCTTTATTTGAAGAATGAATCCAGAAATAAACTAAATATAGAAAGAAAACTAAGTGCCGAAACAAAAAAACAGACTCAGGGTCTGATCAAGGTCGGATTAAAGGGAGGGGGTCGGAGGAGGTGACCGCCCCTCCCGAGAAAAATGAAATTAATGTAAACAATCCCAACTTACTTCCATAAAATTTATATATATATATATATATATATATATATATATATATATATATATGTGTGTGTGTGTGTGTGTGTGTGTGTGTGAATCTTCCATCCAAGCATCCACCAACAAAATTGTATTAATCCGTCAGTGGGATGGTTTATTCATTAGGCTGTAGTCTATCTGTCCCGATCATTTCAGGGACTTTTCAGTAACAAGTCGAAAGAATTTTTTAATGAAGTTATATAATCAAACTTTTTCAAAATGACTCAATAGAACGGAAATATTTGTGCCTATTTCTGAAGATGTTCTCTGGAACGCGAGTTGACCTTCCGCATTTCCCCGAGAGCTGAGATCCATAGGATTAAGATTGTAGGAAAAATGCGCCGCATAATCAATAACAATCTCCCACGAAACAATAATTTTTATTTAAATATTGGACATAAAGTTATTTTGTTTTGCAGTAAATATGAGGATGGTATTTTAAACGGATGTTGGGCAGCCCCAAAGTTCTTTTATTTTACACTAAAGGCATTTTACAGGCATCCACGGCATTTTACGGCATTTTACGCCAAAGCCACACATCTAAAAGGTATTTTACAGTGTGGCTTTGGCGAAATTCTAAGGTGTACTAGGGTGTAAACTATCTTAGAAGGCTTTTGGTAGTTGGCTTGCTTTGTTTTTACTTAATTATTTATTTTACATTTTACAATATTTAAACAAAGGCGAATTATTTTTTGAAACAATAATAATATATAGAATGTAAGTCATATTTTTATAGTTGGGGAATCCACTATTACGATAACTTATCTTATTAATCTCGGAAATTAACCACGTTAAATATGAAAGAATTGATTTTTGGCCGGTCGAAACCACAGGTCAAGTGCGCGAATGCCAGTACGTTCGTTCAAATAAAATAATTAGAACCGAGAGGATCTTCGTACGGTCGGGGTATCCGAGAAGCCATAACCTCAGGCAAACTGAAAACAAAAAGAATTCTCGGATACTCTTGACCCACAAAGAAACTCACAAATTACTTATCACATTTAAGATTATTATGTCTTGCAAAAACATTTGAACGTAATACGATAATGAATGTTTTATCCGAATTTTTTATTATTTATTATATAGATTATTCTATTCCTCTTATAAAGATTTTTTTTGAGCAAAATATTTTATATCATTTTAACGAAGATAAGTTGAAAAGTAATGTACATATGCTTGTAGAACACTAACGAAATGACCTTTAGAAGTGTTCCAAGCGGTATGTGGAAGTAACAGTCCCCCTGTACAAGCGTGTACAGTTTAAATGCCTTCCGTGTATGCAGTATATTTTGAATGGTGGAGGTATTATTGTGCTAGATCTATCTATCCCCAGTTCGATTTCTTATGAATTAACCCATTAAATAAAAAGAGAAGTTAAAAATATGTAACCTATAATTAGTAAAGACCGTCCAGATAATGAAATAATTTTACAAGCATGTATTTTTATAGGGGAAAAAATAGTGTTTAAGGGCACAGTTTAAAGTACATATTGTTTTCGATGGTTTTAAAAATTTTACAGAAACAATTATTATTTTATGTGTGTAAACTTGTCTAGTTATATGTTTGCATATGGGAAAGGTGGGAAGTGTTAGAAATTCCAAATATATATCCATGAACATTAACATTCATTTAAAAAAAACCTGAGTTGTACGAATAAATAACTTTAAACATCGTCAGTCTCACTATCTATTTGCCCCCCCCCCCCACTTTATTTTGACGGGAATTTTTTCCGCACACTAATTTACTTGGAGAAATTGATTTGTCTAGTGTTAACTCAAATTTGTTCATTTTGAATCAAGAAAATTCGTAAAAGTTGTGTTTTATTTTATTATCGTACAAAACCTACAGATTAGCTCACCCAAGGTGGAGGAAGGGCTGGGATAAACCTCTCGCAAATATAACACGTGGGACCTTTTAGTTTTGTTTACATCTAATTAGCATTAGTAATACCATTAATTAGCACTAAACATAAATTGTAATGTAATTAGCACTATTTATTTTCTCATTCAATTTAGCTCTATTACTTTAATGTGTGGGTGAACATATATATATAGGTGCTTCACTGAGCAGGGGGCCCCTTGGTAACATTTGCTACGGGCCCCGCGCTGTCTTAATCCGGCACTGGAAGCAGCTCTGCGGCCTTGGAGGCATAAAGATGTCATACTTCAAGCACTGATATTGAAACAATTTTCAAAGGCAATAACTTTCCTTCTTTCTTTATTAGCTCTATTTTAGTGTGGATCGAGATAAGGGAGTCGAAGGTATAGAGTGAACCAGAGGATAGTACTTTGGTTTCATCAATAAATTCATTGATTCTGAAACACTTTTCGATTTCAGTGCCCCTCGATGCTTCTTCCTTTGCAGTTTCTTATGCACTCCAGCTCAGTTTGGTGAACTAGCTTTACGTATTTGTGAGATTAGAGAAGTAAACATTTAAGTCGTGTATCTTCCATTGATGTTGAAATATACTCCGATCACCTTTGTTGTATTAGCTCTTTAGAATATTGTGTAAAACGATTTTTAAGGCTTTAAACAGATGAAAAATGTGTCTCAGGCCGCTTTGTCTGTCTGTCCGTGCTTGCTGTAACTGGAGTAAATGTGCTTGGTATTGCCACAGATTTTATTTCAGTACAAATGAGCAAATTCTGTTTTAAAATGGTGTTTGTAGCATTTATAGAAAATAAAAGATTAAAAGAGCATTTTATGGGCATCGTTTTGTTTAAAACAAAGCTACAAACGAGCATATTCTGTTTTAAAATGGTGTTTGTAATTGTAACATTTATAGAAAATAAAAGATTAAAAGAGCATTTTATGGGCATCGTTTTGTTTAAAACAAAGCTAAATGAGTACATGTGAGATTGTGATTTGTTTGTCCTGGTTGAAAATGGTGAAGAAAACTTTATTACAAGGGTACACATTAAAAAAAATTTTTTTTTTAAAATTCGTTACAGTGTATGGACAGTAGTTACTTACAATATGATTCAATGATGTTATCTGTTTTATGTTATTATAGTATATTAACGCTTTCCTATAAAGTTGAAAAGTGTTTAGGGACTTGATTTGACCATCCATCAGCCTGCATGTATGTCTACTTTTTAACTGCAGTAAATGTACATTTATTACTAATGCATCCGCAGATGTATCTACGGGAAGTATTGCTCACGGAAGACGACAAAACTGTTTCCTCAGCGCATACACACTAGAGATGAGACGGGCTCAGCCCGAGCCCGAAAGCCCGAGCCCGAGCCCGGGCCCGACTCGGGCTCGGGCTCTGTAATTCACGATTGCGTTCGGGCTCGGGCGGGCTCGGGCTCGTGAAAAATTTCTCCTTTGTTGAACATACTCCTTGAAACAGATTTTAAAAAGTGATTCATGGGATAAATAGACGTACTTATTTAAAAAAAAAATAGCGGCACGGGGGACTAGAAGGTGTGTGAAGCTCCAAAATTTATTGTATCCTATTAATGAAGTAGTTAAATTTATTTGTCTTAGCTGAAATTTCGGGCTCGGGCTCCAACTTTAATAATATTGCTCGGGCTCGGGCGGGCTCGGATTAAAAGTCCTCGGGCTCGGGCGGGCTCGGGCTTCAAAAAATGAGCCCGAACTCATCTCTAATACACACAGGGTGCATCGAAGCTCTTCAAGGAACTTGGAGGGATGATAGTACTCGGTAAGACGAACAACAACTACAACGGAACATGGGGTTGCAAATGGCGTTCAGTGGGTGAAAATCGGGAAAGTGCATCTTTCATTTTTGCGATACATAAGGAATTTCAATTCTGAGCGATGATGCCATTTCTGATGCAACCACAATCATGCTCTGGGAATCGCATTGGGCATCGCCATTCACAGTCCAACTACCCACAACGCATGCGTGTTGCACTGCTGCATTTATTGGTCCGATTCTGAGAAGGAGGCAAATTTTCATACGCGGGTTCATAATCACAGATTTGATTGGCCTTTTACATGTTTTCGGTATTTCTTTCTGGCCTGATATGTATAAATTATAAGGAAAATAAGCTTTGCTTCCTTAAAAAAAAGCAACAATCTGGCTTTCAATTCTTGTACAGTTTCGCAATTTTGACGCATTAAACGTCATTTGCAACTGCATGTTCCATTTCAGTTTTTATTTGTCTTGATGAGTACTATCATTTCATTTAATTTGATTTCAGATACAACTAGAATATGTACATATATAGACAACTTAGAATTCCATCTATAAGATCACTGGAAGCCCCGATTCCTTTGCTCCTATGGCAAAATACTAATGTTTGGAAATTTCGTTATAACAACAATATTATTGGTTTCCATGAGGATTTGTTGTATTGAAGGTGTATGCTATCGGTAAAATATTGTTACAAAAATCTGGTAGTAGGTGTAAATTCAAATGGTTCAACACGCTCGAAAAGAGAATAGAACACTTTATTCGACGAATCGAAGCACTAATATCTCACAAAAATGCAGAATTTAGTAATACAGTCAAATCATTCACTAACACAGCAATAACGCTATTCAAATCGCAATGTAAATCGTATCGCTCTCTCTCTATATCCGCAGTTTATCACACTGAATTCGACAGCGAGACACTATTTATAAATTTCCAATCAGGACTTGATGTCACGTAGTATGTAACATCATATGTCTGGATATTTCTCGCAACTTCTTTCCTAATTTAGATACCAGGTGTAGCAGTATGAAACCGGAATTTCCCTATAGATGGCGTTAGCCATCGGTTTAGTGACCGCAAGATCGCTTGTACTGCGCCATTATCTCCCTCTAACAGATGACGAAGCTTTTCAACACTCAACAACCCAAGTTCCATACACCGGTATATTTTTGTATAACCTTAAACAGGTCGAGTTTTGTGTCTACGAACTGCAATTTACGGACAGCATTTGGTTTTCTGTTATCATTTAAAGAAATCTGCTGCAGAATCGCATCAAATGCTTGTCGAAGCTTAGGTGAACACGATCTTGGCAAAACACAGTGTTTCGAGTGGTTTAAGAAAATTCAAAAGTGGTGATTTTGATGTGAGAAACGAAGAGCGTGGAAGACCGCAGAAAATATTTGACTCTGAGTTGTAATCTGTTATGAACTGCTAAAACCTGGTGAAACCGTTAACACCGATCGCTACCAATAGCAAATGATCGATTTAAATCTAGCATTACGTGAAAAACGATCGGAATATGGGAAAAGGCAACACAAAGTCATTTTGCTCCATGATAATGCCCCTTCACACACAGCAAAACTGGTCAGGGAAACGATCGAGGCGTTTAGTTGGGAAATACTAGCGCATTCGGCTTATTCTCCAGACTTGGCTCTCCGATTATCACCTATTCGCATCACTGGGACACGCTGTCGCTGAACAACGCTTCAATGCGTATGAAAATGTACGAAAATGGCTCGATAGCTGGTTCGCTTCAAAAGAAGAACTATTTTTTTGGCATGGCATTCATAAACTGCCGGAGAGGTGGGAGAAATGAAAAAATAGCAATGGGGATTATTTTGAATAAAATATTTTTTATCATATTCAAACAACAGACGTATAATTTTTACAAAAATATTCCGGCTTCATACTTCTACAACTGGTACAACCAAAATTCCAATACTTTAGAGAACTTCCTTTTGGTCACCGCGAAGTCGCCGAATCGGTCGCCAAAGTCAGTGGGTCACATACTCATTTCCCTTGAAAGAATGCCTGTACAACTCTCTTTCCAACAACAGGTTAATGCGCGTAAACAACATTACAATTGTATAGAAATGATTTAGCCGATACTTAATTAGGAATACCAGATGTGGGTTCCAAATGTGTTTTCTTCTTCTTCAGGAATTTTCCCACTAAGGATTTTCTCACCCGAGTTTTCTTCCTTTATACATTTAAACCACGAATTACTGCTTACCTATTAAAACTTGCAAACTGCAAATTTTATTTAAAGTAAATAATGCGAAACTATACAAACCTCATCTTTTCGGATTCTCGTGTCTGCTTCCTCGTTCATATATCACCATGATCTATATGCATAAATATTCCATTTAAATCATGTCTACTAAGTTAGTGATAAAATTACAGCGGATGTATTTGCATACAGGCATAAATTTGTAGGTCGGAGCCATTTCTAACAGAACCTTTTCTATTCGACACATTCGTGACATTTCCTTTATCTGATCTCTGGAACACAATCATTTGTCACAGTAGCTATCATTGCCCAGTCTGCTGTCGACAGCGGACCATAATTCTTGTTCGGCCCTGACCCCCCCTTCAGCCACGCCCAGGAGCTGTCCGCATGGAAAGAGACCTCTTGAGTCTTCGTTGCGAAAAGACAGAGTAATACAATTAGTAAGCACCGGGATTATACAGGGAGAAAATTATTCCGGAATATTCTGTTAGTTAATGGATGTGTCGTGGCAGAATAGAATTTCGGTGGGCGGTATTCATAGTCCTCAATAAACTTGTAAGTTCTCAAAAGAAAGTTGCATAGTCACTGAAATAATTTTGAGAAATGTGAAAGGATCCGTTTGAAAACTGCTCATTCCAGAAATATCATCTTCCGTATGTCGGATAAAATTTACGTAGGTTGCTGATGAATAAAATGTTCCAAGTTTGAATGGATATATAGATGTGATACGAATAACTATTCTATGAGCAGGACTTAATTTGCATGAAAGCTCAGCTATTCTGCATTTTATTTTTTAGTGAATATTTACATCCTTTCAAAAAATATTCAGAGATAACTTCTCTTTTCTGTAAATTTCATATTTAAAATATTGCCCTTCATAAAATATGCAGGAGGAGGAATTTTATAAATGTTTTGGTAAAGACACAGAAATTAATCATGCTGATGAATTTTATGATGTTTAATGTAAACACACACATATTATACCAGACACATGCGTATGTATGCCTATATATGTATGTCAGTGTTACATACATTCTGAAAGGGAACGCTCCTTTAGTGGTCTCCTGTCTTGTAGTTCCATGATTGAAACCTACATTCACCTACTTTTAAATCGTAGATAAGTAGACACAGAATACTGTGTCAGAAGTTTTTAAAGATTTTTAAAATTTTATTTGTGAACCTCGAAATCTGAAAAATTGCACGCATTCTGTCACGTATTCTATTTCCTTAAAATAGTAGCTTTTACAAAATAACTCATACAGTAGAGTAGTACAACCTTTTATGAAAGTTGTTATTTGTATTAAATCTCACGCGTGTCACCTAAAAAAGCATTAGTAACAGTCCTAATCGTTACATTTCTATGTACCCTTTCACCCTACCCTACTTCTTTAAGCACAGAGTTCAAGTATTTACAAAAACAATCACAGAAAAATGCAGTTTACAAAAGTTTTAGAAGACTCCTGATTATCAAAAATATAAAAAACGCATTTGGAGCTCCCTTGCAAACTTTGAGTATGTTTGGAACAACGTACAACTGCGGAAAAAAAAAGTCCCACTTGTACTTCTTTCGGCCGTCGTTCGTCGTACAGCAAAGTTACAGATACCAATCGTTTACAATTGACGCACACTTTAATTTGCTATGCATAAAAATTGCATAAGGGACCATCTACATATTAAAATTCGCACCAACTTTTTTTTTCTCAATAGCAACCCCTATATTTCACTTCATATTTCAAAAATTTAGCTCATTTTAACCCCGGGCACCAATTTTCAATAAATTTGGACAGAAAATGAGTGAGTTATGAGCACTCAAAATCCCCCCCCCTATGTTAAAATATTTTTTCATACTTCAATTCATATCTCATATAATATTGGTAGTAAGAAGCTGATTTTTATTCGTACTATTAGAACTAAACGACCCAAACATAATTTAATTTTATTATGATTTTTAATAAATTATTAATATGAATTATGAATTATTAAATTAATATTAAAAAAATTATGAATAGCGACCTAGCCAAATTTCGATGGAAATAGATGCAGAAATTAATATTACATGGCTGTGCAAAATTTCAAATTTTTACGTTCAGTAGTTTAATTTATATAAATAAAATGTGTTATTTTCATAAGTTAAGGGACCATATATAAATTTATTAAGTGAAAATTTTTTGAAAATTGCATAAAATAAACGTAAATTAGATTTATTTTGTGCAAAAACACAGTAAAAGATACCAGTATTAAAAATATCAAATTTTGAAGCAAATAAATTAGAGATTTTACAGTTTGATGGGGATTCTATAAAGCGTGTATTGTTGCGTCCGCTACCATATTCCCCCAAATAAAATATTTTCCAGCTATAGAATTAGATGCAGTAGATGTATGTCTTCTAATACAACGTCCTATTTCTGAAAAACTAACATCCTCAACTTTCCAGGCATGAATGTGACCTTTTTTAATATCGGAAACATTAGGTCTTTGGACTTCCCCATACTTTATCAAACATTCAAAATCACGTTTTTCTGTTTAAATTTTCATCTGACTATAATTAAAATACCGCCAAAAGTCTTATAAGAATATTGCACATTGCAGACGATAGTATTAAATGAAGAAAGTGAAATAACAAACACGGTGATAATATTGGGTCGGCAAAAAAGTAATTGCGTTTTTTACATGAAATTCAAACAAATAAATTTTCTACCAGGAAATCATTCTTCAAGTTCGACCATAGCTGAGTAATATTCAAGCTTGTAGTCAGAAGAGCAGAGAGCAGCCTCTCACTCCTGCCAACATATCAGCTGTCTAAGAGAACCATCAAGGGAAATACTAAATAACAATTTCAAAATTACAAAGATTTTCAAAATCGTGAGCAGTCATTTTGCATTTTCCCCTTAAATCATGTGAACGAACCAAGGAAGTTATGAACTCAAGGGTCATTTGGACCACAGACTAAATATTCTATTCTACCCTTGATATTCTCAGTACAAAAAACTTTAAGAGAGATGGAAACAATATTTTCCTTGAAAATAATATTAATTTCTTTTAATTCTCGCGAGCGAAATTAATGAAAGGCGAAAAGTTCGGAACCTACAAATAGCGTTTTTCAATTTGCAGAAAGTCCCTTAAAAACGCGCAAAAATTAATTCGCAATATCTCCGGAAATTATCGTAGAAAATTGGTGAAAATTTATATTTAGGGTAATTTGAAGGTTTTCTTTCGTTTAATAAAGTCAAAATATGGCGTTGCCATTGAGAAAAACGAAGTTGATGCAGAATTAAATATGAAGACGGCCCCTTATGCAAATTAAATTAATTGTAAATTAAAGTACGCGTTATTTGCAAACGAATGGTATATATAACTTTGCTGCACGACGAACAACGGTGAAATAAAGAGCAAGTGGGACTTTTTTTTTTCCGCAGCTGTACATATGTGAATAAACTTTTTCTAGTATGAGCTTTAACAAAAACAAGCGAAGTTCGTATTTGACTGACGATTATTCGAAAAACATTTTGAAAACAGCAATGTCAAATATTAATTCTGAATATGATAAACTTGAAATCGGGGAGGAAAAAAAAAAAGAAAGTATTTCTCTTTAAGTTCTTGAATATTGTTATTATTTTGTTCTTTATGTATGATTTGTTTTACTTAGTAATTACTTCTTACTAAATTCTTGCATATTATTATTATTATTATTATTATTTATAATGCTTATGATATAGATATTTTTTAAACTATTTTTTCTATACTAACTCACTCTTCTTTTTTGGCCCGTAGTAAATTTAGTTGGTATAATAAGGCCCGTAGCACGGTAAATTTGTACAGGCCTGGTTTTGAGAAGAAAGTCAGGAATATAAGCTTTGTTACTTTATTCCATTCATTGCTTTGTTGCAATTTAGAACAAATAAGAACAACGGTGCTTCAGATTGTATTAAGCACACAATATTTTCCAATACTTTTTTAAAAAATCGAATCAATTGTATTTGAAATATTTTGAAATTATTAAAAATAATTACGGATTTATGTACAAAAAAAATCTGATGTGGACACCACATGACTTCCCTGTACGTCTATTTAATCACCAATATTTTTGGTACACTTCATATGAACATTTATAATCAATTAATCGAGATATCGATAAGCTGGGTTCAATTTAAAATATTTATTTTTTTCTCTAAATTTGGCCAAAAGCCGTCACGTTTTAGAGAGTATGCGAGATTTTGGGCATAGCGGAAATAATGATTGACCACAGACTTTAAAGGAATTGAAGGTATCCATAGATCTTAATGTATTGAAAGTATTTTGGGTGGCCCTGTAACTAAATTACCCAATCTATTGAAATTAGAAAAGAGATACACAATTAGATGTTACGATAGTTCTAAATACAAAATCTCAACATTCTATGGTTAAAGTTTTAGAGTTATGAGAAATACGTAATTATTGCGCTAAATTTGACTATGTTTCAGGAAAACTGCCAAGTTTATAGTTGGCGAGACTTCGGGCATGGCCCAAACAATGACTAACAGCAGACATAATACATTGCAGATTCTATAGACCTTAATGTATTGAAATTCTTTTAGGTGTTCTTGTAAATAAACTATCCAGTAGATTTGGAGTGAAAAGGAGAGGTTACACAACTGGATGTTACAATAATCCTAAATATAAAATTTCAACGACTAACAGTTTTTGAGATATGCAAGTTACGTACATACATACGTACGCCATTTTAAGAATGGTTCACGAACATCGTCGGACCATTAGCTAATTATATAGTAAGATGTTTTTTGCTTGAAATGGATGAATGTCTCTAAACTGCCATTGACCGTAATATATGGGAATTCATTTCAGTACTCCTGCAGAAGAACCATAAAGGATAAAGAAGCTATTTTCGATAGAGAGTTTCATTTAACTTTCTTTCTAGAGGGATCTGTAATAACATATATCAATTTCGCTTCGTTTGAAATGGCCATACACCCCAGAAATACGCTTTAAAGAATTTCTGTGCATAGAGCGCAATGTGTTGAAATTTTTTGGCTGGCCCTGTAAATAAATTATGTAGTGGATTGGAATTATAAAAGGCGGTGCACAACTAGATGTTACAACAATTCTAAATATAAAATTTCAAAATTGTATGATTAATAATTTTTGAGATATGCGTGTTACGTACATACGTACGTGCAGGCGTCAGGGAAAAAGAACTATGTACGTACAGACGTCATCTCAAAACTAGTCAATATAGATTCGTAGCAGGCGCGTAGCCAGGAAAATTTTTCGGGGGGTGGGGATATGAACTTATATGTGTATAAATAGACGGAATTTAATCACTAATCCAAAATTTTCCAGGGGAGGGGATATCGGGATATATCCCTCTCCCCCCCGAAAATTTGTGATTAGTGATGAAATTCCCTGATTCGTAGTCAAAATATATCATACATATGCATAAGTAGGTTCATAAATACCTAGTACGTTGAGGCGCCAAAGTAAATCAAAGTAAATTTAGAATGGTCAAATCAATTTCTCCGTCAAAAGCTAAAAATTACAAATTTTTCAACATCCCAATACTTCTTTAACTTCCTTCCAGGAAGTAAAAATGAGTGTTTCTAACATTAACAATAGAAAGTGTTTCATAATCAATCCGTTCTGAATGATTACTGTTATTTAGTAACTCTTAACTAATCGTAATTCTCAAAATATAGATCAATATAAGATCATCGATGTTTTCCTATCATTGGAAAATGTTTCATAATCGTCATACTTTGTAAATGGTTTTTCGTGGCGAGAGTTACCGCAGAGCTTACAGTATGCAATCCCGGTAATCGGAAACACTCTTGGACAGATTCAAGAAAATAAACGTTCCATACAATGTGGTCTAGTGTTCGAGGCTGAACTAGATCTCTGCTCGCCTGTTGTTATCTGCTGCATCATTGTTGACAACACTTAAAATGCTCCGATCAAGTTTAGCCTCGGTATATCTGAATATCCTAAATATACTTTCTGAAGTAAAACGGGAAATTTATAAAACATCCGAACGAATGATAATGAAGAGAAAGGATATCACATTCCCTACATGAACTAGAGATGAGTTCGGGCTCATTTTTTGAAGCCCGAGCCCGCCCGAGCCCGAGGACTTTTAATCCGAGCCCGAGGACTTTTAATCCGAGCCCGCTCAAGCCCGAGCAATCTTATTTAAGCCGTAGCCCGAGCCCGCCCGACCCCGAAATTTCAGCTAAAGATTAAAAACAAAATTCAATTACTTCATTGATAGAATACAATAAATTTTGCCTTTTATGCAAATTAAAGACAAATATAGTTGCAAACTGTCAATGCACTTTCTAATTCTTTATATCCATATTTATCAAAGAATGTCGGATCTCATGACTAACTTAAGTAATTTAAGCCGCAGTTCTGAAATACCCAAAGAGCTTCACGCACCTTCTAGGCGCCCGTGTCCCTATTTTTTTTTTTTTTTTTTATAAGTACTTTTATTTTCCTCATGAATCCCTTTTTAAAATCTGTTTCAAGGAGTATGTTCAATAAAGAAGAAATTTTTCACGAGCCCGAGCCCGAACGCAGTTGTGAATTACAGAGCCCGAGCCCGGTTCGGGCCCGGGCTCGGGCTGAGCCCGTCTCACCTCTAGCGTACACGGTTGCGCAGCAGTCCAGCCCAGAGAGATTGTCACCCTCAAAAGCACTCACAGAAGCTGACTCAGCTACATTTTTCCGCAGTTTCACTTACCTGACAATAAATTTCCTAAGGCCGAACATTTCTCACATTAAAAATCCTATTAACGGATCTTACTTCACAGCTGGCTAGCTGATCAGTTCTTTTAAACATGATTACCGACTAACAACGTCTTCAAACGTGAAAATACGCAAACAAAATTGAGATAAAAAATGCAATTCTTCAGGCTCGGCCTTGGTGCTCTGAGATGCTCGGGAGGTATGCTGAAATTGCGTTCGTTCACTTTCTGAATGATAATAACACACACATTATTTAACATTTGATTTCAATTTTAGCTTAGAGATGACCATAGTTGTCCGCACAAGATCACCTTTCTTGGTTTCTACCGCTTTAATTTAAAGGCGTTTGTCAAAAACAAACAAACAAAAAAAAAGACAAGTTTTGAAGCGATTTTGGTTCAGCAATCAAGCAGTCATAGGATTAATGACATCAGAATTTAAGAAATCAGATCATGGTAAAGTTCGTAAAAATATAATGCTATTTATCATGATCACTTTTATCATTCCAAAGACGGAACAGCGAAGATTATTCTTTTCTGATTAGAATTGCTTCACCACTTTTAGTCTTCGAATGATGCCGACGACATCTTATCATTAGGTCATAGAGTTTCGAAGGTACCAATGAGAAGAACCATACTTTTTAACACGTCTTCGGAAGACAATTTCACAGAGAATAATCGCTGGACTTATATTTCAAACAGGATACTGTCCGCTTCGAGAAAACTTCAACGCTAGCACATTGCAACTTTTAGAGATGAGCTCGTTTCTAGGCTAAAAAATTGACACAGATCGACCACGGATCATTATAGCGATTTCCAAGATTACCGCACCATGTTCATGCACTATGGGTCCCTCCTAAATAATCCTCATCCACTTCTTCAACATCGCTGACAAGATGTACAGACTACGACGTTGGTATTTTGGTCACACACTTTTGCATTCGAAAACTCATGTGACCTAGGGGATGTGACCATCTTAATAAGGATATCGGACTAATAGAGTCACATCACCCTTGGAATTAAAGAAATTTTTAAAAGCAGACTTGATCCAAATTATTTATATTTCATAACAAGCCCTTTCCAATATTTTGACTTAATACAAAATATTATTTTTTATTTATTGTGGAATTAAACAAGATTAACTTTGAGCACTGCTTAGACACGTAATTCTATCACTGATACGAAATATTATTTTTTATTTATTGTGGAATCAAAACTAGATTAACTTTGAGCACTACTTAGACACGTAATTCCATCACTATGATTCTTGTGATACCAATAAATATTTTTAAAATACTTTTATACAAATTATTTACATTTCATAGTAAATATTTTTGTTCACCATAAAAATATTATTTTCCTTCTACTGTGGATAGAAAATAAAATTAAATCTGAGAATAATTTTAACACCAATAACTACATCACAATGATCCTCCTGGAATTAAGGAAACTTAAAAAACACATTGATCCAAGTTATTTAGATTTCATAACAAGGCCATTCTAATAATAATTTGGTCCACGGGACAAAATAATATTTTCCATTTACTATTTATAGAAAACAAGATACAAGAAAAAAAAAATACTTCATATCTATTCGGAAGTCAGCTTTAATACCTGTAACTAGATAAACATAGCGGCTCCCGCGAGGAACAACGTGGTTGGAATAACTAAGATATAATAAAGTTTCAGATGTCAAGATATAACAACAACTAGGATTTAATAAACTACAAGGTGCAAAGTTGAATCAAGCGAGCTTATTTTGACAATATATACGTTAGGCGAATTTAACTGTTAGAAAATTGATAAGTGTTTCCAAAAGTTCAAGTCTCATAGTTAATAGATTTGAGTTATAATTAACTTTTAGATTATTTCAAGTATCAGTTTGGAGTGTAAATTTGAGCAGATGTTTTGGAAATTATATTACATTGCTGTAAGTATTTTCGTTTCCAAATAATTATAATATAACCCGATTATTGAGCATTCAAGCTTATGAATTAAGTGAAAAATTGTCTGAAATGGTAAAAAATATGCCATTGAATAATAAAGGCTCTTGACACCTGTAGTGCAATAGTTAATTTGAACTAACGGCATTTCTTGCAAAGTTCTTTTTCATGGTGTACATGTGATATAGAGAAGATTGTATACAATAGACTATTACACCAAAACTTTATGGTGTGATACAACGCATCTAAACTAGCAAATTTCGTCATAGAAAGTAGGGGCGGAATACTAACGACTAGCCGCTTGGTGGCGTAGAACATGGAAACTTGAACGCCAAAAGGTGGCGTAATAAATGGTATGAAAGGGTCGGTCCTCGCATCCAAAGGCATTCTCTTCGCCGATAATCGGGAAGCGCCTGGTATCTTCTCAAATGTGCATCACTCTCTATCCCATAGGTATAAAGCATGTGTTACAGCTGGCGGACGGTTTTCTGAGCAATTTCTTTGAGCATGCACGTACATAAATTCTATTACCTTTAATTCAGTGTTTTTTGAAATATCTCCTCTCATTCTCGTGTTAATTCTTTAAATGTGCCAGTGAAAAACTACCTTTTAACTTCTCATCGCTTTTTTCAGATCAGCCTTTTACACCACTCACAACGCCACCTAGTGGCTCGCCGTTTGCTTTCCGCCCATACTTTCTGTGACGAAATTTGGTCCAGTAGATGCGTTCTATCACCCCATAAAGTTTTGGCCACTTTTTCAGACTCACCCTGTATAAAGGCTTTTGAAACACATACACAATTACTTTACACGCCTATAAACATCCTTCAAAAATATTTTAAACCATTACCTAATTTATATATTACTATTTCCAGCATAAAGTAATGAATAAATGGATTTTTGGCGCTTCTTAGTGTTGGCTTAAATCTCGTCTTGCAGGAGAGATTTAGTTTTAAGATATGTACTCGTGAAAAACTCGAGTAAAATCGCATTAAGTCAAATCACGTTGTAGCTCGAGTCCACTCTACTCTGAAACAGAAAGAGTCAATAATCACTGTTAAAGAATTAAATGGCAGACAAACCAGCGAATCCCTGGATATAAGAAATTAAGAACAGATTAAATAAAAACGAAATACTTGTCCCAAATTAATTGATTTCCCCAAACTAAACGTACTGGGTGAGTACAAATCATGGAACCGATTTTAAAATGTCATATTTTCGAAACTCCTGCACATATTACAAAAAGGAATACATGAATATAAAGATAAATATACAAAGTTTTTTTCCCCACCATGATCAACGGATGGCAACCCATTCAGTATAACTGTGATTGAACTCCAAACATGGCGACAAGGACAGAGAAGAAAATTTTGCGGATTAGAGTACGCAAGTGTGTTTTAAGATATCACGGTGCAACGTGCATTTAGATATTGTAACGGAAAAGAAGCAGCAACCAAGAAGAACATTCTGCGATGGTATCATCAATTTAAGGAAACAGATTTACCCTTAATCAAATGGCCACGAGATCCTCAGATCTAACACGATGTGATTTCTTTTTGTGGTGTTAAGTCAAAGACATTGTTTATGTGCCACCCATGCCAAAAACACTGACAGAACTTACAGAATGCATTTGTGTAGCATTACGAACTATTGATAGAGTGATGCTACAAAATGTATAGAACTAACTGGATTACAGATTGAACGTATGTGAACTGAAAAAATACTTGGTGTATTTCTCTTTTCATACATGCATCACTTACTGTTATATGTGCATTAGTTAAGAAAATATGTTTTTTTTTTTAATCGCGTCCCTCATTTGTACTCATCCTGTGGTGTATTGGAAAAAAAACTATGAAAAAAACAGAGATAATTGCAAACACAATTAATACATTATATTTAATGTCATTTATTATTAACAAACAATTTCAATATTTGTCATTTTATAATGAAATTTTTCATAGTAGAATAAAATTTTCGCAACTATGTTTAAGTGATTTTTTTGAGGCCCCTTAAATTCTATGAGAAATGAAAACTGAAATTAACAAGCTGTAAAATAACTAAATAAAAAAAAGATGTTTTAATAAAATTTGTGTTTTGACGGTAAAATAAAAAAAAAATACTTTATATATCAAGTGTAGCGAGGTCTAATTTTATAATAAATGTAATAACTGAAAAATAGTTCATAAAATGTATACTTGTATCTAATATTTTTAAGGAAAAGGCTACAAAAGAAAACAGAAAGCATTCCATGCATATATATATATATATATAATATTTTATTTAATGTCGTAAATTATGAACTATTATAAACCTAGCAAACACACAAAGGTTCTCTGAACGTCTATTAACGTTCAGAAGACGTCTTCTGAACGTTAATAGACGTTCAGAGAACCTGTGTGTGTTTGCTGGGAATGATCTTTTATGAAATTGATATGCAAATTTATAGGAAAAATAAACATTTAGGGTTATTTTGTAACTGAATGTGTGTTTTCCATCAAGCAGGGAAACATTAAAAATGCGTGTCTGAAACACTGAACGAGAATTTTACTAAACATACTTCGTAACATAAATAAATATTTGTAAAATTGTCTTTGAACATAAGTAAAAAAAAAAAGTGAGTTAAGATTGCAAAATGCATACCACAAATACAAATATTTGAGTAGTGGTACCATGTATTTAAAAACAAACTATCTCCAATTAAGTTAAAAATAGTCTGGTACTCTCATCTGTCATGCAAAATGAGATAGAAAAGAATTCCGTGCATAAGAGCCGAAAGGGCTCTCATTTTTCTGGCGCTTATCTTTTGAACACTCTTGCCCGGAAATTTCACGGCCACGAAAAATAGAGGGAGAAAACTCAGCCCTTGATTTTGACGGGAGCGAGAAGGAAGGGGTTAACTTATCCCAATAAGAGAGGGCTTCCTAAAATTCATCACCAGTTGGGTGTGGTTATGAGGATAATGAGACAAAATGTTCTTTTCACTTATCTCTCTTTATTTCAAAGAGAAAAAGTGTTATCCCTACGATTCTTGCTGTAAAATATTACACACACGAACATCGAAAAATTCAGTTCACGACATTTGCCGTGTAAGGAAGTCGGAAGGCCAATCTTCCCTAAACTCATATATCTATTTTTTTATTATTTAAAGGAGGAATTAAAAAACCATTTGTGACTTGTTTATCCTATATTTATAATTAACTTTAATTTTCTCCTCCCTATTTTAAATTTAATACACTTGGCCAATTTTAAATTCTCATCTCTACCCGTTACGCTATTTTAATTGTTTCTTAAGTTACTTTGGCTTTAGCTTGTGCAATACTTATCAAGATTCCTTCTGTCCGAGAATTCCTCTTTTTACATGCCGTTTCCGAAGGGTTTCAAGAAACTTTCTTATGTTACAACTTCTCTTTGACCAAAATTTAGTTGTGGGTTGCCCAATTGGCGAATCACATTTAAATTTTTGTAAACCTGTATTAACGTTGGTCCGTTACGTGAGATCGCGATTTGATTTGAGTATTTCAAGCAGGAAGTATCAGGTTTTGTACGGACTCTGTAGTGAGTACCAATACTGCGTAGAGGGCTATTTGCCTAAGGAGGGGTTCCTTGTAAAAGAAGCTATTCAATGTGTTCTACTGCGTATTTATGTTACATATTGAAGAAACCGTCCAAAACTACAGACCGTTAAATCAATGGACGCGCGATGGACCCGAACCTGGGGACTTCACACTTCAGCCATTTAACATGCTCGGTGTCTTTATCCACTCGTCAATACTGGGATTTTAACATTGTTAAAAATTCAAAGCAATTATTACATTGTTGACCAGCGTGGTCTAAAACAATGAAAAACTTTCTAGCAGAAAAAATCAAATCGAGAAAGCAATTATTGCATTGTTGACAAGCGTGGTTTTCAACACTGGAAAACTTTTATAGATTCTCTAGTTATAAAAGTACGGGCCCTTGTTGGTCTGTTATGTAAGGGCGCATAGTAGAGTCCTTGAAGCAGGAAGTATCCGGTTCTGTACGGACTCTATAATAAGTATCAATACTGCCCTGGTATACAATTAATAAATGACCCAGTCCAGCAGATGGTGCCGAGCGGGATACAGACACCTTCCTCTGCAGGACTGGAGATGCTAACGGCTTTGCATTCTGGTGGTTGGGATGGATTCGAGTAGACTGGTGATTGATATGTAAATGGATTTGACATATTAGTGGTTTGAATTCAACATTGGTTTCACGTAGGAGGTACCGGCTTCTGTACCAGTCCTACCCTGGAATAAGTACTAGTCCTACCCTGGTATACAGTCAGCAAATGACCCAGTCCGGCAGTAGGTGGCTAGCGGGATGCAGTCACCTTTCCCTGCAGGACTGGAGATGCTAACGACTTGGCATGCTGGTGGTTTGGACTGATTCGGCTTTTCATTGGTTCAATTGAGTGATGATTGGTATGTGAATTGATTTGGTTATTGTTCATTTGAGTTGTTGGGGGCAGGAATCCCCAAAGGTCCCTCCACCATTTTTCTTGAAGGAAAGGCCAAAAAAAAAAAAAAAATTTTGGAAGAAATAAATATATGAATCATCCAGAGTATGTGGAAAAATAAGAATGAGACCGACCTTTTTAAAAGATTTCTTTGTTATTTTAAACTTTATTTAGGTAGTTAAACTACTGTGCTGAATAATAGAGATGAGTTCGGGCTCATTTTTTGAAGCCCGAGGCCCAGAGGACTTTTAATCCGAGCCCGCCCGAGCCCGAGCAATCTTATTTAAGCCGGAGCCCGAGCCCGCCCGAGCCCGAAATTTCAGCTAAAGATTAAAAAAAAATTCAATTACTTCATGGATAGAATACAATAAATTTTGCCTTTTATGCAAATTAAAGACAAATATAGTTGCAAACTGTCAATGCACTTTCTAATTCTTTATATCCATATTTGTCAAATAATGTCGGATCTCATGATTAACTAAGTAATTTAAGCCGCAGTTCTGAAATACCCAAAGAGCTTCTCGTACCTTCTAGGCGCCCGTGCCCCTATTTTGTTTTTTATAAGTACTTTTATTTTCCTCATGAATCCCTTTTTAAAATCTGTTTCAAGGAGTATGTTCAATAAAGAAGAAATTTTTCACGAGCCCGAGCCCGCCCGAGCCCGAACGCAGTTGTGAATTACAGAGCCCGAGCCCGGTTCGGGCCCGGGCTCGGACTCGGACTTTCGGGCTCGGGCTCGGGCTTTCGGGCTCGGGCTGAGCCCGTCTCACCTCTAACATGAACATCCATAACTTCGGAACATAATCCCGTGCATTCCAACTGCGATGGGTTGCGTCTGTGAAACCTCATTCCATCCGGGGCCTTCGCAATTAGTAACGGGCCTGCGCGTGTATTTTGATAAGCCATGCAAAGAGGCCTACGGATGCTCGAGTCTTCACGTATACATCAGGCATTTCTTAAGCTTCCCAGTGCTTTCAAACGTTATTTAATGTAGTTTTAAGTAGTAATTGTGTTACTAATTCAAGTACGAACTCATGATTAATTTGTTTGCTATGATAAATATTTACATAAAGAAAATAGATGCATATAATTTGAAGGAAAAACAAAGTAGCGCTTACTCTCAGGATTCACGATTGCTTATTTTAGTTTCACAAGTGGATATTTAATATACTTCAAAATAACTAAATACACAAATGAGAAAGACATTTTTATAATGAATATTTCATGAACGTAGTCGTATTTCCTACATTATTTTAAACAATTCAAGATCAATCTTTAACAAATGATGTATTAAAGCGCATTTCAGTGTTTTCGGGATATCCTGTATATTGGAGAAAATTGATAAAATACGCTCTATAGCGCGATCCCTGAATTAATTATTCTTTAATAAAGACATTTCATGTAGTATATATTATTCTTTTCTCGCTTTCTCAATCGAACTTTGGAATTGAGCAAGCATAATGAACGCTTGTACAAAATATTAACTACATTTGAAGTTTCTGTATAAACGGGCAAAAATCAATAATTTATAATTTACTGTATTTCTGCACTGTACCAGATGTAAGTCTTAATCACAGAATCAAGGCATATATAACTGATAAATAACATTTTCAACTGGCAAAATTAAATTGTCTAAATAGTATCACAACGTCATGCTTATTTACAAGAATAAAAACTACTCAAGTAATACGATTTCTGATTAAAATAATTTATTTATAAATAACACATGAGTAATTATTCACTAAACATGATTTACATACATATTTTTAGAATTTCTAAGTACATTATAAGCGTTCACGCACCTTTACATTCAGAGCAAAATGTTCGAATTTTAGGATAAATTTTCATGAAAGAAAATGGTGCAAGATTCACAAAACGATTACCTACATCTAAAGTTCTTTAGTACGACAAAAGTATAAAAAAATGTTTTAAAATGATAAAATAACATAACATTTATAATACTTAGAATAATAAAATAGAATACTGTGACTGGGGAAAACAGGCCTCAATGATAAATTCATTTTTAGCGATGGCAACTCATAAGCAGGCCCGTTGCTTAGCAATGGCCCCGTTCCATCTCTCCCGTCCATTTATGAACTACGTACTCCCAAAATTTTTATTCTCTATTCCCAATATTTCTAAACGCTTCTTCGAAAAAAATCGTCTGCTTATAAACTAAAATATAAGATAGCGTTTAAAAACTCTCTCTGATGTTTACTCCGTAAGTTCATAGCTTAAAGTACATTTTAAACGAAACAACAATTGAAAATAATTATAAAATTTGGATAAAAAGATTACAGTCACTGTATGAATGCCGTCGGCACCGTTTGCTAATTCTTCAACTCTTAAAAACATATGGGAAGGGACTACAGATATTCATTTCCCCAGAAGGTGAAATGAACCTAGGAGACCCTGATTAAAACTTTGGCTGGGTTAAATTCTTGTTGCCCGTCGGATTACGTAGGGATTTCTCTTTTCTAACATATTTTACTTAGGGAATTTCAGGTTGTTGTTTTGGTTGTCATTTGTTCGATTTTTATTCGATTGTTCAATAATTTTCCCTATTCACCTAGTGTATTCGGAAAGCAACGGAAATCATGTTCCACGCATACATTTTGAAACAATTCTCCAACGCCTCTAACACATTAAAACAGTACCATCCTATCCTATGCATTGTTTATGGAATAATTTCCAATGTTTTTATCGAGTCCTCCGCCATTTGTACGTATATCTATTGTTAATATACAGGGGCGCCATAAAGATTTCCGATAAGCTGAGATCTATTTGCAGTAGTAGTAGGACAGAACAAAATTAACTTGTTTTTGTGGTGTATTACTACATTCTCGCCATTCGAAAGCAGAAAAGAACCATTCATATACAGGGACACACAAAATAGTTCCGTAAAGTTCCAATCAATTATTGGCGAAAGTAAAAGGAGAGAACAAGTATGATACTTATAAATAAGATTTATAAATAACTGCATACTCGCTATTGACAATGGTAAACCTGTTAGTATTAATATACAGGGGAACACCCCTTCCCCAAATTGTGATTTACTGAGGTCTGTTGGCGATATGAGAAGACATGACAAAGTCAAAATTTACTATTGATTTTTTTGCCACTGAGAATGGTAAACGTCGCATTAGTATACAGGGATACCCAAAGATTTTAGTTTTCTTACGCTCTGTTGGCGTTAGTAGATTGACCAAACTACATTTATATTTATTATTAAGGTGTATAATTACATTTTTAGCCATTTAAAAGGGTAAATGTAGCACTCATATACGGGGATATACAAAAGTTTTACGATTTAAGGTCTGTTGACGGTAGTAGTAGGACAAAATAAATTCGTATAACTAATTACATATTCGTCATTTAAAATAGAAAACATAGCACTGATATAGTGACACACAAAAGTTTTCCGATATATTAAGGTCTGTTGGCGTTAGTAGAAATGTAAAACAAAATTGATATTTGTTATTATGGTGTATAATTACATGTTCGCCATTTAAAGTGCTAAAACCTAGCTCTAATAAACAGGGTCACACAAAAGCGTTTCGATATATTAAGATCTATTGTCGTTAGTAGAAGGACAAAACAAAATTGGTATTAAGATATGTATAAATACATGTTCGCCTTAAAATGATAAACGTAGCACTAATATACAGGGACACACAAAAGCGTTTCGATATGTTAAGGTCTGTTGGCGTTACTAGAAGGACAGAACAAAATTGATATTTATTATCTTTATTATTTATCTATTTATCAATCTATATATAAATGAATGTTTGTGGGGATGTGTGTTTGTATGACGTTGAAAAATTCCAAAACCGTTTGACCGATCACCATGAAATTTGGTATACTTAAGTCTTTTGTCAAGGAGAAGGAAATTATGCTATCCTTTTCTCCTCTAGCTCGCCGCTAGGTGGCGCTGCAGAATATCGAAGTCTATTCATCCGCTTGCTATGAAAATACCGTTTGACCTATCTTGACGAAAATTGGCACGTACGGATGTTTGAACACGGAGAATATTTTTACATAATCCATTTTGCCATAACTTGCCGCTAGGTAGCGCTGCAGAGCGTCGAATTCTATTCCGTTGGACCGCTTGCTATGAAAATACCGTTCAACCGTTTTTGATGAAAATTAGTACACATGGATATTTGAGGACGTACAATACTTTTACATCATCCGTTTTGCTGTAACTTGACGCTAGATAGCGCTACAGAACGTCGATTTCTATTTCGTTTAACTGCGTGCTATGAAAATACCGTTCAAGCGATTTTGATGAAAATTTGTGCACATGGATATTTGAACATGGAGAATAATTTTACACTATCCATTTTCCTCTAGCTCGCCGCTAGGTGGCGTTGCAGAATGTCGAATTCTATTCAACCGTTTGCTATGAAAATACCGTTTGGCCTATCTTGACGAAAATTGGTACGTATGGATATTTGAACACGGAGAATATTTTTACTTAATCCATTTTGCCATAACTTGCCGCTAGGTGGCGCCGAAAAATACCGTTCAAGCGCTTTAGATAAAAATTGGTACACATGGATATTTGAACATGGAGAATATTTTTACGCTATCCATTTTGCTATGACTTGCCGCTAGATGGCGCTGCAGCGCATCAACTTCTATACCGTTGGACCGATCGCTATAAAAATTTTATACTTACACATTTGAGTATGGAAAATATACTCTGACTATTCATTTAGTTGTTACTCCCTACTAGATGGTACTGCAGCGCATTATTACTTTAACTCGCCACTAGATGGCAATGCAGCGCACTAATTTCTTGACCACACAATTGGTCTCTATGAAAATTGATATACAGATACTTGAACATGGAGAATATTTTCGTGTTATCCCTTTTGCTGTAACTCGCAGCATGTAAAGACTGTTCAACTGATCGCCATGAAAACTGGTATAGATAGATACTTGAACACGGAGAATATTTTGGCGTTCTCCATTTAGCTGCCATTAGATGTTACTACAAACCAATAACTTCAGAACCATTCAACTGATCGCCATGGAAAGCCGTAAATATAGATGTTTGACCGGGAAGAATATTTTCGCAGCATCCATTTTGCTGTACCGTTCAACCTCTTTCTGTGAAAATACCGTTTAACTGATTTCGATGAAAATTGGTACACACGGATATTTGAGCACGGAGAATACTTTTATCCATTTTGCTATGATTTGCCGGTACATGGCGATGCGGTGCAACAACTTCAAAACCGCTCGACCTTGAAAATTGATCACCTTAAAAATTGGTATACTTACACATATGAGCAGAGAGAATATTTTTTTTCGTATTCATTTGGCTGTAGCTTACCACTAGATGACACTGCAGCACATTATTAGTTTAACTCGCTACTAGATGGCATTGCAGCAATCAACTTCTTGATCGGTCTACTGACCGCTCTGAAAGTTGGTATACATACATATTTGAACACGGAGATTATTTTCGCGTTATCCATTTTGCTATAACACGCCTATTGATGGCGCTCTAGCGTATTATTATTTTAATTCTGCACTAGATGGCGCTACAGCATATCTTGACCGTTAACAGGAGAATATTTTGATACTATCCATTTTGCAATAACTTTGAAAGTAGATGGCGCCGCGCCGAATCATCTTCTTCACCGCTCAAACGATCGCCATGAAATTCTTTAAGCATGATTATTGAACACGGATAATATTTATGAGATATCCATTTTTCTATATTTGTTTATTATGATAAATAGTAATTACAACAAACCGTAACATAAAAAATCTATTCATTCCCGTGCGATGAACGGGGCCTCCAGCTAGTACAGGTGTGTAATTACATGTTCAGTTAAAATGGTACACGTAGCACTGATATACAGGGGCACACAAAAGTTTTCCGATATGTTAAGATCTGTTAATATTACTAGAAGGAAAAAACAAAATTTATTATTAATTTTAAGGTGTGTATGTTACAGTTAAAACTCGAATTAACTAGGGAAAACGAGTTCTAACTGAGAGCGTTAGGCAAAACGCGTTCTATCGACTGGGTAATTTATGTACACGGTCAGCCAAATGACTTTAAGGTGTACGGATACATCTAATTCATCGAAAGTCTGTGGTCAATTACTATTTTGGCTATCCCCAAAATCTCGCAAACTATCTCAAGCTTATGGACAAGCTTATGGTGGCGATATTTTGGTGAAATATCGCCAAATTAAGTGTCAGAAGGAAATCTTTCAAATTGAACCCAGCTTGGCGTTATCGGAAATATTTGGATAGAAATCGCTAAACCTTACTATTATTGCAGTATTTTATCTCTTTTAAACAAAATAAGTTTAGATAAAGTGCGCCAAAAATATTTTTGATTTAATAGACGTACAAGGAAGTCATGTGTTGTCTACATCGGATTTTTTTACTTCCTTGTCCTTGTGCGAAGTAAAATCTGATGTGGACACCACATGAATTTCTTGTACGTCTATAAAATCAAAAATATTTTGTGAGTTTCATCTAAACTAATTTTGTTTGAAAGAGATAAAATACTGCAATAATACTAACATTAAGCAATTTCTAGCCAAGTATTTGAGATATCGCCAAGCTAGGTTCAATTTGAAAGATTACTTTTGGCACTTAATTGAGCGATATTACGCCAAAAACCGACAAGCTTGAGGTAACGAGATTTTGGTCATAGGTGAAATTGTGATTCATCACAGACTTTTAATGAATTGAAAGTATTCGTATACCTTAATGTATTTAAAGCGTTTTGGGTGAACCAGTAAATAAATTACTCAGTCGATTTCAATCAAAAAAGAGATCCACAGTTAGACGCTACAATAGTTCTAAATACAAAATTTCATTATTTTACGGTTAAAAGTTTTAGAGTTAAGCGAAATACGCGATTATTTTTGGCGTCAAATTTGGCGAAATTTTAGCAAATCTCGCCAATATTGAATGACGGTTGGCGAGATTTTGGGCATGGACCAAACAAAGACTGACTACAGGCAAAATATATTGAAGATGTATGATTTCAATACATTATAGACATTAATGTATTGAAATTCTTATAGACATTCTTCCTGTAAAAGGTCTCTAGTAGATTGGAACCAAAAATCGAGATGCACAACTAGATGTTTCAAAAATCTTATATATAAAATTTCATCAATACTCGATCAATAGTTTTTGACACATATATACATACGTACACTAAAAGTCGCCAAGCTGGGCGACTTTTGGCTGAAATTTTGAGGGAGGCTCGCGACTGTCATGGGACCATTATCTAACTATATGGTAGGATATTATTGTGCTTGAAATGGATGAATGTCTCTAAAACTGCCATTGACCGTAATGTGTTGGAATTGTTTTGTGTTCCTGTGGAAGAACTGTAAATGATAAAGACTCTATTTTCGATGGAGAGAGGTTCCTATTGTAATTCTTAACTTCATATATCACTTTTAATTCGTTTGAAATAATTAAATATCGCTAAAATACGCTTTAATGAATTTTGTTCATAAAGCATCTTTTGGGTGGCCGAGCAAATAAACTATAAATTCCATTGGAACCAAGAAAGGAGGTGCACAACCAGATGTTACAACATTCCTATATATAAAATTTCAATGTTTTAGGACTATAATTTTTGAGATACGCGAGTTACATACATACGTACGTGCGTACATACGTACCGTACAGACGTCAGGGAAAACGGGTTAAAATGGATTGTATATGCCTTTATATGAGCGCACATACATGAGTACGATGGGAGGTCTTGCAAAAAGTAATTTTACAGGTAGTCAGAATCGTTTTTTTTCTTCAAAATCTGGATACCGAAATTTCTCGTGAACACATTATTTCCATTTACTTCGTAGAAGGAAGTAAAAAGGATAGTTTTTCTGAAGGTAATACTGTTACACTTGTCCGCAAGTCCCAGCAAATGAATTTTTACAGTGCAACAGTAGTGAAATTTCTCTGTTGAAATTGTATTAAGAAAGTAATGAGGTAAATGTTTTTTATAATCTAGACTAAGTTTTGTTAATGTTTTTTACTAACTAGAATGTAGTAAGTTTTCGTTTGAAAGTCATACAAACATAACGTTTGGAACACAATAAAGTTGTTTAAAACATTCGCTGCATATCACGCGATAGTACCGAGCGTAAACTAAATTTCCCTATTTCAATTTTGTGAATAACAAATTAATTTTTCGTAAAATGCGCAGTGTGGAAGAAATATGTGAAATTCTTATAATTCACGACAGGAATCATTTATTATGTGAAATTCACATTAAGAAATTGGCTTGCACCCTGATACTTTTTGATGGTAGAGAACATGTGAAAAAGTTTATTATTAATTTTTCGAGTGTTGTCAAATAACATGAGTTCGGGCCGTAATTTCGAAAACTACATGCGACTGAAACCAGGTGCTTTAGACTCAATTCATGCATTATTCACCAGCATGTATGGAGCTTTTGAAACTGTTGAAAATGTAAACTGTGTTCATTTCAATGCTAAAAATTTCATAGAATAAATGGAGCGAACTACGCCGCAAATATTTTAATAGCAGCATGGTGTTTTCACATTCTATTTTATATCACCTTGTATGTGTCCTGCAAAGGTTATTAAATAAAAGCCGGTGGTTTAGTTTAGTTCCGCATTTCAGTGAAACTCTAATGGAATTGTCGTATGTTGTGTCCTTTAAACTTGAAAAATTATTCAATCAAATAATTAACATATTTAAATATTGAAAGTATACAATGTGCCCGCTAAAGTCCGTTGTCACCCCAATAATTTCTGAACGGCAAGAGCTACAAACATAAAAGTGGGGGTCTAGGTTGGTAAAGTTGTCATGAGCGACGCAAGAAAGTCGCTTACACCAGGAGACTAAATTTTTGAGTTAGCGTTCTTATCTCAAAAAGGGTACGAGATATGGGAAAAAATTCAATTACGAAGTTGTTCAACATTACCGATTTATTAAGAAAAGACATCTTGAGCACATTAAAGTTAAAAATGTCTTCTTACCTATAACATCTTATGTGTGTTTTTTACAAAGTTTTTTATTTACCTCCCAAGCACTGCCCAAGCCGGTTGCTGCTTCACTTGCCGTGTTCTTATGGGAACTGAGTTTAGCACCCAGACCACTGCTGCACGTACATGATGCGCATTAATTCTCACAACTATGCTACGGATGGAAGGAATAAAACATATTTCTTTGGTAGAACTTTTCAAAATTGCACTTACCTGGCATTAAGCTGAATTATCCTTCACGCTAAAAGCGTTCTCCGTCAGCAATAACATACATCTGGAGGATGGTCTGCAATTCCCGCTGGAAGTTTTACAATACGGCTGGCGACACGCTGGCAAAAGCATCAGTAATACGTTTTTACGCCTTGCATTTTACACCTTCAATGTTTAATGTGCTCAAGATGTCTTTTCTCAATAAATCGGTGATTTTGAACAGCTTCGTAATTGACTTGTAATTGATTCGTAATTTTTTCCCGTATCTCGTACCCTTTTTGAGATAAGAACGCTACTCAAAATTTAGTCTCCAGCTGTAAGCGGTTTTCTTGCGTAGCGCACAGCGACATTACTATACCCAGACCCCACTTTTATGACTATAATTCTTGCCACTCAGAAATTACGGGGGTGGGTGATAACGGACTTCAGCTGGCATGCTGGGTTGATGAATGTTTGGTGGCACGAGATCACCTCCGCGCACACAACACCCGGCAATTGAAGGCCGGTCAAATGGGTACCTTTTGGCCGAGCCGGATTGCGCCTCATTCTACCACCCATAAGTCCCTGGATTCAAACCCAGCTCTCACCACGCGCTCCCCCTTCAAATATATTGTGTGACTTCGACCGTCTTTCAAGCGAGCCATGAATATTTTGATACATTAGGCATACCGGAAAGTAATGTTATATTTTCGTATGACAATATTTAGCCTAGCCAAAACTGCTGAAGCTAAGAATACGAAATTCGGCACCTATGTGAGTTTTTTTGGCGTTGATGCTCGATTGGAGAACATTTACCGAAATTCGTAACTCATATGGGATAGGGGACTAAAACTTTTTTTTTTTTTTTTTTTTTCACCCTCACATATCCTGCGGGATCTCAAAGAAGGAAAGTTGTAAAATACAACACTTACGAATACCTAAAAATCGATTCCAGAGTATTTCGAATTTAATCCTCCAAAGAGGGTAGACGTGAAAAAAGAAGGGAAGGTGGCTGTATTTTTGAAGCAAGAAAAAATACTATCTATAAAATTTCTCGCTTTGAAATTTAACAAATATAACTTCTATGCTCAGGCACAGCTTGTTTGTAATTCAATACTTGCTGAAAATTTATGCGCTTGAATTTTATATAAAAAAGAACATTACTTTCAGGTACACCTACATGAGTCTTTTATCTACTGAGCGTCATGCGATTTTGAAAATCTCGTTGTTTTAAAGGTTATCCTTTAATTGGAAAAGTAAATATTCATATTGAAACTCATTCAACACTGGAACATACTGGATTGTGCTTTCAACCGAGTGACATGTGAAACGAACACAGTTCATTATCTGCGTATCAAACAATCAAACAGCTTCACACAAAAGGTGGTACAGATAAGGGGCCTTACTGTAATGTTTACTTTAAACGATGGGAGTGTCCTTCCAGTGCAATGTCAAACATCTGCCAGTTGATGTTACTGATTGAATTTTGAAATGACGAACAAGTGCCGAATTTTAAAAGCCATGGGGATTATTTTCAGCGATGCGGAATTTGATAATTTTAGTAATTATTTTGCTCTCGAATAGATAATCCAGTCGTGGAAGTTCAACTCGCTTTGTATTCCCGAAAATTTTGGGATTTGAGGAATTATAATTTTCTCTACTTTTAAAAATAAAAATGAAATTTTTGATGGATAAAATTCAACAAATAAATTCGTCTTTTTTCAACACTTTTTAACTTTTACTATAACATAGTAAAACCATGATGATATATATTTACTTGTATTCCGTATGTTTTGTTTTTGCGTTTTCATTTATTTCTGCTTGAAGATTTAAATGGTTGCTATATAAATTTGTAGTTGAAAGGATATATTTTGCTTTCCTAATTGTAAAAAATAATTATTATTTTTCTATGAATCTGGTTTTCTTAAATTATACTAGTACTATTAAGTAATACTTTCTTGTTTTAAGTTTTTTTTCAATTAGAAAAATTATGATATTTTACATAGTTTCATATTACAGCTCTAATGTTCTAAGAATGCAATTTTTATTTTTTGTTTTCATAGAATAAAAATTCAACAATTCTTAATTATCTTTTTTATTTAAATAGGTTACGTTTCTCCATACCGGTTGTATACAAAGAAAAAAAAATATTTTTTTAATATTGTCTAAAGTTTGAATATTACTTTTTGAAAACTAACTGTGTGAAATAACCAGAACTGACCCAATTACCATAGGTCTTTAACGCAGGGGAGCAAATACGATCCAAATATTTATAGTGGCATCGACAAAGATTTCCTGGCACCAAACTTTTCTTATCTTTCAAAATCGAGGAAACAAATGTAAGTTTTAGTAGCACGTACCGTTTTATTTATAGCACCTTACGACTATACGACCCCTTGTTTGCATACCTGCTTTAACGGTAGTCAAAAATGTGACGACGTAAATTAAAAATTGGATGAGATTCACAAACTCTTCTACTAACTCTACGCCCTGTGTGCAATTTGTGCGCGATTCTAAATAGCTCCTTGAGATTGATTATACAGTTGAATTTTTTAAACGACAATAAATCTGGAGGATTTAAATTGAGCATTTAAGGGAAAACACAAAGATGGATAGTGTAAGTTATAAATAATAGGAAATAATAGTAGATTTCTTGTGATAAAATGCATTAAAGCGCTTTATACCATGTTAATAAATACATTTCGTGAAATTAAAGCGTTTGTTACATTCATCATTTTTCATCGCGCGCCTCAAAACTAACTAAACGATAAATAAGCACATCTTAATGTACATCCCGCGGTAAGTTTCAACAAAAGAAACTACCAGAACTTTTTTATTTTTTGTAATATGTATTTACTGTCTATTTTATGCTAACTGCTTTTCATTTAGAGAATGAATTCTGTTTAAATTTGACGTTGGATTCCTACAGAAACTGGCATTTTTATAAGTGGGCATTTAGCTTTATTTTCCAACAAAAGTAAAGATTGTAATAGGTAAATTCAGTTGGTGAAATCTTGGAATTCCGAGGTTATAATATGACAATTATGAAATACAAGAAATAAGATTTTTTTTTTTTTCGACACTCATGATCTCAGTTTTACGTCATAAGTTTAGGCTGATAACGGCGGATTGGAAATAAAGCCTCGTAAGAAAAATCTAGTAATTGGAAGATAATTTCATTTCATACAGCATTGAAAATAATAATTCTTTGATTTCTACATTACACTGTTCTATAAAGGAAAATCTGTATAGTAATATTTTAGACGTACGTCTCTGACGTAAGACAAATATTGAAATATTTTGTCTATCAAAGAATAATTAACTTTTGTATAAATTCATTTTATTTCTGAATTCTCAGTCTAGTCTATCATACTTATGGTATGGGGTAGGTGGGTGGGAGTTGCTCATAATTTTTTTTTCTTTGCTTTAATGCACTCTATTCGTTAAAAAGATTCACTAACGAAAGCTGGGTACTTTTGAAGGTGAGCCAAAAACGGTAATTTCGCTCTTGACCTTAGGCGATTTTATTTTCCATTCCCAATGCAGTATCACAGGTTAAAAGCGCCTTCTGCCAACTAAATGGAATGTACATTGTTTCCATAAATGGAATTAATTATGTGTGCTTTACTTAATAAATATGTATATATTTATAAGTGTGCGATCCATTATATTTGATTTACCTAATAAACATTCAGTATTTGTTCAAAATACTATTTTCAATTTTGAATTAAGTTTTATAGTTCAACATGGAGAAACATCGGTTTTAGTGAACGAAATTTGCCGAGAGTTTCACTATATAACCCGAGCTGACTATATATAACTCCGGCAAAAACAGACATACCCAACAGGAATAATGTAGATCACATGGCATGAGACCGCAAATTTTGATGTAAGAATGTTGCCAAAATCAAGAAGTGAAATACCGGTGTTGCCAGAATTCAAATACAAAGTGTTGCCAGAAACAGTAGTGTAATGTTATTTGACAGTATTAACATGCAGGTATATTAAATTAACATAAAAGTATATTAATTAAAATAAAATTATAATTATTGGATAATGATAAATAGATGGTATAGCCAATTAAATATTAATAAAATCATTGTATTAAGACTATAATGAATATATGTACTAGCTGAAAAGATACAATTTGTTTATTTTTCAGAAATTTATTCTAATATTGAAATAGAATATTTAAAAACTAAAATTAGGATTAAAAATATATAGTCACTGAATAGGAACCCCGTTTATATATATATATATATATATATATATATATATATATATATATATATATATATATATATATATATATATATATATATATATATATATATATATATATAAACGGTGTTCCATCTATGGAATGTAAACATATATATATATATGGTTACATTCATTTTAAATGCAAAGATATTAAAATTTATTAAGAACTGTTTTTTTCATAAAAGTAGGTTAAAATTTGTAGCAGGTGAAATGAAATGAGTGATAGATTAACCCCCCCCCCAAAAAATTTCACTTTATCAAATTTTATAACTTTTCAATCAGGACTTAAAAATTATTAAAGTTTAAAACTAACATGGTCAGGGCTGTCAGACTTAAATACTAGATAAACACTTATGCCGACATATCATCGTTGTAGGGGAAGGTGGGGTAAAATGAGTAGGCATTTCTTTTAGATAAAAATGAGTTTAATGAATTTTAACCCAAATAATTTTCGACCCTCTTAAATGATTTTTTACCCAATATTTTCAGACATTAGTTGGTAACATTTTATGCCCAATAAAAAGTTCATTAGGAGCATTTGGAAACATAATATTAACTAAGCCATTTTACCCCACCACACTAAAATATAAGTTGAAAGAAAAGTATTTTTAAAATTCTTATTTTTTTTTCTTTTAAAAAGCTGTTTAGAGCTCCCATAAATTGAAAGTAATAACAGAAATTCTCAAATTTTTAGGAATGTATTAGTGTTTTGAAAGCTCTTTAGAGACGCATTATAAGAACGTGGATTCAATAAGCAGCTAAAAGTTATTGTTTTGGTTTCAAATGCAATTAATAAACTTTTTAATAAGCATAAATCTTGCCAACTAATGCATGAAAATGCAAACTAAAAAACTAAGATCATTTAAAAATAATTTATTTATATTTTTGATAAAAAAGAAAATACCTACCCGTTTTACCCCATAATAGACACACCCTAATAGCGTACTAGTTTTCCTAGACACACCCTAATTATAACAAAAATTTAAATTTCATATTCAAGTTCTGCTTGTATCATAAATAACGGGTTTTCTATGTGTAATTTTGCTGAGTATTGGATTTTCAACCCTATCATGGATAGTTCTACCGCTGATTGTGGTTTTGGCTCTGATCTTTCATCTAGCTTCATAATTATGTTTATAACTTCATTTGTACTCGCTTTGACGAAAATTGTTAAAATTGACAATCGAATCCAACATAATAAGCCAGCCTATAATAAACGTTAATCGAACACGTTCGCTCACTGAAAATAGAATACGACTGTTCATAAAATTACATTTCAGTCCCAAATATAAAATTAAAATAACTAAATAATTAAAAATGTAGTTTTAACTCCAGCACTATCTGTAGACTCTTCCAATTTTGCTTCTACAAAACTTTTTTAACGTTTATTTCAGAATACATCTATTTAGGTTGATTGTAATGCTATAAAGTTTGATTCTTCATTCTGATTTGTCCATGCACTATTTTTTAGTTGATATCAGTGGTAGATCCACATAGAGATGATTGCTCCCCTTTCTGAGTGCTCTATTGAACCCATTCGCTGTCATCATTGAAAAAACACAATGGAAAAGGCTCTCCTTCTGTGGCCAGTGTTGCTTTCCTGCATGGATCATTGAATGTTTCACCGGTACCCAGCGATAGTTAAAGCGTAACGCTGAGCCCCAGCGGATTATTCAGAGTTAAGCAGGGAAGCAACGCTGGTCACAGAAAAAGAGTCTCCACCGTTGAGTCTTTAAGTGATGACAGCGAACAGGTTAAAAAAACAGGGTTCAAGATTAAAAATGAACCGAAAAAAAAAAGAATGATCCATCCTTCAAAATCTTCTTCATAGTACTGCCTGTCCCTTGAAAATGTTCTGGATCCGCCTCTTGACATCAAGATAAAATGCAACAGTTACTCCTAATCACGAACTCGGATATAGGACGATCATCGACTAGCGACAGGCGGTTGAAATAGCGTCAGTCTCTCAAAGGAAAATACTCGACCCTCTTTTAATGATTAGCTACATAAGCGCCCTCTAGCGAAGCATAGCCACGAATCATGATGCAATCTATTTCTAACGCACGCGTGCGCACAACATAAACTTAATGATTACGACTCACAGTGCCATCGTACAGGCAAGTTTCGTTTAGTTCTTTTAGGATGCATCCATGATCGTCCAATATCCTAGTCCGTGCTTCAAATAAAAGTACTGAAACCTGCTTTATCTTCCAGGTCGAATAGGCAACGACGACATTCTCGTCTTTAACCTGACGGGCGTACATCCAACTGAATACGTCGAGCGGGTCGATCTTCATCTCCAATCAAAACATTCTTTCAGGCAAGGATCGAGGACGGACCAGAAGAAACTCGGCATGGAAGTGGACATACTGGACCTTAGCCGCCCGCTGAGGCCTAAAATTGAAACCATACCCCTTTCGAAAATGCAGAACAGTGGATGGCAGACTCTAGATATCACGGACAGCATTATAGCATGCCTTGAGGGTGAGTCCAGGTCGAGAAAAAATAACTGATGCTTGTTTCAGTCAAGTGAATTAAAAAAGGAAAAAAACACCTCATAAGAGGGTTTTTAGGTAACATTGTTTGAATCCTTGGATATAATTTTTTTTTTCAAGGACCATAATATTCATTATGTTACTCTTGCCGCTCAGGTGATGTAGTGGCCAACAAACCATACTATCACAATTCAGGTTCGAATCCTGGCTGGGGTTCTGGTGTTAATTTGTCCATCCCATTGTCCGGGGTAATGTTGGCTGTCCCCATAATAAAAGGGTCAACATTCCGGGCCATAGTATTGGCCAATACCTGATAGGCAAGTGCCCACCCTAGGGTAAAAAATTCAAAAGTTGTAACTCTTTGGCGTTTTAAAAATACTTTTTATTTGAATCTTGAAATATATTAGTGTTATGAAAGAATTTTAACGACTATACTACGCAGGTCACGTCCGTCGACCTAGTCGGAGTTTTCCGTGGTTTCCTCCGAAACTTCGCGTAAATACGGGTTAGAACCCCTTTCAAAGCCCCCCACGGAGTGCAACCCACTAGAGATGAGACGGGCTCAGCCCGATCCCGAAAGCCCGAGTCCGAGCCGGGCGGCCTCGGGCTCGTGAAAAATTTCTCCTTTATTGAACATACTCCTTGAAACAGATTTTAAAAAGTGATTCATGGGGACAATAAAAGTTCAGTCAACTCCGGTTATAGTGAACCTCTGGGGACCATCCGATTTCGTCCACTATATCCGAAGTTCACTAAAACCCAAGTGTCTTCATGATGGATAGAGATACTGTGTGTGAATCGAGACTAATGGTTTGCGATCACTATATCTGATGGTTCACTATAACCGGGTTCACTATAACCAGAGTTGGCTGTACTTATAAAAAAAATATCGGCACTGGCGCCTAGAAGGTGCGTTAAGCTCTTTGGATATTTCAGAACGGCGGATTATATTCGTTAGTTAGTCATGAGATCCGACATTATTTGATAAATATGGATAAATAAAGAATTAGAAAGTGCATTGACAGTTTGCAACTATATTTGTCTTTAATTTGCACAAACAGCAAAATTCATTGTATTCTATCAATGAAGTAATTGAATTTTTTAAAAAAAATCTTTAACTGAAATTTCGGGCTCGGGCTCCGACTTAAATTATATTGCTCGGGCTCGGGCGGGCTCGGGCTTCAAAAAATGAGCCCGAACTCATCTCTACAACCCACCCCCTCGCCCTCGCATAGATAATTGGCCGTATTTCCACATTTACATTTATATTTAATCATACTAAAGTGAAACTCATTAAAACGCATGAACGTACTTATACAGTTACATACTGCACTGCTCTTATACGCATGCTAGAGGCGAATATAAAAAGTTCTTGTTGTCTTGTTAAGGCAAAGTACAAAGGGGCTATCTGCCAAAAGTAATTTTTAAGCGTATTCACGTTACATCTGGAGAAAACCTACCAAAACTCCAGACCGTTAGATCGACAGCATTGCGATGGGACCCGAACCCAGTACCTTCACACTTCGGCCGTCCACCATTTTCAGTAACGTAACCACTGTGCCATGGTGAGGCCATCTGGCGGTAGAATTATCAGCATTCATTTTCCAATGGTTAGGCTTTCCAGATCAATGAACCTCAATCCTTGTGACTTCTGGCTGTGGGATTATCTGAAAAATGTTGAATTCAGGGTCTGATTGCAATTTTAGCTGAATGGAAGGCACGGATTACGCAGCACATAGGCAACGTAACTCCTGAAGCACTCCGGTCTTTAGTGGAAAATGCTGTTCATCGTTTTCAACTTGTGGCGGAAAATGGTGTACAGCCTATTGAACATGTCTTGCGCAAATCTATCCATAATTAACAGGCGTTTTAATTGTTGACGCGGTTTTTGACACAAGGACAGTTAAAAAGCGAATCAGTATGTGCTTTTTATGCGGTTCTTGGCCAAAGGACAATGAAAAAGCAATTTTCCTCCTCCAATGTGGCACGACTTTGCCCTTTCCAGCAACAGTTCCACAACTGTTGAATGACTTAAGAACTTTTTTCTTATCCAATACCGTTTCCCCTTTCTTCAAGTGTAGTCAGTTCAAATTTGAAGTCATACTGACCAGTGTCCCCCAGCATTTTCGAAGTGGGAGTTTAATTTCAACCTTTGACAATCAAGCTCTGTGAATAGTCCTGTAATTATACGTCTCGGTGAATAGTCCCCCCTTTTTGTAGCATGACTACATCAACGTAGATGAAATAGTAACGAAAGTTACCTTACTGTTCTTCAAAATAGTCACCTCCCGTAATTATGCACCGCTGAGATCTGCTATACATGTCCTGGAAACACTGCAAGAAGTCTTCTTTTGGGATGGTGTTCAAAATCCTCGTGCCGTATCGTGGGATGTCAGGAATATGGTCAAATCTCTTTCCTTTCAAAGCAAGTTTGGAACTACGAGCGTGGGAATAGGTAGAAGTCTGGAGGATTGAGATCTGGAGAGTATGGTGGATGTTCAATTTGCACCACCCCCATTTTTGCTTAACTTTAAATTCATCTTTGGTTTGTTCATTTTCCTTTTCTCAGTTAAGAAAGCCAACGCACTGAACAAGCACTTTGTAAGACAAGTCTTACACGGAACACAAATGACGCTTAACTGAACAACCTTGGGGGCAAATGGTCAACTCCTGCCTCCAAGGTGCAGCATTTTGTTTCGTCAATATTGCCAGATCGGTCGTTCTGACTTCATTCACCAAACTTTATTGTCAGAGGTTGTATAATCACCCTGTATAAATGTTTTCGAGTGAAGAAAAAATAAAAGAAGATTAATGCAGATTAATAGTAATATCACAAAAGCAACCATAGTAATAAAAATAATAAGACGTTACGTAACTAAGCTATTTGATCAATTTATTGTAAGAAAATTTATTTTGAGTTTTCCATACACTACGCAGTTACAAAAGGTACTGCTGATAATTAATTATCTTCTAGTTATTTATTTCATACAGTTTTACTTTTGTATTCATTATTTTTATTTTACTAAGACTTGTTAAAACTAATTTCGGATATAAAAATTTTTTGCTTGTTCATTATATAGCTTGCCTAGATTGCGTTTCCTTTTTGTAACATGACTGTTTAATAAACGCCCCAGCATAGATGGCATATTAACTAATGAGAACTGGATTCCCCAAAACAGAATTAAAACACAATTTAAAAATAAAAATCCTTAAAATCTAGATGTAAGAACAAATACTGCTTCTTAACTCATGAAAATTATTTTTCATGAATTAAATTCATGCATGATGAACTATATCTCTCTATCGCTGCAGCTTGACACCTTGCTTCTTTGCATCGTGACTTTTCTAAAGGAAAAACTGAATCTACAGGTAAAGTGTGATGGCGAATGAATCTATGCAGTAAAAGCATTGAATTTCATTGGCCCAAATTCAAATTAAAGAATATTTTAAACTGTTGTTTTTTTACATAAAAAACTTCGGATATTTAGTTTAAAGATATTGGTCATTTATGTATGACAAGATAAGCATATTTTTTTATGCCTCCATTTTTAAAAATTCATTTTATTTTTCTTTAAACCTTTAACGTGTGGTGGTCGCGTCGTGAAAACACCTAATTCCAGCACTTTCACTGCTAGTCCCATAAAATATGGTTAAATGGCCCCAACGCTGAGAAAGTGAAGCCGTTGTCATTGTTAACTATCAGCAACATGGTTCTCGGTCAGATCATCAATCACGTGCCACACAGTCAGCTGTGTCAAAAAAGCTCTTTAGCAATGTAGCACGCGATTGGCTATTCGACCGACTGCCATGTTATTGGTAGTTAAATTGGCAACGACTGCACTTTTTCAACGTTGTGCAGTATATCCAGCTATTTTTCTATTTATCGATCTGAAAAAGTTTGCGTTTCAAAGGTTAATATCTGAAGCACGAAAAAGTTTTGCTGTTTGAAAAAATAATCAAAAGGCCCCTTTTTTATGTATGTTCAGCAAATTTTTTTTCAACCTTGGCCGATATCGATAATTTTTCTTTATTCAAGAGGGAGTAATTTATGTATGGTCCTATTTTTATTTGGCTTGGCAATATCTTCTACATTTGACGAGAAATTTCCAAACCCTACTATTTTACAGTGGGAATAATTTTTTTATGGTGAAATAATTGGAAGTCGGTTTTCTTTTTAAAAAGAAACACACATGTTGATATTTCCTGTTCATTTCTCTTTTCGTGATTGAAACGTGGCTACTAAATGCAAACCTTTCTTCAAATTAATAAATTTTTCAGACACACTTGCAAATTTTTCAATTCATTTTAATATGAATATTCTGTTTGATGTTTACACTTGTAACATGTTAACAGTTAAGAGGTGGAACACCCTTTTGAAGAACCTCATTTGCTGGTCGAAAAGAAAATTAACTATTTAAATAGCAAGTCTTTGAGGTTTAGGGTGATGCATGAAAATTAGATTTGATTTAGTAGTTTCAAAATATATGAATATATATCATTGTTCAGCGTTTGTAAAGATCTAACAGTAAAATCAGTATATTATCAGAAAGATCTTACGGTAAAAGTTTCAAATTGAAGTTTTTGAAAAAAAAAGAATTTAAATACAATATTGATTTTTTAATATTGAATTAAAAAATATTTGTGAAGGAGAGAAAGAAAACTGAGGCGGTATTTATTGCTGTTGTATGACTTAACAAAACACATTAAATTGTGTCTTATTTGAAATAAAATCACACTGAAATCAGACAATTAACGCCCAGTGAATTTTTTCAATACTTCAGAGATATTAAAAACGCACACCATTTTCCATAAAGAACATTTTGTGGCAACCCAAGCATATATCCAAAATTCTGAGCCGTGACAAACAAACAGAAAGACAAATGAAAAATACAAATAAACACACAAAAAAAAAAAAAAAAAAAAAAAAAGGGAAGGGGGGCAAGAGCTATCTAAGTTTCGGAAAATATCTTCCTGATTTTGTAACATGCATTACTTTATTTTTGTTCTAATCTAGGGGAAGCGGACCAGCATCGTCTTGTGGGAGTAGCAATACGTGGTCCCGAAAATGCAAACACTGGAGAGGTGGTATCTCAGCCATTTCTGGTTTTGTTCTCTGAAGACGACGATCACTTGGATATTGAAGAGCTAGATAGAAGACGAGATCCTGCTCCTGGTCGATTGAAACGGGAGGTGATAGTATTTCTTTTCCCAACACATGTTGAAATTAACAAACTTTTCAGTGCAAAATTACCTTAAAGCGTTTTATTCATTCAGACACTATTGCAGAAAATCATTTACGACACTAAATAAAAAAAAATAAAAAACTTATCTTTTTATAGCATCAAAAATACAATATATTCTATCAAAAATATAATATACAATGTATAAGCTGTTTGTTTGCTTATGTCGGATACAAGTTTATACCATATGGCCTATCTGTTGAAATTTTGCGCAAATGCGTAAAATTATACAGAAAAAAAATCTTATCTACTTTTAAAAACTGAAAAATAATTGATTTCCGATTTTCAGTCAGTTTTTGTAGTTCTCAAACCTGAAGAAAGCGTGCTCTGGTACTGTTTAAACGGAGCGTAGCTGGCATAACATAATTTTAAATAAACGAAATATTTGATGGACATGAAACATCTATACTTCCTAAGTTATACTTTTTTTGTTTGAGTAATACCTCAAATGTTTGTACAAATAAATATTAAAATTGTAGAATTAAACCATAACAGAAACAGTTATTTCAGATGGCTTTGTATAATACTAAAATCCTTAGCTGTGTATAAAACTGTTTATGATATTTCTGGACATGACCAAAGAGTGGCATGCAAGTCTACATCCATCATAACATTGCGAAAATTTCTGAGAAAAGACGATCGAATTCTGCAAATTTGAACCCGAGTGCTGTTCTCCGCATTATGCTTTAGTTTGAACAGGGGCGTCAAAGGGCGATGAACCTTCTACTATATACGAGCAGCGAATGGCCGAAATTTTTACTTCACCATCTGGCAAATTTATAACGCTTGCCGTATATTTAAAGCTTTTAAGAAGAAAGAAAAGCTGAACACGTGGTGCAGATTTCCAGTCCTTTCTTAAGGCAATATCAACTCCTTTCTTCCGTCGGGTTCAGTAGGAGAATTGAACATTCTATGTCCTATAGTGGAATGATTCAGACAACTCAAACATCCATATTCAATATCCTTTTGACTAAATATCTAAACCAACGTTCTATTACATAAAACTGAATAACAAAACAGTGGATCCACCGATTATGAACGCCATTATGACATATGAACAGCAGATGTGTCAGTTCCTATAATAGCCTTACTTAGTGTGGTTGACTATCTCTTATGTCAATGAATTTAGCGAATTCAGAATCTTTGCATTTGCAAGAGGGCACTGACTGTTTTTCCCTTTTAACAAGCACATACTTTGCTGGAGCCATCACGTTTTTATTTCTTTTCAGATTCTGGACAACGAGTTACCGGACTACCCATCAGAGGGAGCAGTGGATGGCTCTCTCGCAGAAGTGCAAGCAAGACTGAAGTACAAGCCGCTGGACTCCACAATACTGCCCAAGCCCGAAGCTAGAAAAATATCCAAATCTGATATGGAAAAGCACAGAAAAAGAAGGCGGAGACGAAGGAGGAAGGACCGACGGTTACCCTACGCTTGGGGAAAAGGTAGTTTTTAATATTCTGGTACTTTATACAGTGTAAGAAATGCATCGTAAATAAGATATCAAATAAGATATCAAATATTAATCCAATGTAATCTAAATTTTTTAATCTCAGTTTCGCAAGTTGTTGATCGTTCTCAGAGAAATAGCCTTTTTTGGTGAAAAAAAGAGTTAATTTTATTTGTTTATTATTGGTAAAATCACATGATAATTTAATTTTTTGCGAAATCAGGTTAGACAGTTTCATTATTTTTCGAATACTCGTTTAAGTGCACGCAGTTGTGCTGTCCAATATACATTACGTATCAAATATATGTTTGTTCATTCATGCTGATTGCTTAAATGAATGCACTTTGCAGTCATACAAAAATACAAATGTTACTTGAAGCATAGTAATTTGGTCAAGTAACACGAATGATCACACAAAGCATTTTCTTTCTTTCACTAAAAACCGAAATTCCTCCATTTAAGTTACGATTTTCTCTGACTACTCAAAAGATAATATTAAATGAAACTATTGTGTCAAAAATACCATTTTGACATACTTAGTTAATTGATAAATTACTTTTTCAAACAAACTGCTAATAAAGAGTAAACGATATTAATGGAAAGCTACCGATGGTATGCATCTGACTAAACAGCTAATGCAGGTTCTTGTCTAGATATTAATTGCGGACTTTCAACTTTGTCCAGTATAGGCTTCTAAATATTTTAAAACTGCAAAAGACCTCTATAAACTCATTGAACATTTAAGATGTAAACTATTTGATTTTGATCACTGTCTTCGAACCTAAATATTTGAAATTTTATTTTACTGTGCTTTATTATAATTATTGTTTTGTTTGTTTGTTCCTGTAAATGTTACATAGATTATTATCTAGAGAGATTTTTTTTTCAACTTCAGAAATATGTTTTATATTTTTTTGTTTGAAATGTATGAACGAGTCCAAAATACACTTTAGACTCTCCAAAAAACGGAATGCACTGGGATTCTTTCATCTGCCTCTGTAAGCAGACTAGTCAAGATATTCATTACATTTCATTATTCATCTCTTTTCGTGAGAGTAGACGGAGTTGTACAAATACACATACGTAACATACATAAATTTTTGAGCAATCAATGCATATTTATGTATGTATACGACTGTTATAACATGAACAGACAGACAAACAAACCGATGCCATAGTATTTTTCGTTTTCTTATGATATAAATAAGAAAAGTGATTATGAAAAGCTACTTTATAATGATGGGCGAGCACTTAAAAATCCTGCATCGTATTCATAGTCCTTTATCGGCTTTTAACGAGTTATGAGACTTAAACATTTCCTCGCCTCACCATGGCACAGTGGTTATGTCACTGGAAATGGCAGCCGGGGAAGTGTGAAGGTCCCGGGTTCGGATGCCATCGAGCGTCCGTCGACCTAACCGTTTGGAGTTTTCCGTGGTTTTCTCTGAAACTTAACATAAATACGGGTTAGGACACCTAATAGGGCTATCACACTAAGAAAAATCCGACCAACTTTCCTTGCAAATCAAGTTTCCGGTGGATTTTCTCCGCCGTTACCTTGACGACCGCGAACTCCAACTTTTTCCTTTCCGAAGGAAAAAGTCCGAGTCGGACGGAAATTTCGGCCCATCAGAGTACTTCTTCCTGCTACGTCATAAGCAATTTCGAGCAATGGCGACTATGTTCGAAGCTTGGCAGCTTGGCTCGATGTCAGAATCACGTGTAAATAAAATTATGGCCGCGTTCAAGTGGACTTTGGAATTAGAGATTGCTGCCCATCCGATGCTGCCGAAATTGCTGCCTATCCGATGTAAATATACCAACGCACGATAAGTAAAATAAGAACCTGCACGCCAAAACAGCGGTGCGATGACTATTTGGCGTCGGAGAGAGTTTGTTTACTTTTGCAACCGTTAAAGATAACCACGCCTTCAAGTCAGTCGGAAAAGTTGGTCCAGCGCGAAGTTGCTCGGATTTTCCCTTTAGTGTGATAAGGCCATTAGAAAGACCCCCACGGAGGGCACTCCCGCTTGTGTTGTCCTTCTGACGAGGATTTATAAGCGGGTTTCTCGGTCGAAGCACACAAATCCGATATACATGTTCCCAACAACAACAACAATTTTCTCCCAATTTGTAATTTTTCTTTTGCTTTCGTGCGACTCAGGCTGGTGGAAGGTGGACTCCAAGAGCGGCCCCGACGTGGAAGGGGACGAGGAGGAGGACTACGAGGACGATGAAGGCGAGGACGAGACGATCTGCCAGAAGAGGAAGATGCTGGTGAGCTTCGAGGAGATCGGCTGGGGAGACTGGATCATCTCCCCGAAGACGTTCGACGCGTCCTACTGCTCCGGAGAATGCCCGCACCCCTTGAAGAAAGTGAGTTCTAACCTCTAAACCCTTTTAACGCGCAGTGTTCCCACTCTGGGAAACACCAATCTCTGCAAGTTTTGAGTGTTGCCGGTCACGAAGAATAGATTGGATTTCCATAAAAATAATTGCGGGTGACATAGCTACACAGAGAATCCTTTAACTTTTTTTAGCACGTCATTTCCCGTAAAAAAAATGGTCACGATTATTTTTTAACAGCACTGACATTTGCTGAAAAATGAAAGAATGCGAAAACAGCTGGATCGATTGCCCAATGCTGAAAAAAGGGCGGCCGTTGCCATCGCTCTACTTAACTACCAGCAAGATAGCGGACGATCGAAACGTTCATCGCGTGCCACAGATCTAGAGATCCTTTTTTGACGACAGCTGGCTATGCGGCACAGCCAGCTGTCGTCACTTTAGCCAGATGATCTATTTATTCAAATTTTCAGTTTTGTTCAAATAAACTAATTTATTTTGATAATATATTGAAAAATTGATAACCGTTTGATTTGCTTTTTTTTTTTCTCCAGAAAGTACAGTCTTCTAACCATGCGACAATCCAGAGTCTTGTTCAGTCACTGGGGCTGAGGAAAGGCATTCCAGGTCTGTGCTGTGTTCCAGAGTCGCTTGCTCCCGTCTCTCTGCTCTACTACGATGAAAACAAGAACATTGTTCTGAAGAGCTACCCTAACATGAGTGTGCAGAGTTGTTCGTGTCGTTGAGAAATTTCCTTTACCCCCCGTTTTAAATTCAGCATCTTCTTTAAGGCGGGTTTACAGTGGTCTTAGATGATATGCTTGTGTGTCTTTGCACGTAATTAACTTAAATAGGCTCCGTTGATGTTACAGTTAATACAGTTTCGTAATAATAAGGGCAAGAAAAAGGTGGTGTTGCTGTAGAAAGCATTTTAAGCAATCTGTAAAGTTGTACAGCAGGCATAACTTGACAGTCCTTACTCCATAAAGATATGAATACGGGAAGGTGGCATCAGCTATCTTCAGCATTGGTGGGATGAAGTATCTGTGAGAGAAGTTCTCCAACCTCATGAGACCGTGTCCATAAATTTTGCGGACGTCGGATTGTAATTGTTTTAGTCCGGCTGGCCAAAACATTTAGTTGGTCCCTTTAAAGAGTAATTACACTTTTTTTTTGCAGTTAAAAGCTAAGTAATATTTTTACACATTTCATGATATTTATATAATTGTATGATTGTCATTAAAATTAATATGAATGTCTAAGTAATATGGAGGCTCGGTTACAGTTTTGTCTTCACTTTCAGATAGGGGATGGCAACTCAACGTATTCATATCTCTATGTGCGGCAAAGCCAGTTAGACCAAAAATAAGTTCTTTAGCTATGTGGCATGCATTTCTCGAATCGATAGACCATGTTTCTGGTAGTTAAATAGAGAGATGACAACGGCTGCACTTTTGCAGCGTTGGGGCTGATTTTTTGCGACTAACATAGCAGTGAAAATGGTGGAATTAGGTGGTTTCACGTCGCAACCACAGAGCGTTAAAGGGCAAAAGCTGTCAGGCGCATGATCTGTCCTAATTTGTAAAGTGCATCAGCAAACTGTTTTTAAAGAAATGCAGTAAGAATTATATTGAGTAATGTACGCGCTAACAGCATGCAGTATTTAAAAAGACATAATATAATTTTTACAATAAAACTGATATTATCAGATAGCCCGTTATAAATTTATAACGTTTAACATTTTTTTGCAATAATAGATAGTGCACCAATAAGACTCACCACCACAATACAGCATTTTTCTGCGCTTTCGTACTCTGTAAGATTCATTTGTTTCAAATGAATGAATAATAAATCATTGATTTTAAGGATGACTAAGACGTTCTGTGGCTAAGAATTGGTTGTTTCAAAAAATTAAACAGTATTCATTTTTGCTTTATTTATTTATTCTTTAGCTAAAATCTGAATTAGTAAGCTTCCCTCCCCCTCATTTTAAGTATGTTCCTCTTTTAGTTAAGACATAATTTAATTCATACGCCTGTTAAAATTTATTCTTACAAATTATTTAAAACTGAATCTAAAAAATAAGGTACAAGGCTAGAATTCTTTTTAAAGTGTGGCATTTGTTACATTTCTAAGTGAAAAAGCTCGTAGCTTCATAATGACACACTGTAAACCCCCCTTTTTTCATTTTAAATGCATAATGTAACCTTTTCTCTGCAAGAACTAAAATATTTACTTTTTAAAAACCTTAATTTTATTATAAAATTTTATTGTAATATTTTAGAACTTTCTTATAAAAAAAACTTTCTGTTTATTCTTAATGTTCACTGCTGGATGATTGATGATTTTACATTTAGATGAAAATTTAAGCAAGAGAAATGTAAACGGAATTTCGACAAAAAACATATTTAGAAAAATTAACTCTAAATATTTCTCAAAAAACTTATATAAAAGGAGGAGGTAAGTATGATATTTTTGAAAGATTTGGACCTCTATAGTTTTTATGATCTACAAAAGTTTTTATCATCAAAATTTCATCTCTAAATCGTGTAAAATATGAGAAATAATCGCTAACGAAAATTTACTTAGATCAGTGTCAGTAAATAAACAACGTTTGCAATGATTAAATGACAGTTTTTTTCTATACTAACTGTACATTAGATTTATTTCATAGTTAATTGCGCTGATTTACGGGAAACAATGAAACGTTGCATTGCTTATGATGAAAAGGTTGCATTGGGTGTCTTTGTAGATTATCATACTTTAACTAAACACACTACAATAAAATTGATGCTGAATATTTACTCTTGATGTAGTGGTAAAATGTTCAAAAATATGTACATTCCTTTGTAATTATACAATCTTTTTACAAGATAACTGTTTTATTATTACTTTTTGTTAATATAATAGCATATGTTATACATGTTTTCAGAAATAACGAAATGCAATTTTAAAATGTTCATTCCCTTCTTTGAACAAGAAGAAATTTTAACCTTCATCTTTTAAAATTAGAATTATTCTACGCATTCCATTTATAATTGAAAATTTATAAGTAGAATAATACAATAAATAGAGCAATATTGCTTTCTGTAATGATTGAAATGTAAAATATTTTATACTAGTCATTTTATAAAAGATATGATTTGTTGGGCACTACCAGTGTTTGAAAGGATGTAAATCTAATAGGAAAATGAATAGTTTCAATTATTATTTTTTATCGCAAAATATGCATTTTTTTATTTTGAAGGCACAAGAATAAAGTTTGTCGAATAGTTTATGGATTAATTTTATGTAAAATACATATAAATTTTTAGGCAGTAAAATTCTTGCTGTATAAAACTAGGATGCTTATTGAAAGAAGACCAGATACCAACATTAGATTAAAGTAAATTAAATTTACATATAGGCATTATTTATCTGTTAACGTAATCCTTGTTTTATATATTTAGATTTTATTGATGACTGTATAACAAAATCATAGTTCTCTAAAAAAATATTCCTTATTGTTACACATAAATTATTTTACTATCTTTAACATTTATAAAAGTTTTATGCGATTTAAATGTTACAATAGTTTTTATCTAATGAAAATTCCACACCAGTTTACTTCATGAAGTATAAAGATGTAAAATGGTGCTAACGAAAAACTAGTAATTCATTTAATGTGTGCTGTGGCTAGGTTTTACTTGTAGCTAATACTTTTTAGTACTTCATTTCAAATCAATCTGTTGAAGATTACAGGTACGACAATCTTGAATATTTTAAATTAAACACGAGTTGTATTGGTTTTTTGAAAAATAATAGTGGATTCGATATGAAAATGAACAATTTACTTTTATGCTTTATCCTCATAGCGAACAATTGTCTTCTAAGGCTTGCTTATGAAAATAAAGAATTGGTATCAACATTGGAATTCGTATCCTATCTGATGTCAGCATACGAGACACACTTAAAAGAGTTATCGCTCAGAAGTAAAATTCGAGGAACTTTCTTGCCAAACAACTTTTAGACCGATTTGAATTTGTGATTAAGGCAAAGCTACGGATGGGCTACATGCCTAGGATGAGGGGTGCCTTGGTCATATGACTTACTAAGGAGTTTTAACGCGTATTCACGTTACGCAGAAAACCAACCAATACTCCAGTCCAACAGCCGCGCGAAGGGCCGGAACACGGAACCTTCACACTTCAGCCGTCTACCATTTCGAGCGACTTATCCACACGACCATGGTGCGGTTTTAGACCGATTTTCTCTATCGCTTAACGACGGCGATCTCCAACCAATGAACGATAGAGAAAATTGGTCTAAAAGTTGTTCGGCAAGAAAGTTGCTCGGATTTTAAGCAAATGTGATAACCCCTTTACAGTGTTGCACTGAACTGAAATGCGATCATAAGAATGAAAAAAAATATATATATATATATATGTATACGTATCAAAATACGAGTTCTTTATTTGAGAGTATCAGCCTTTTATTATACTGTAGTTCACTGAAATATATTTGACATTTCCTAGAACTTTGAGAAAACTGTGAATATACACTGTTTTTTAGAAAATAACTTCAAATATAGAATGAATTTGCGTTTTCTGAATTATGCAATTTCTTAGTGATGCAGCAGACTTTTTTTGTATAATTTTGTACGGAAGTTATTCTAAATCAGAAAAGAAGATGCTTCAGATAATCACTAATAATACTAAGTAATGAGTAAAAACAAATATCATTGAAAATTTATCATTTATAGAGACGCTTGAAATTTAAAAGTTGTTTTATCTGACGAATTTCCCTTAATTTACAAATAATAGCTCTCAGTACTGTATTTTCGAGTTTGTATTTATAGTTTAAATATAAAATGTAAATACTAAAAATTATATTTATACTACTTTTCTGAATGTAATCACATATTAAAAGGATTCAACACGTATTTCATAAATCTGGTTTAACAGCATTCAAATGTTTTTGTCGTTATTAAAACGAGCCTAATTAGTAATCATTTTTTCTGAAAATTTTTAAAAAAAACTTACGAATTTGGCATTAATACATATGAAGTAAATGAGAGATATACAACTTTGTGTGTGTTATTTTAGAATTACTTTTTTTCAATCTATGACAGTTCTGTATCAGTTTAGAATATCAGAAACTCAAGCTTGTTTCGAACTATTAAACATTACATCGCTGGGACACTCAACTAACGGTGTTGGTTCCACTATTACTTCGCACATGTAAAAACTGTAGCAGAATTTCTCAAATTATTTCAGTTTTTAGATAATAATAAATCTTTAAATACTTAAATATTGCAGCACTATAGTAATTATAAAAAAATAACATTTCTTTTTTCATTATTGCTCGTATTTATTTTCGAAGAAAAACTTATTTGCATCGAGTTATTTAATATATTTTTTTTTTCACTACGCCAATCCCTCCTAGATTTTGAAAAGCATTTTATGTATTATAGTTTTAAGGCAGTTCTTCATACGAAAGCCAGTAAAATTAAGACTTTTTTCAAGCCTTGCTTGACTAACTAATTAGGAGAAATCAAATTTGAGAAATTCTGGCTGGTCACAAAACTAATCTGTTTGCTACTTTAGATCTTTATACAAGAAGTGTTTTTACTGTCACCTACGATATATGTAGCGTTCCTGAATAAAAATGGTTATTTCACCTTTTATGATTTGTTTATTTTGCCTTTAGAAAATACCACATGTACCACTAAATACCTATGAATGAAGGGAGGGGAGGGGGTAAATAAATGGTGGGTGATAGTATGTTAGAAGACGTGCTTAACGAATTTGAGTATTTTTAGCTTCTGAAAAAGTAAATATCAGTCCTTCAGAATCAATAATATAGTAGGAGTTATGAGTAAATTTCACGCAAAACTGAAAACTGAATCACAAAAAACCATAAAATAATAGCACTTTTTTTTTGTGTATGTGTGTATACGCGAGTCCGTTTTCAAACAGCACACACTCAGAAAAACTGGTCTTATACACTAATTCATCGCTCATTTTTCAACGAATAATTTCTGTAATCCATGATAATGTAATATTTCCGTGAATTTTTCTTCCCGAAATCTGAAGAAGATGAAAAAAAATTTTTGAATCTGAAGAAGTTTCTTCAATTGACTGGAGAAAAAATAAGTATATTCGTCAAACAACGGAGATATTCCAGCAGCATTTGAAAACGTTATATTTCAGTGAATTCTTTCCGAATATCAGAAGAAAGGAAAAAAATTCTTTGAGTCTAAAGAAGTTTTTCAGTTTACAGGAGAAAAAAGAAACGGATATTCGTCAAATAACGGAAATATTCGGGCAGCTCTGTTGATAGTAAAATTTCTATGAATTGAAGAAATAATTTTTGAGAGTTTATTTATAAAGACGAAGTATAGTTTCAACATGTCTGGCGAAGACTGTAGAGCAGTTTTAGTGGGTGATTTTAATATGAATTTCGATTCCAAAGAAAGGTTTTACGAAATAAGACAGACAAACATGACAAACTCATGAGTTATGATGGTTTTGCTGGTCAAATACGAGACATTCATAGATTATGATGAAATTTTTAACATAATGGAACAAAGAAGACAGAAAGGGTCGATAAATAGATTATGATGCACTTTACAACATAATTTAATGAGATTGAAAAATAGAGGAGACACATAGATTATGGCGCATTTTCTAACCTATTGAAACAAAAAAGACAAATAGAACCTATGCAGGGATTGCTATGCATTTTCCAACTTAATGAAGCAAAAAATACAAATAGGGTGGATGCAGTACTATGATACACTTTTAATATATAACATATTAATGAAATGCAAATTTAAAATATTATAGCGTTTCAGATTTCTTAAAGCATTTTTTATAATTGCGCTTCTTTTGGAAAGTAAGAACGCCAGAAATCACTCCAAATTTCCTTATATTGTTGAATTTAACACCATAAAAGGCAACAATAGATTCTGATACTACGATAACTGTAGTATTAAAAATAGAATATGATACTCAGTATTTATTTTAAATAGATAAAGGTAAAATGTACTTAGAATGTATTTAGTGCCGTTTTCATTAAAATCAATAATAATCATTTTACCACCAAAAGATTGCTTTTTACACGAGGAAGTCGTAAAAATCCGCAGCAGAGAAAGCGCCCTCTGACGTAGGATTATTTGAGATTTTTATTTTTCAGCTATTACGTTGCACGCCTATTTTCTAATTTTGATCCATGTGTGAAGCTCTCACCTACCCACGGGCTACCTCCCTCATCTATCCTCATAAGCAAACTAGTGCAAAGTTCTACAAAGAAAAGTGAATTTTCTTTTTTATTCATTCTAGTAAAGGTATAACGCTTAAATATTATCGTTAGGAGGGAAAAAATTTATCTTCTCCGATTGAATAAATTACTCTTAAGTATACGAGTACTAGAAATACATGTGAAATATTTCTCATGGTACAACAGTGAGCTAGCAATACTTGTTATATAGTTGTGTTATATAGAGCAATTGTTCAGAGATTCTCTTTGTAAACAGCAATAGAGATACAGTCAAAATCACGAGTCATTTCCAAGATTAAGCGATCATTATAGCACTACAGTCTACGTGAAAAACAAGGCCGGTCAAAGTTAATCTCAAACGACCTATTTCTTCTGCATACACTACAGAAGACATATAAGGATAGATATAAGATGTAAAATTAGCCATATAAAATACCCCTGATTTATAGTGAACGCATGCAACCAAAGTTTATGATGAGCAATAGAATAAACATAACAAGCTAAGAACTGCTAAGTGGAGGAAATAGTTACCAGTTTTGCCATAAATATTTTTGCATTCTTCCCAGAATCATAAAATTCTACAATTTTATTCCGATAGTTTTCAATTACTTTTTTTACACAACTTAATGCATAACGTAACAGTATGACTAGTACTGCTAGGAAAAGTTCAGCTTTTAGGAAAGGCAAACCTCACCAATACTACTAAGCATTATTACAAATATTGTTCGAAGATTCCAGATAGGTCATAATCTGGGACAACTGTTCTTTTATCCTGCCATTTGTAGTTACGTCTCAGGGATGAAGCAACAACTTGCTTCCAGTTTACATGCATCGTGTTATAAAAGATATCCGGGTAGTTTTACTTTAGGGTTTCCATTTTACGAAGCAAAAATTAAACAAAAATAGATAGCTGTTCACTTTCGGAGAGATTTTCTCAACGCATCTCACATTTTCACAACTATTGGGTAAAAAATGAAATAAAATAAAATGAAGTACAACGGCATGTGCTCATTAATTAGGAGTCAATATTAACTTCATTTGTCAGAAGACATACGTTAACTTTAAATACCTATAAAATATGTTTTTGATACTTTCAACATTTCACATATGCGTAACATTTGCAACTTCTTGAATTTTTACATATAGCAATGTATTTCAAAATTCAGCATTTGATATTTATATAATTTACAAGGCTTTTGGCTTCAAACTGTGTGAAACACTTGCCTTCCATTTGTTCTTTTTTTAAGGGAGAAATACACAAATACTTGATTATAGTACTCATATTACAGCCACGTAAGACAGCTCCAGTTAAAGAATATGGAACATAAAACCACAGGTTGGTGTGGTTTTACTCGTATATCGTTGGCATCGTTTGATAAAAAATAATGCAGCTTCGAAAAATTACTTTGGTATGATCAAAGAAATGCAACCATAGTGATTGAAAACTTCATTATACTGCTAGAAACTAACAACCCAGTATATCTCTTAGTACAAATGTATCAAAATCACTTATATCAATAAACTATGTAGAAAATAGCTCAAAATCAATGTTGCCAACTCCACCGGAGAAAAAGTGGCTAGAATAAAAGCAAAAAGTGGCTAGAAATGTCTAAAAAGGATTTAGAGCTGAGAAAAAAAATATTCATAACTGATTCCAGTAACAAAATAAAATACTGTTACTTTGTTTACTTGTAGACAGGATTTACATTCACAACAATTTTTGTGTTCTGAACTTCAATACCTCCATAGCTACCTATAAAAACTAAGCTTGGTTTAAATATCTTCAGGGATTTCACCAATATTAAAATCTCTATCGGAAAGATCTATGAAAGATTCAATACACGCTGAATGATTTTATTCTCATTCATTGGAGCTAAATTTCTTAACGAGAGAACATCCATAATGACATCCTTAAACATTGCCCTTGCACATGTGAGACATTTTTTTAACAGATAAATATTTTAAATAAACTCAACTTTCAAATATAAGATGCAGGAAACAGAATAAAATAACTAATTTTAAGCTTATCTGTAACAAATAATAGCATATAGAACGTCGAACTTCGTATGCACCAAAAGAACATGAGTACAGTACGGTGCATTTTAGAACAAGTCCCGTGACTAAGAATTCCGAGCTTCGCATACAAATGATCACGTGATATTTCAGTGCCATAGCCTTTCTTTTTTGTCTGCTACGGACAGTCGTCCGTGAAGTTTTATTTCGCTGCCGCAAATTGGATGTGTTGAGACTACTACTTTTCAGTAACCGATCTACTCAAGAAAAACTCAATCTGTTTATGATGTCCGATTTGAGCTACTCGAGGACATAAACAAGGTGTCCATACTGTCCATACTTCCAACCTGGGTAACTCGAGAGTTACCCAAACTCCCCAAAGATTTTCCTTGGGATGTTTGAGGAGATAGATCACATGACTTTTACATTCTGTTTTCGTTCTCTCCGCTGGGTAGTAAACACGCGCCTCCATATTTTTTTCGTATTAACTACCCAAGAATACTGTCTACGATGCCAATCTCTCCGAGTAGCTTGTGTTTTACTTGAGATTTACTCGAGGCTTACTCAAAAGTGGCAGTATGAACGCACCCAATGTCTGCCTTTTTAAAAAAGTCCATAATTGTGAAATTCTATACATTTAAGTTTGCGCATGCGAATTTTAAATAAATTTAAATGACATTTAATAATGCAAATAAAAACCACAGATACGGAAATAAAAACCACAGCAAGCGGAACCGACAGTATGATCAGCGACAGTTGAAAATGGCGTGACATGGTCAGAAATTACTTAAAACAGTAAGAATATGTATAAAATAGCTACTAGTGACTTTTTCGAAAATTTTTGGCTAGTTAGGTTCTGATAGTGGCCAGATCTGGCCAATGGCGTTGCCAAGAGGAGGGAGAGGGGTCCAGCACCCCTTACCCTCCGAAATGAGAGGGACAGACACGGGAAAAGGGATCTTATAACCATTTTTTTAAATTGATATATGTATGACATTCGAAGGGGAAATTATGCCGCCCCCCCCACTCGAAAGAAATAAAAAATAAAATCCTGGCTACGCCACTGGATCTAGCCACAAAATGGTTAAGTTGGTAACCTTGCTCAAACTGTGTAACATTTTAATAAACTGCACTCTTCGAAACTGATTCTAGGCTGATCCGTCTGTTTAGAGAACGAACTTTGAAGTATCTTCTATTATTGTTTTATCAGCTGGAAATACAGATCCAACGCCCAATTTGTTCCTCTTAATTGTTGTAAATTTGTCATTTAATTTCTCCCTTTGTCTTTTTTTGGAAATTATCCGGAAAATTTCCAATTTATAAGTTAATCCTTTGTTCTTAATTTCTCCTCCTTATCATTACTTCGCGCCATTTCACATCGTTATCACAAAACTCAATTTGTTTCACTTTAATGCACAGATAAACAGTAACGATCAAGGAATCTTTTAGGAGTTTCTTAATACAGACTAATGCAACAAATTTGAAACATATGTACTACAGACTGTAATCATTAATCTTATTTTTCAAAAACTTCCTTTAGGTATAATAAATAATTTTCAAAAATACGATACAGTGTTTGTAAACTGGTACATTAATTCTGATATACACATTAGTCAAATAACGGAGCTATATATTCGATGTATATTGTTGCTATGTAGTTCTTATAAGAATTATATTTATATGCATAATGAAAGTAGATTTTTCGTACAAATATCAATCCAATTTCATACTTTGATTTAAAATGATCAAATGGAAATACTTTTCACCAAGTCCTGCAGTGGCCTAGTCGCTAAGCTACGTACTCATAGGAACACGGAAAGTGAAACATCACTGGCTTGGCCAGTACTTGGGAGGGTGGAAACCTCTCTCGGCTGGCTGCTGAGGAAATGTGAACGCTAATGGGAGCTGGTGCACGTAAAATCTGTTCGTGGCTCCAATGTCCTACATGCTCAAAAGATATCTAATGGGGGTGCCCATTTCATGTGCTAGGTCTCTCTCATCTGGAATTGGTTCAAAACTTAGAGACCCAGGGAAAAGTCGGACTTCCTCCCAATGGAGCTTATTAAAATGGAAACCATTCATTTTCGAAAATCGTCATCCTATGAGGAGATCTGGCATCTTTTAACCCTTTGAGGCTGTGCGCAGCCAGCTGCGTCAAAAAAGGGTCTCTAGATCTGTGGCACGCGATGAACGTTTCGATCGTCCGCCATCTTGCTGGTAGTTAAGTCGAGCGATGGGAACGGCTGACATTTTTCAGCATTGGACAATCTATCCAGCTGTTCTCGCATTCTTCCATTTTTTCAGCAGATGACAGTGCTGTTAAAAATAATCGTGACAATTTTTTTTTACGGGAAATGACGTGCTAAAAAGTAAAGGACTCTCGTGGAGCTATATCACCCGCCACTATTTTTATAGAAATCAAATCTATTCTTCGTGACTGGCAACAGTCAAAACGTCAGAGTTTGGTGTTCCCAGAGCGGGAACTTTGCGCGTTAAAGGGTTAATGGTTGCCAGAGTGTATAAGAAGCAACAACAACTTTTTACTAATTAATACAATCCCTTAAAGATAAATGTGACAATTTTAGGTTTTCCCACACATTGTTAACGATAAATATCGTCCGCATGCTCTGGAAATGACTTCATCTAGCTTCATTGGTGACTGGATTTACGTGGTATAAGCATGACTACTTGGAGATATTGAGAATTAAAAAAAATTTTTTTGGACATTCCTCATCGTTTTCATCTCAGTATTCCAAAACAGTATGAAGCAAATAGAAAAATTCCCATCCGACGATTTGGATGTCATATTTCACGAAAACTTCAGGCTTGAAATAATCGCTTGCTAAAGCAGCATCTTCATCTGTTTGAATTAAGATGACATATGATCAAACGTATAATTTAAGTTTTTATGAAACTATTAGATTCATAGATTTTGCCGTTTTTCCTTTTTATTTTTATAAATATTAACGACGGTAATTCAGAACTATTCGTCCCGTTTAGCCAGATATCCAGTATATGTTTCATCCGACATACTCGTCGCAAGATACACAACAATTTTATATGTAATTTAATCATTAAAATCAGCAGTTATTCCTTTATATGGACACGTAACCATCAAAATAATCTAGCATTGAGTGCCCCGAGGGCAGAGGTCTGCGCCGCACGAAAATTCGCGGCGGCGGCGTAACGACATCAGAAACCCGTGCACACACAGATATATTGTGTGTATAAATGGGCGCTAAAAATGAGATTTTTTTAAAGACTGGAATTTTTATGAAAACTAGTCAATCTTGAATGATGTTGTACGATTACGGCCAATTAGCTACACGTGGGCTTTAGGCCGAGTGGTGGGGTGTAGGTAGAGATTACAGTTGTGTTCGGGCTCGATTATATTTGTTTTTAATATGCACTAACGGCAAAATTTATGATATTCTATCAATGAAGTAATTGACTTTTATTTATTTATTAGCAGAAATTTCGGGCTCAGCCTCCGACTTAAGGGGAGTTACAACCTTTAAACCTTCAAAATATCGAAAAAACTATTATTGCATTTTTCAAAAATTCGAATCTTTCTGAATAGTATGCTTCAAACTACATGAAAATATTCCTATTACAACGCGAGTCATTGCAAAAGAAAATGTGGATGCAATGGCGTTTAAAGAAGGGATTTAAAACTTTTAACGCGTTTTTCTCAAAACTGCTTTTTGCGACTCGCGCGCATGATTGTAAAAAAAACTTATGCAGGTATTATCTTGAAACTTGTTGGGTAAGTACGTGTTATTAATGTCTATAACCTACACCTGTTTTTTCATGTTTTTGCACCTATTTATAATTTAAAAAAACATTTTTATGTTATGAAAAGTAAAGATTTTTTCATTTTCTTTTTTTATTGAACCCTGAGGGGAAAAAATTGAAAATTAAAAATATTATTTAGGTGTAGGTTATAGACATTAATAACACGTACTTACCCAACAAGTTTCAAGATAATACCTGCATAAGTTTTTTTTCCAATCATGCGCGCGAGTCGCAAAAAGCAGTTTTGAGAAAAACGCGTTCAAAGTTTTAAATCCCTTCTTTAAACGCCATTGCATCCACATTTTCTTTTGCAATGACTCGCGTTCTAATAGGAATATTTTCATGTAGTTTGAAGCATACGATTCAGAAAGATTTAAATTTTTGAAAAATGTAATAATAGTTTTTTCGATATTTTGAAGGTTTAAAGATTGTAACTCCCCTTAAATAATATCGCTCCAGCGGGCTCGAATTAAAAGTCCTCGGGCTCGGGGTTTAAAAAATGAGCTCGAACTCATCCCTAGATGGGTGTCCCCTAGAGGGGTGTCCCTAGAGGGCCTTCCTGAGGGGTCCTAACCCTATCTACACTAAGTTTTGCAGGAAATCATTGAAGACTACGAAAACTACTGAAAACAAGAACACTGAAATCTACGGTTAGGTTGGCGGACGCGACCTGGTTTTGAACCAGAATTACCGTTTTGAACCAGAATTCCGTCTCCCAGTTCAGAGCGCTGTGCGCTCGGCAACTTATGGGGCTCCAGAGTATAAGTTTGCCGTTGTGGTACACTTTAAAAATATTTCTACTGCAAAACTAAAGCAATAGATTTTATCAAAATCGGATAGGTTTATGTTGTTTTATGGCACATTCACGATGCATTCAGTTATCAATATACGATTGATACATTATTTGCTTTTCATCGTTTTTTCTCCCCTCCACAGCCTTCTCATGAACCATTCCAAACCTATAATGTTCTTTTGAGGTGTAATGCAATGTATAAACAGTTTTTAAACCAATCAAATTACGTCATTGACTTAGAAATTTAAATTGTATCTTTACAGGTTACTAGCCTTAAGAAGTGTCCAGAAAAAAATAAGCAGTTGAAAGTTTAGGTACAATTTTTAAAAAAGTTTTGAGGCCGATTGCACGCCACGGTGTAAAATCAGCGTTCTAGACCTCGGCGGCGCAGACCTCTACCAGAGGGCCAGTAGTAGTTCTGGTCTTAGTAATGACAAAAGCTTGTGGCATCAAGTGACCGTCCATTGGGGAAGAAAAGTTCTATGTAAATTTGTCGCACCAAAATCTATTATAATGATCTTAAGGGCAGTTTTCCTTGAAGTTTTACTCACAAAAAAGAGTTAGATTGTAAAATTATAAGTAATTTATATTTTTTTGCCCTTTGCCGCAGCTTAAGTGTTTAAGCTGAAACCCAAGAACTTCACTAGCATCCAAAAATTTTCGCGGTACTGTATGGTAAGTGTGACCGTGGATACATGTTAAGATTTTTTCACTGTGGTTTGATTACTAAAAAGTCCATTAGGATATTCCTGTCAAATAATCTTGCATTTATCTGAACATTAAAAAAGCCAGATATGAGTACCTTATAACGAGAACTTAAAAAGTGAAACTCTAGCTTTGACGTAGTAGCCAAACAGCAATTTTAGGTTCACATTCTATCACTTTTTCAAAACGACAGTTGATTATTTTTTAAATACATTTTTGTCATGTACTTTGAATAGAATTTACAAGGGATGAGTGAACATCAGGCAGAATTTATAAACGCAAATCCGCATTGCAATATGAGTAGTTAAAAGACTTCTGAGCTGTGACAACAATCAGAGCCTACCTCTGAAGTGATCGGAAGCTCAATCTTGTTTCCCCCCCCCCCTCCCCTTTTTGTTTGGGAAAAGTAAAGTTTTTTCATGATTTTTTCTTTGATAAAAATATTTTATTCGTTGAAATGAAATTTCATTGATTTAATTAGTTCTAAAGATTTCCTTTGATATAAATATTTTTATTTATTAATCTGAAATTTTCCTTTGATAAAAATATTTTATTTATTAATCTTCACGATAGTTTAGTACATTGTAACGAGATTTTTCAATATTTTTGAAATTACTTTAAAAAACAAGCTAAAAACATTACCTTACTGGAATATTAAACTTTATTTGTTTAGAAGTACTTTTCATTGGATATGTTTTTTTTTTTTTTTCTCTTCCAGAAATTCTTTGTTTGTTTTGATAACATTATAAAAATCAGCATGAAAGTTCACAATTAATTTTGATATTTAGAAGATGTTAAACATTATGTACTGAAAGTCTACCCCTTTCTGCCAACGAATTGTTCCCCATAACAGAAAAAAATCTCTCAACTAGAGCAGATGTCCCCGGCAAAGACATCGCAAACTTAACCAATTTAGAAATGTTGGGACTTGAAGTATCAGACTTCTGAAAAACCTTAAATATATCTTTCCACTTCCCTTCAACAAAAATCTTTATAGTAAAAAGATCAGTCATATACAAAATTTTGAATTCTTATTGAAGTTTTCAGTCATTTTTGGGCCGGCCCCCTTACAAATTCAGATGGAAGCTCAATTTTCCCGAGCCTTTTGGTAATCAGGCCCTGACAACAATCTAAAATGTTTATGACAATTTTTCTTAGAATCGAAATTAAGAGTATTGTAGTTTTGATAAAACGAATTCGGAAAGAAAATAATAGATAAGTAATGCCAATTGCAGTGGATATCTCTCTTGCTCTTTTGTGCGAAATCCAATTCCATCTGTCTAAAGTTGATTCGAACAGCAAGTTTTCTTCTTCTCCTCTTAACACTTGCTTCCAATAGAATCTCCTGCCGCGACCGTTTTCTTGAAATAATCCGGAAGCTCGAATGGCAGCAGTGAATAGGAAAAACAATACACAAAAACTATGAAGAGTAAAATAATAAAGTGTCAAGCCCATCCAAGGAGAAAAAGCCGGATAAATGCGCTCTTCTTTCGATTGTCCCTTTTCTCTGCGGAGTCCGGTACGGCTGCTTTTATGGATCAACGCTTTTGATCAGTTCGAACAAACAGCCTCTTTTGAGTCAGCACAAAAAGAGGAAAAGAACAAGCGGCAATCAATGGATCGCCTCCCGGTTACAAAAGAGGACACTAATCCGGCGGAATGACAAGGTCTGGACCTCAATTATCCGGCAACCAGATTCCCGTACGGTATCTCTCCCTATTCGCCTCTTCACTTCAGTTCTCCCCCCGCTGCCGAACCCCCGCCCGCAGCCAGCGCAAAACCCGAAGTAGAAAGAGGGATGAAATGCCGCGACTTTTCTCAGTGATTTCCGATTGAATTCGGTGAGCTTCCAATGAAGGACTGTGTTCGGTTGCTATGGCAACCCGGAACACCTAACACCAACAGCTGACGCTGAACAACTTCAATAAATGAGAGGCTTCAAAAGTCGGTCGGACCCGTTGCCACTTAGCAGCCGACAAAAAAAAAAAAAAAAAAAAAAAAAAAAATGCAGGGATTATTGATAAATAAACAAATAAATAGGAAATAAATATCTGAGTGTTCGAATCTTCTAACAAAAGAATTTATTTGCTTTTCTCTCTCCCTTCCTTGGTGTTTCTTTTTATCTTGTATTCAAGTGTTATATTCACCCTAAGAGTCTCCTCGACAGGCTAATTATGTGGCGAGCCTTCAAGAAAAATACTTCAAAGAGTTCTTTTTATACAGTCTGTATATATTCCATCGCTCTAGGGAACCTTCAAAATACTTTAGAAAAACGGAAAGTGTATTGCACAAAAGAAAGTGTGGATTAAAAATTGCCGACTATCAAGAATAAAGAAAAAATATTGAAGAATTTTTTTAATGATTTTTTTACCGCCTACTTTTTACATAGTCTTATCAAGTACTTGTTCTTTATAAACTTTAATTTTCGTCTGCTTTTATTTACTGGCATAATAAATTCAACTACTTACAAAATCTGCATTTGACATCGTAGCTATAAAAGCAGCGCGATCGGTTAAGTAGAATACTTCATGACTGTTTTTATTATTCTGTTTGTTTCCCTTTATTTAACTTTTTATTTTATCCAGACGCGTGCTACAAAAACAGTTTTGAAGAAAGAAAAAAAAAATGTTAAGAAGTTTGGGTATAGAAAAGAAATAAATATATATATTTATTTGTAAACAAGCGCAGAAAATGTACAGGTGAATTGAAAAGGTAAACATACGTAGAGTTTGCTTTACAGGAAGAATTTTTTTTAAGTTTGAAAGAAACCAAAAATTCTGTGGTTATGTTACATATTTTTGTACTCGTGATATTCAATAAAAACAGTAAAAATTGTTCCTAAGTGTGTTTAACCTTTTACATGTAGCGCAGCATTTTAAAAATATTTAATCAGAATACCTGAATAAAAAATTCGTTACTCAGTTTTGCGATCATACGATGGCCTGTTTTATAATTTTCTATCTGCTAGAGAATTTACCCTTTTCTTACTGATTACTATTTGGTAAACTAAATGCTAAATACTATATTATTTACAAACATTAACTATCATAAACATCACGATAAACCCGTAGTCATTTTCTCAATTTTTGTAGATTGGGTAGTTTGCATGTTTGCTAAAAATTACCTTTTTTAATAATGGTTAACATGTTTGTCGGAGTATACAAAACATTAGTTTTTCTGTTTTTGTCCTTCTGCAGTCGGACGAAATAAAATAAGGAAAAATATTCTAACATGAAAAAAAAATAACTACACCCATGCTTCATATGATTTACACTTAGCATATTCCTACTAGTAAAGCCTATAAATTCTTATATCTGGACCAGGATTTCTTAAACTTTTTGGTGTGGCTGTGGGGACCCCATAATATTTCGTAAGACCCCATAAGCATTGCAGAAATCCGACACAGGCGTGAGTGAAACTGTCAGTTCCTTCATTTGCACTCTGATATACTATTACGATTTCAGGTCGTTGACTTTTAATTTTAAGACATAGAGCAGTGTGAAAATGTTAAATAAGTAACAAACTTAAAAATATAATACAATTATAAAAATAAATTCAATTACTTGAGTAAATTCAAACATTAACTATATAGTCTGTCCATTAAGTGCAGCCACTTGGAAGGTCACTACAGAGAAAACCAACTTACTTCTAACAGTGCATATGCGAGTATTAATAATCAATGGGAAGAACGTGCCTGTTTTTTTTTTTTTTTTTTTTTTTTTTTTTCCCCAGATACTAGGGACCAAGGCCCTAGACTCGCTACGCTCGCTTTTCGTATGAGGCAATCGGTTCCTAATGAGGCTTATTCGTGAAAAAGGCATAATTTCAACAAGCGAAAATCAAAGGTTGGATCAGACAGAATGTTACCGAGCATTTTACAGCAGAAGTATCGGATTTTAAGTCAGCTTATCGGGTTCCTCGGAATTTTCCGAATCTGTGGACACCTTAGTCGAAACTCAAATCCCCACGGTTTAGGAGGAGATAGCCGAACAAGCTCTTGACAGCGGCTGCGGCGGCAGCGAAACTTTTTTTCTTTTTCTTTTTTTTTAGAATAGAGACATATTATCAAATCTCTTGGCAAAATAGTCAATACCGCAGGACGAAGCACTTTTTCTGTACACTTTATATTTAATCAACATTTTGATTTTATGGTGATTAAAAACAAAAATGTTGTGAAAGACAAAAATATAGTAAAATTATTAAAAGTTGATACTTCTTTAAGTATCAAAGTTGAAGAATCCTTAGCTACTTCTGCTGCAGGACCCGCGACTCACAGTTTAAGAAACTCTGATCTGACAAGAGAACCAGTAAATGCGAAACTGGAGATTCAGCAGGTAATGGTTTTCTGCTAAAGAAAACAGCCTAAAATTTTTGGTTTTAATCTTAATTAAGTGATATCAAATTTAAACCCATAATATTGGTGAAATTTTAGCACTGCTTCTTTAGAGAAATATTTCAAATACTCGATATATTCTTGTCACTGGTATCGGGCATTACGATATTCCAATGACGTATTTGCATGATAATTTTATTAATCTATTCAGAATTTTTTTTGTAAGCACACTAACGGAATTCATTATCACACTTAGAAAACTTTATATAAGTTTACATGTGGTTGGAAATACTAGCCTCAAAGTAATATTAGTACATGCATATAGTCCGAAGAAAGTGACATTTGCTGTTAAGGGGAATACTTTGGAAGCTTAAGATAATTTGGAATGCTAGGAACATTTAAAAACAAAACGCATTAAAAAATTAGGCTTTGGGGGACACGCACACACACACATACAAAAAAACCCCTAAATGTTAACAATAACTTCTGTAAAACCTGAATCTTTAACCCTTTAACGCGCAGTGTTCCCGCTCTGGGAACACCAAACTCTGACGTTTTGACCGTTGCCAGTCACGAAGAATAGATTTGATTTCTATAAAAATAGTTGAGGGTGACATAGCTCCACGAGAATCCTTTGCGTTTTAGCAAGCCATTTCCCGTAAAAATATGATCACGATTATTATTAACAGCACTGACATCTGCTGAAAAATGCAAGAATGCGAGAACAGCTGGATAGATTGCCCAGTGCTGAAAAAAGGGCAGCCGTTGCCATTGCTCGACTTAACTACCAGCAAGATGGTGGGGGATCGAAACGTTCATCGCGTGCCACAGATCTAGAGACCCTTTTTTGACGACAGCCGGCTGTCGTCAAAAAGTCGTTAAGTCGAGCGATGGCAACGGCTGCCCTTTTTTCAGCATTGGGGAAGGGTTGCGCCTCAAAGGGTTAAGCTTGGTCAATTCTTTCTCAACTTTCATACACTTCAACCAAGCGTTAAGAGGTAAAAGTAATTATTGTACGGATAATAAATTGCATACTGCGTTCTATAGATAAATCTTTATGGACAGAACCTCCAAATTATGAACAGGACAATACACTTGAATATGTAACAGCATAAATAATGAAAATTAGAACTAATATATACTACGCATTCACGTTACAGTAAAAAGAGAATAACGCTGATAGAATGTTAAAATTTTAAAAAGTGCAAACTGTGCGAAAATTAGCTTTAAGAATCAGTTTCTCTCTCCTGTGTATCTACGAGTTACTATTGATGCTTCTTATCTGTTGCACCACTTAAGTTTTTAATTCAGGGCAATCGGTTAAAAAATTTAGATTGGCTAAAATCTTTTTTAAAATTATTTTTTTAAAATATGCTTTTTGAAAGCGTAAAGTTACTCTATAATCCATATAACAGCAAGAAGTAGAAAACGTTAAAAGGTGTTTAAAATATAGATATTGATTACACAGTTATTGATTGTGCACTGAAAAAAAAAGGGAGGGGGGCTATTAAACTGATAGAAAAAAAAATGCCAGCCAGTACGCCTAGTTTATTTCCGTATATTTTACAGAAATCTTCAGTATTTTTTTTCCTTATACGGACGATTTCTGTAAAATAAACTGAGAATCTGTAAAATTTATGGAAGACTTCTGTAAAAAAATGGAAATAAAGTGGCGTCCTGGCTGACAGTTTTTTTCTGTAAATTTGACAGACTTTTTCTTTGCAGTGTGCACAAACAGTGAATATCTACAGCTTAAAAGGAGACTGTTTACTAATATCTTTTCAATTTTTTCTAACAGAAAAATCCTTATATTTATTCATTACGATCTCAGAGATGTCATTCATTTTATACATTCAAAAAGACACAGAAATATTAATTAGCAACGGAAAGTCAAATAGCACAGAAAACCTCGAATTCACACACGCACTTAAATGTTAGGTAACTCATTTTTAGATCTATCCTTTCAAAAATTAATGGTCAAGTTATTTTCTAGACATGTCAAATATTTTCACTAATTGGGCCATTTTATAAAACTGAACCAGATCATTAGTAAAAAAGTTCAGTGGAGGACGCATGTCAAATCAATACTTCAGACATTAATTTTCGTACGAATTTAATAGGCAGGCAGGGGATTTTTCACTCCAGACATAAAAACAGAAATTAATTATTCCACGTCGTCGAAAAATATTTAGAGGCAGGAAACGTTCACAAAAATTGAAAGTCTCGACCAGTTTATAAATGAGCAAGTCAGCTGTTCAGTTCTATTGTACAGCCAATTATCTATCTTGCTTAATTCGCCGTTTCTTTATAACAATTAATACATATATAACTGTATATGAAATTTTAAATTTAAAAAATCTGATGTGGACAACACATGACTTCCTTGCACGTCTTTTAAATCAAAAATATTTTTAGCGCCCTTCACCGAAACTTATTTTGTTTAAAAGAGATAAAATACTGCAGTAATACTAAGGTTTAGCGATTTCTAGAAAAATATTTCCAATATCGCCAAGCTGGAATCAATTTGAAAGATTTGATTTTGTACTTAATTTGGCGATATTTCGCCCAAAGCGGTCAAGATTGATATATGAAAATAAACACTCAAAAAACTGGTGTTAAAAGATCAAATAAATAAAAACTTAGTGCAAAAAACACACATAAAAGGTTACTTCAAGGCGTAACGATCGTTTCGACCGAAAATTCGTTCAGTCTTGAAGTAACCTTTTACGTGTGTTTTTTTCACAAAGTTTTTATTTATTTTATCAAGATTGATATAGTTTGAGAGATTTTGGGGATAGCCAAAGTAGTCCTTGACCACAAACTCACAATGAATTGAATGTATCCATACACTTTTAATGTATTTAAAGTCATTTGGCTGACCCTGCAAATAAATTACCCAGTCAATTTCAATCAAAAAAGAGATGCACAGTTAGATGTTACAACAGATCTAAATACAAAATTTCAACAATCTGCGGTTAAAAGTTTTAGAGTTATGCGAAAGACGAAATTATATTTGGCACTAAATTTGACGATATTTCTGCAAAACTCGCTCAGGTCGACGAGAAATGGCGCGATTTTGGGTATGGACCAAACAATGACTGACTATTGATGTAATATATTGAAGATGTCCATATACATTAATGTACTGAAATTCTTTTGGGTGATCCTGTAAATAAACTCTTCACTAAATTGGAGCCAAAAATGGAGATACACAGCTAGATGTTACAACATTCTTATGTATGAAATTTCAACATTCTATATGACTAATAGTTTTTGAGATTTGAGAGTTAAATACATACACACGCCAAAAGTCGCCAAGCTTGGCGACTTTTGGCGTAATTCTTGAGGGAGGCACATGACCGTGGTCAGACCATTACCTATTAACTATATGGTAGGACGGTATTGTGCTTGATATGGATGAATGACCCTAAAATTGCTATTGACCGTAATGTATTGGAAATCTTTTGAGTTTTCCTGATCCTGTATCAGAACTATTAATGATAAACACACTTTTTTCGATGGAGAAATTCATTTTGTAATCCTTAACAGCATATATCACATCTGGGTCGTTTGAAATAGCCTAATACCTCTAAAATATACTTTAATGAATTTCTGCCGATAAAGCATAATGTCTTTAATATCTTTTGGGCGGCCATGTAGATAAACTATCCAGGCGATTGGGATCAAAAGGGGAGTTGCACAACTAGATGTCACAACAATCCTAAATATAAAGTTTTAACACTCTACGACCAATAGTTTTTGAGATATGCGAGTTACATACATACGTACAGCTGCGGGAAAAAAGAAGTCCCACTTGTACTTTTTTCGGCCGTCGATCATCGTACAGCAAAGTTACAGATACCAATCGTTTTCGATTGACGTACACTTTAATTTGCTATGCATAAAAATTGCATAAGGGGCCATCTACATATTAAAATTCACACCAACTTGTTTTCCCCAATAGCAACCACTAGATTTTACTTCATATTTCACAAATTTAGCTCATTTTAACCCAGGATACCCATTTTCAATAAATTTGAACTGAAAATGGGTGAGTTATGAGCACCCAAAATCCCCCTCCCCATATGTTAAAATATTTTTTTCATATTTTAAATCATACCTCATATAATATTGATAGTAAGAAGCTGATTTTTATTCGTACTATTAGAACTAAACGACCCAAACATAATTTAATGTTATTATGATTTTAAATAAAATATTAATATGAATTACGAATTATTAAATTAATATTCAAAAAAATTATGAATAGAAACATAGCGAAATTTCAGTGGAAATAGATGCAGAAAGTAATATTACATGGCTGTGCAAAATTTCAAATTTTTACGTTCCGTAGTTTAATTTATATTAAATAAAATATGTTATTTTCATGAGTTAAAACACAGTAAAAGATAACGGTATTAAAAAAATCAAATTTCGAAGCAAATAAATTAGAGGTTTTTACAGTTTGATGGTGATTCTATAAATCGTCTATTGTTGCGTCCGATACCATTTTCCATTAATAAAATATTTTCCAGGTATAGAATTAGATGCAGTAGATGTATGTCTTCTAATACAACGTAGTATTTCTGAAAAACTAATATCCTCAACATTCGAGGCATGAATTTGACCTTTTTTAATATTGGAAACATTGGGTCTTTGGACTTCCCCATACTTTATCAAACATTAAAAAAAAAAAAAAAAAAAAAAAAAAAACATTCAAAATCACGTTTCTCTGTCTAAATTTTCATCTGAATATAAATTAAAATTCCACCAAAAGTCTTATAAGAATATTGCACTTTGCAGACGATAATATTAAATGAAGAAAGTGAAATAACAAACACAGTGATAATATTGAGTCGGCAAAAAAAGTGATTGCATTTTTTACATGGAATTCAAACAAATAAATTTTCAATCATGAAACCATTCTTCAAGTTTGACCGTAGCTGAGCTCTCACTCCTGCCAACATTTCACCTGTCTAAAAGAACATCAAGGGAAATACTCAATAACAATTTCAAAATTAGAAAGATTTTCAAAATCGTGAGCAATCGTTTTGCATTTTTCCTTTAAATCATGTGTACGAACCAAGGAACTTATGAACTCACGGGTCATTTGGACCACTGACTAAATATTCTAATTTCTACCCTTGATATTCTTACTACAAAAAACTTTAAGAGAGATGGAAAAAATATTTTCCTTGAAAATAATGTTTATTTCTTTTAACTCTCTTGAGCGAAATGAATGCAAGGCGAAAAGTTCGGAACCTACAAATAGCGTTTTTCAATTTGCAGAAAGGCCCTTAAAAACGCGCAAAAAATAAATCGCAATATCTGCGGAAATTATCGTAGAAAATTGGTGAAAATTTATATTCAGGGTAATTTGAAGGTTTTCTTTCGTTTAATAAAGTCAAAATACAGAGTTGTCATTGAGGGAAACGAAGTTGATGCAGAATTAAATATGAAGACATCCCTTTATGTAAATTAAATTAATAGCAAATTAAAGTATGCGTTATTTGCAAACGAATGGTATATATAACTTTCCTGTATGACGAACGACGGCGAAATAAAGAGTAAGTGGGACATTTTTTTCCCGCAACTGTACATACGTACGCACAAACGGCATAGAAAAACTGTTCAAAATAGATTCGTCGTCGGTCAAATAGGGGTACATGCCTTTATATGAACGTGCATGCTAGCATACGATGAGATGCATATCGAAAAAATTCTTAAACGCAAATTTAAATGTAATCAAAGTCGGGTTTTACGTCGAAATCTGGCCCCCGAAATTTTCCGGGATCACATTACTTCCTTATACTCTGTACAAGGAAGTTAAAATTATAAATAAACGTTTAAGGAAGTAAAAAATTAATTGTTTCAAAAACAAATCCGAAAGTAAATGTTTCCAAATACAGCAACAAAAACAACTCTCAAATTCAAGCAAAATGTACAAGCAATTTATTTCTCAGTTTATTTGAGCCAATTAAATTTCCGAAGTGATAATTCATTTGAAGATGCAACGGCACAGCCAAACCCTACGTTCGTGAAGTCATCAATTCGTGTTTTTAAACGATGTGCGTCAGCGAAACATACAGAGAAACCCAGTCTGGGAAACAATGGTGGTCGAAGAAAGAGAGTCTTCGGGAGAACGGTGGCGTGGAGGTCCTGCCCCAGCGTTGTAGTGCTAAAATTTCTTTTCCCGGAACGCATGACTCCGCGCGCGAGGGGGGAGGGGGGGGCAAGTTTATAACAACTAATAATAAAACCCCGCTTTTTATGTCAGTAACCAATATATAAGAGACTATGGATACTTTTTTTAAAATCTTAATTGACCCACACAAAGTGTAGTCTAAAGCAATGTAATATTTTTGGGAGAAGATAATTTATTCAAAAAACTTCATTTTAGCTATTCAAAGTGTATTATAAAGCAGAATGTTGCCCTTTAACTATCCTTAGGAGGCTGAAGCTTCTTAGTTCTTACCCTGGATCCGCCACTGGCTGGTCAGGTGGGTTGTCACAAATTTCATTGCCTACACCGCGTTTAACATCTGTGTTCCTTTTGTTATCGACATTGATTCTGAGAATCTAACGGTTCTATGTATTTTATTATTTGCATCCATGATGGTGATGTTTATTTTCTTCAGACTCAGAGAGAACAGAGGGGATTGAATTTCTAATCGATTAGACTCAGTTATCTGTTCATTGGGATGATTTCAACTATGGAGGTATTCATAGAATTGGAACAGGAATATTGTTAGTGCGAGCAGGCTATAAAAGAATTCTCTTCTTTTAATATTCGCAACAGAATAATAATCTTACCTCATTTAACATCCGGAACACCGTTCCGGCTCCCAAAAAAGTACCGGAACGTCGTTCCGGGGCGTTCCGGCCCCTCTACACCCCTGCCCTGCCCTCAGGGCGGCCCTAGGGTACGTGGCGCGCCCCCCCTGCAAACGTAAGAAAGGTCCCCCTTTTTATGCTATAGATCAGTGCGAATCCTCGAGGGGTCCTAATCCGTATTTACGCTATAGTTTCGGAGGAAACCGCGGAAAACTAGGAACAGTTAGGTCGGCGGACGCAACCTGGTTTTGAACCAGGCACTTTCCGTCTCTAGTTCAGAGCGCAATGCGCTCGGTCACCGGTGGAGCCCTAGCAGTTGAGATCGGCACTCCCTAGAGGTATCGTTTGAACATGGACGATATTGGAGCCACGACAGATTTTACGTGCACCTGCTCCCATTAGCGTACGCGGTCCCACACAGTCCAGCCGAGAGAGGAGTTCACTCTCGCTGCTTCACTTTCCGTGTTCTTGCAGTAACGAAGTTTAGTGAATAGTCCAGTGAGGGACAGAAATGTTCCAAAAGAGCAACAAAGAATCTTCTCAATTGTGCCTTTTCATTGAACAATCTAAACATGGGTTTAAAATTAAAAGTGGAAAAATAAGACGTTCTTACTTATCGTTTTTCTTCTTTTTTGAAAATTTTGGATATATAAATATATATATGTAGTTGAATTCTATGCAAAAGCAAACAAAAATATAGTGGTTCCACATGTTACATAGCGCTTATTGAAGCTGCTTAAAAGAAAACATGTGTTTAATATTACTTAGTAAATATTAAACGAAAGACCCCCCAGGCCAGCCATTGTTATTATATAAAAAAGTTTAAAATGCATTGTCCTCGTCAGAGGGGGTCTTTCGTTTTATATTTACTAAGTAATATATATATATATATATATATATAATTCTTACTGTTTTGCATAAGATTTTGTGTTCATTGTATATTTATACTACGAAAACTGCTGTAGAATGATTCCTTGATTCGTAAGTTTAGCCTTTTTACTATTATATATATTAATTTAAATTATCAAGTAAAAAGAAAATATGTATTTACAATTTCCTTTATATTCTGGAGATTCATCTTGCACAGTGAATGCATAAAAGGTCGTCATGAATGAAAAACATGATGCCTTGTTTTGTAGGAAGATTGATTTATTTGGAAAATGCGCATTTTTTGCAAAGCTACACTTTTGCTTTGAGAAAGGTCTGATTTCAAAGGAGCGAAAAAGTGAAAGGTAACCGAAGCAAAACGGCCATTGGCATTGAGGGAATGGTCAACTAAATTTTTTCAAAGAGTTCAGAGAAAGAGAGAGAAAAGAGGACTGCTAGCAAACCGGAAAAGGGGAGGGGGAAGGTACAATAGCGTGAAAGTAGTATTGTATTTCAGTTGAGGTACACAGATATGTTTGCAAAATGGTGGTGAACTTGCGTGAAACGGAATAAAGTAGCTGAAATACGCGGATAACTTCGGATGAAACTTTTCCTGCAGCTGTCGCATGACCGTGTTCAACTGATAACGTGTAAACGTTCTATTGGTAATAGTATTTTAAGATGGCTTTTGCGCCAAATTAGCGATAACTGATAATGAATAGTGACTCTTGAAATTTTTAAAATCTTAATTTATCATAACGCGGAGTGAATTAACTTTTTTATTCAATATTAAAAAAATAAGTAAATAAATAAATATAATAAAATAAGAAAACCTGTTAGTTGATATATGAGTCTTGATATTCTAAAATGTTAGATTATAAAATATTGAATTTAATTAAGAATTCTAGAAAAATATGAAGTAAAAAATTGATGTATTATTTTAACAATATTGATTTTCAATACATTTATTGTATTTACTTATTTGTTTCTGAATTATAATGTCCTGTAAAACTCTTAATTAAACTATAGACCTATTGACTTCTGAGGTTCATAATATTTTAGTTCATTAAAGTTTGATTTCAAGTACTTCACCCAATTAAAAGAAAAGTATAAATGCTATAAATTATTAATTCGCCGTTTATAATGACTAATATCATATGGAAGAGAATGAACATTTATTATCTTTTACAATCCATTTGAAGCATTTTTACCTTTAAAGCAGTTTCAAACAACGTTATAATAGATATGAAATATATTAAACCTTCAACAACTATAAACTGCATATATGTATTATTTCTATGAAGCAAAAAAAGTTACGTCTTTTGAATGTATACTTAGTTTGAAGAGTTACTTTTTCTTCATTTTTTATTTCTTTACACTTGCGGGAATTGAGAAAATTCACAATTACTTACTATTTTAAGCTTATCGAGCTCTGAGTTATTTATTTTCGAAACTTTTTTTTATGACTCTATCTTTTTTATTTTATTGTATAAATATACGCTTTCAATAAGAAAGACGAAATTTTAAAGCTGGAACTACGGATGCATCGTACGAATGCATGCATGTATTGCGTTCGCCAACACCGCGCCAAAAATGAATTTCTATGGACGCATCAGCTGCAGCAGGAACTGACATTTTTTAGTAGGGATCTGGAAGTTAGCGTGGTAACTGAAGGATATCAGTAGTGGGCTTACTTGGCGAAAGTAAACTACGGGTTCAGAGGTCAGCCTTGATAAAATGACGAGAGATCTGTGCGAGATCTCGGGACTGCACTGACGTGGATCTGAAAGCCGGCCGCGTGTGTGGATGAATCAATGGTAGTTAAGAAATGGCTATGTTGAGTATTCGAGTTTTACTTTATCCAGCATTAATAGGTAAGTCTTTGAATTGCACCCGATCTATTTTATCACTACATGCATCTGTATGGAATAACATTAATCGTAATAGCTTCTGAATGATGATATATTATAGTTATTACCTTTATGGTAATCAGTGTTGTCCATAATAGCATGAAAATAAATAGAAAATGTAATTGGAGGATTATTTTTATTTTTTGCTTTCATATTTAATAATAATGGTGATCTTTGAAATTTCTTCTAAGGTTGCAGGCGCGCGATCGAAATTGTTTATTTAAGTGTATTTTGTATAGCAAGCCTCTCTTCGAGGGGCATCTGTCTACGAAGGTGCAGGAGGCTTGAACGGATGACTTTTAAGGAGTTCTAACGCGTATTCACGTTACATCTCTAAAAAACCCACCAAGAAGAGATATTTTAAAAATTATCTACTTTTCATTATTATGAATTCGAAAAACTTTCATGAAAAGCTTTTTAGGATTTAGCTGAATATATTACTTTTCATTTGTTACATCAGAGTTCGATCCAAGTTACAGGTGTAGATATATACAAGACCTCGCTTCTCGATCCCCGCTCCCAAAAAAAAAATTTTGTGAGTCCCTCTAACAATCTACTCATTTAATCTATGCCTCTACTCCTTCATCATTAAAAAATTATGAAAGTTTTGAAAACAATTCACATTTTCTGGTTTCACTAATAATATAGAGCTCCAATCGAGTTTTTCAACTGCCTTATAAAATCTGAAGAGAAAAAAAAGACGTGAAAATAATTGCATACTTTTTATAGCTACAGCATTTTTATTAACTTGAATATTTATTGAGTGCTCATATAGAACGAAGTATAGATTCGCATTCCAAGAGAATTGTTTTATATGTTTTTATGTAAAAACAGAATATGGACTTTTTAAAAATTTTTCTCTGATAAAATGTAGTTAGTCGTTAAAGATATTTAATTTTGCACTTTTAAATACTTATCTTAAATATTTATCGTAAATATTTATTATCCCAAAAGGACAAATCTAGATAAGGAACTCTTCATTTTAAAAGTCAGTGCTGTTATGATGGTACTGAGCACAAGTTTTGTCCTCTGCACAAGCAGTGGAGTAATAAAACTTCCTAGGATCTTCCTTCATAATTTACACTACAGTGAAACCTCTCTGAGCGGCGACAACACCGCACCAAGAATATTTGGCCGCTTAGAGGGGGTGGCGGCTCTCAAGGGTTTTATTTACTATTATAAGATAATTGCTATAATGCGTAATATAAACAAGTCTGGCACATATTCCTTATTTAAAATGAAATATAAAACTTATCTAAAGAGAAAATAGTACTTTATTTAATGCTTTCTTACATTTTTTTTGAAACAATGATACAATTTGTGTCTGTTTTAAGTTTTTAATTTTCTCTGAAACAACCTTTTTTTCTAGTTTGTTTTTTACTTTAAAAAGCAGATCTCTAACCGGTTAGTTTGTAATCGCTTCGGAATTTTCGATAATTTCATCGATTTGCCCTAAAGTCGCTTGTGTTAAAAGTTTAGCTTGCTCGCCATTACAAACATCGGGAAATTCCTCGCCAGGCACGGAATTAGCGCCTGAAAGGGACAAAAATTCATTTGTAGGACAACTTCAACACCTGATATTCCAAGGGATTCCCCATCTTAAGGGTGTGGGGAGAATTTGTATTCTGTTATCTCTTTTCGAGATAACAGATTCAATTCCAGTTATTCCTGGGACTTATATTCGATCATAAACCTGACCTTAAGTTTTTCCGCTCAAAATTACAGCACGGAATGAGTAGAATTTCTCGAAAATTGAGATGGGCGATCCCACTCGGTGGCCGTTTAGAGGGGGTCGGGTGGCCGCTGATAGAGGTTATTTTAACATTGTCTATGAGCCAAAAAATCCGTGCCATGAAAAATTGGCCGTTTATAGGGCTATACAGGGCTATTATTGGCCGCTTGGAGAGGTTTCACTGTATTTCCTTTTGAATTCAAAATATTGTTTGCTCTGTTAAACTGAAAACAGGTTCCCCATTGAAGGTGTACAAAACATGAAATCTACAAGAATATACAAACTGCATAACTTACGATCCACATTCTGGAATGAAGTACTATATTCGAAATTATTTAATTGAAATACATATAAACTGTAGCATCCATTTCATAAATGTTAGCCTCTTTTATTTATTAGAGATAATGTGTAGTAAAATTATATCTCTAATTTCTCCAACCGTTATTTCTTTTGCCAAAATTAACACTTTATATTTGCAATTTTATTTTTATAATATCTTTTCGTCTATAACATTTACTAGAAGCGGGCTATGCACAGGAACAGCAATCGGCCTTAATGAAAAATTTTTTATAATACCGAGAATCTCTTTTTCATGGATGTAATAAAGCTGATGCAGCAATTTTCTCGAAAACTTAAAAAAGAGAATTAAAATGAAAAGGATACATTTTTATCCAAAAATGCGCTATAAATCTTTTAATTCATTTAACATTTTAGGCTATTCAAATGCTATTTAGACTTGGTATTGAACAATTTAACAATACAAGGTCTTTTTTCGAGACTTTAAAAGATCATTAGTCAGAAGCTTCTTTTGCGGTGTATTGGACAGAGGTATTATACGAAATTTACATTTCTGTAATTCTGTCGCAAGTAAAAATAATTATGAAAACACTTTATTGCAGCTGTTTCGTTTGCTTATAATCTCGGAACAAGGAACACTTATGATTACGAGACTTCAGTAATAATTAACGAAGATTGCGATGGCAATGGGAACGGAAATTCAACTGGCAATCGTCTGAAATCCAAAATAGAAATAACAGCTATTTGGCAAGATCCACAGAATACCGATCAAAAGTTACTAAAGTTACAGGTAAGAAATGCATTCTTTTTTCTCAAAACTTCCATTGGCAAGTTACAACGCAACTAAACATCATGAGAAATAGATAAATCGAGAGAAACATTTTGACATCACTATATCTATATAATAGAAAAACATTTTCCCGCTTTTGTGGATGGTAGAGCTTTTTGAAGCTGAGGGAGGATAGACCTCTTGTACCAACCAAATCGTTAACACTGTACTATTTTTTATTTGAGTGTTTTAAAAAAAAGTTTTTAATTAATTTTAACTCGGTTCCATTATTTGTTGAATTATACTTTTTTACTAAATGAAAATAAAAGCTTTAATGATGCACAAACTTAAATTAGGATATTGTATGTTTCAGTATGTTTCATTGCATTAGCCACTTTTTTAGCACATAATAACAATTTTACTAGTTACATAGATGTGCGTAAGACTATTCCATTGTAGCAATTGTTCATAATTAAACTAACAGGATTTATTTGAATTGGGCTAGTTTGTACTCCAAAATCTTTATTTTATTTTTATATTTCTCCTCGAAAGAGTAAAAACATTATCTATAAATTCCTGTTTTAAAATTCGAATCTTATGTCAGCTTGCTAGTAATTAAAAACTTGTTAAAATTTTGTTTGTTCGAATTCAACATAAAAAAAAGCAACATTACATTCCGATACACCAAATTAAATTATAACAGCATATTAACGGCTACATACAGTATGATACGATTTTCTCTTTTATTTCGTTTAGGTGTCAGAGCCCAAACTGCAGGTTTCCAAAAAGACCGGCTTCCAAGAACACGCGTCTGGATTGGAGAAAGCAGGAACGTCGGATTCGCTTCTTCTCTTGAAGAACGGCAGAGTGGAAAAGTTCTGGGACAACCCAAGCGAACATTTCGTTTTGAGAAATTTAAAAAGGTCGGTCGCCAGTTTACTGCAAGTGAAGAGAAAGGACGGAGAAGAAAAACTGGTAATTACTGTTGAAGTCTTTTGATAGTTAATGAACGTCCTGATAATTAACTTTTGATGATCCCCGAAATTTTTTTATTTAATGCGCTAGATTTATTTAAATCTTCTGAAATTTAAAAATTCAGTTCGAATGATTCGTAAATTGAGTATTTATAGCTGAAAATTTGGTTTTGTATTGAATGTTGGAGTAGAGAATATAAATTAGAATTTGAAGCAAATTTTGGCTTTGTCATCGGAGAAAAATTAATGCAGTTAGAAAGTTGTAATTGAAATTAAGATTTTTACATAGGAATTAAAAAGAAATTATTAAAATAAAATCTTAAAAAGCACTTTCGTTACTATATAAAGCTTCTGTATAGGGGAGGCGGGGGGGGCTTAATAATTTGTAAAATGAAATGTAAAGCCATACTTTTTTTTATAATTAAATGACCAGCTTTTTCAATGTTTGTGTGTTTACTCTTTTTATATTAATTAATAACATGCTGAATTCCAATACGAAATGATGAGATAGTGTTGCGATTAAACTGTGGATGCTAGTTTCTGTTTTAATGTGTAGCTGCATCCTGAAGGCAAAGTTCACGATATAGAGAAACTTGAGAAAATTTACTCAGCGACTTCTTTTTATTTGTAAATTTAACGAAAAATCGATTAGGTTAATAAAATGCTTTCAAATTTTCCCTTAATTAATGCAGATTTTGATCGTTAGCAATATATAATGACTTTTTTGTATGCACACAGGGTGTTCCAAAAACGGATACCTAGGCTTTTATTCGTTAAATATTATTTATTGATGTTTGCAATAAATTGCAAAGTTACGTAAACAAATGCATAGTATTTTATGGTATCGATTAAAATTTTCAGGAGATTAAATCTAAATAAATACAAGTTGTAGACCTTCATCACAAAAAGGCTCAGAGATGTCTAAACAAAGTTGATGAGGGGGGGCACACAATATTCTATAATATCAGAAGTATTGTGTATTTATGCAATCATCGTTTTCAAACGTAAATTGTGTACGACCCTTGAAAGGCGATCATTTAACGTGATTTTTCTTTCGACACTTTTTAGGATAAAATGCACAAATTTTGTAGATCAACTAGTTAATGTAAAGGTAATATATTACTAAGAATTTTTTTGTACGTGGCCATATAAAAATTTAAGCTTTCTATTTACTTGAATTTAATCTCTGGAAAAATTTAATTGAATATCTTAAAAGTTTGATTCATTTCTTACGTAATTTTTTAATTTTATTATAGTAATTTTTCAGTTCACTTATGATCAATATTTAAGGAATAAAAGCCTATGTCAGTGTCTTTTTGGATAGCCTGTATGTATTCCGTGAAAAGAACTAGCGCGAAGTTTTGATCTCTTCCGTATCAGCAAAGGAATTAAACTTCTAACATATATGGCGTGGGATATATTTTTCGGTCAGTTCGAAGAGTATTGGACATTATTTATCCGAAAGTCATTTTTAGAGTAGCAGTTTATAGTAAATATTGTATTTGTTTGTATTTTTCTGTAACACTTACAAACTTGATTTTCAATTGGGATATTAAATTTATAGCAACATGTAAAGGAAATAATTATTTTTTGAATTATTTACCTTCATTACTGTTTATGTATTTCTAGGAGATTTTTAAACATTCAGTTTTTTGTGTGACACTATTAACCCCCCCCCTCCCCCTCACTAAGTTGTAAATAAGCATAGTTTACTTATTAATTTTTTTTTTTTTCTATTCGCTATTGAGTGTTTAAAGTTTACGCAAGTAAAACATCAGCCTTTACTCAATGTATTTAATGATTTTACGTGCCGCTACTTGCTAATAGAATTAATTTGGTGAAATAATTAAAACTTTGTAAAACAACACACATGAAAGGTACTTACCATTTTATACGCGTGTTTTGGGGGGGAAAAATATTCATCTTTCATCAGCAGTAGTATTGCTGATGAAGGACGAATTTCTTTTTGTCCAAAACACGTTTACAGTTTTAATTATTTAATCTTTTAAACATTTGTTTCTTTGAGTGTTGTTTGTTATGGCTAATTTGTCTTATACTCTGTATATTTGAATGGCATTATTACACGCTTAAATCTATTGAGTAAAATAATAATCAAACGGAGTATATTTTTACTCAATTTTTCACTTCAAACAGCCATTCTCCCGATTGAGTAAAATTTGCTCCATTCATCGACAAAAATCAATGGAGCGAAAAATTCTCAATTTTTGAGCATTATACAACAGCTCCATTTAGGCTAAATAATAATCAAAAATGAGGAGTGTCTATCCGTTTTTGATTAATATAACTGTACTCAATTATGATTATTATTTAAGCTATAGAATGAGCGTTTTTGCAAAATCAGACCTTTTTTAATTAACATATCTGTACTCAATTAAGATTATTATTTTAAGCTAGAAAAAGGGTGTTTTATTAAAATTTGCTGTTTTTGATTAATATATTGAATTGTTCGTTTTGATCATTTTTTATTATCAGAGCTGTAATCTATGATTATAAGCCCGAGAAAATAAATTTTAAATCAAGGCAAATGCATTACATATATCTTAATACACTATAAAAAAGTATTTTTTTAATAAATAGAATATAATTTCAATATTGTCTCTCGTTATAAAACGAATTCACAGTACAGTCAGAATACAGAAATGCAATCATGGTTAAACCAGCTGTGAGATTTAATTAAAGCAGCGATCCAATTTATTGACATGAAAAAGGTAAAATACTACTTACTCACTTTGGGTGGAGATATCCTAACTTCATTTGTTTTACAACAGCTTTTTATAATCCAATCGTAAGAAACTATGTCATTAAAGCGAAATCTTTACCTAAAGCATCTCCTCCATATCTAGGCTGAATTTATTTCACAACTCTGAATATGAAAAAGATGCATTTGGTATTCGGATATAACATAAATTATCAACAGCGAATACACACACAACTATGCCCGACTATGAACCGTTAGCCGTTGAACAGCGTGGGTCACGTGATTGTAATAGGATATGGGTCGTGGGGGAGAAGAGAGAGAATACTCAAATAGACAAAAATATTGTGAAAATTGCGCTAAGTAGAATATAGCGGATGGGGAGTGCTGGGGCGAATTGAGGCATTCACAAATTATTGTCTTGAATGAGTATTTTTTGGCGTAAAAGCATTTAAATCGGCCGATAAGAAATTTAATCAATAAATGAGTGTTAGTTTTAATCAATAGATTTAAGCGTGTAGATTGCTAATAATTTTAACATTTGATTCTATTTTTTTCCGTAGCGGGATTGGGGGGGGGGGAATTAAAAAGCTGGCTGTTTTGGTTTCAGGTGATGACGGAAGCATTACTGAAAAAAAAAAAAAAAAAAAAAGCACACGTGTTCTTAGTTTAATTTTGATTTCTTTTAGGAAGATGTATCCGGAGAATGTGTTGTGTATTACAAGGTTGAGGGCAATACTGTACGAAGAAGCAAAAGGAAATGTCGTCATCCTGCTGAAGATTCTGTTTCCTGCCAACCTCCTGGGGTAAAATTTTATCTCTTTTGGTTAAGATATTGAGCAAATAGACATTAGCAATTTTGTAATATCCACTTTCACTAAAATCTTGCGTGCTTAATTTTTGTATTCATTCATTCATATCCAGCAATCAATCTGGACCAAAGCGCGTTTAAGATTAACTCTAAAATAATGCATGATTTTTTAAAAAATGGGCTGCAAATAAAAGCACAACTTTATTCAAGTTTAATTTTTTTAAATAAAAATGTTTAAAAAAATTTCGCCATGAAGTTTCTCAGAAAAATTACGAAAAAAGTTCAAATTAAAAAAAAAAAAAAAAAAAAAATATAGGATATCTACCCTATATCTCTCACGAAACGAAAGAAAGTAATGTGGTCCAATTCTACTTTATTTAGTCCTAATACTAATCTTAGTACTACTGTTTTTTAATAGTTTTGTGTTTATTTTCATTTAGCAAGAAAAATTTGACACAATAAAAAATTCAGGCAAAAATTTGTTCAGCGAACTGGATACGCTCGCTCTATGAATACATACTTGTTTCCTCAAAAAATAATGTTGCCATATATTATTAAAAACTAAACATTATTTTCATAATGATATTATATTTATTTTAAATGCATATTTTAGACAAAAACTACAAAATTTTATTTTTATTACGGAAAAATGAGAGTGTAGCCAGTTGGTTACAGTATGCACGCACGGTAGGACTAAAAAATAAATAAAGCTTAATGACGCGTTCATAAATTACTCAGTTCCTGCCTTTTTCCATTTTTTTCAAAACTGAATGTTTTGATGTGTGATGTGGTGGTTAAACGTACGAGAATTGATGTTTAGGTGTGGATTAATAATTATGAAAGCATAAAAAAATAATTCAGCGTCGTTTAAATATAATCAAATGGCTCACCTTAGTTGAATGTAAAGAGTTTGTTCTTGCCAAATTTTAGTTCTCGGCTTATTAAAGTGCTTCATGACTTATGGAGATCAATGAAAACGTTAAATCGTAACCTCTTTCTACTCGTAGTTAATCTGAAGAAGCGGTTTGTGTATATATATCAAAGATTATCTATAGTTGTCTATTCCTTTTTGTTTATTTTAATCTTTTTAAAGATAAACAAAACGAAACACGAATTATAAAAACAATTTCAAATAGCAGACATAATTGTAGAAATAAATCACAAGCGAACCAATATTATTACTATTATTCAACTTGAAAGCCTTTGGATAAAAAACTATTTAAGAATCATAATAAAAATTGCGTATGAATTTCTGATTATTTGAAATGTTATAAGAACACTCTTTGATATCTATAAACAATTACATTTTTCTTAGTCAAAAGAAGATTTGATAAAGAAAAAAAAGCATTAATTTAAAGTGAAATTATTGTTTTAATTGTTTTTATTATTACTAAAATATTAATTTTTATAAGCCGGAATATTTTAATTGATATTATTTCAAATGTACTTTTAATAAAATGCCCCAGTGATCACGTCTCAATGATAAACATATATAGGTTTAAAAGAAATTATTTAAAAATATCATATTGTTTCACTTCTCTGTTGAAATCAGACAACCTTTTTAAAATCAAATTTAAGAAAAAAATATTATTGACAGGTATTTCAAGAATGACCTTCATAGCTTTTACAATAAAAAGCTAGTAAATGATTTTTAAAAATTTGGGTTAATTTAATACTTTTGTGTGAGTGAGTACTCAAATGCATTTTAAGATTCTATTAAATGTGTTTAAAAACATTTGCAGTTATTTTACATATTTTGCGACGGTTAAATTGCTAAGATGATTATAAGAATTTCTTTAAACTATAAGTAATCTTAATTGATACTTTTTTCATGTTTAAAGGTGAGATCCTCTTCTGTTCTTCAAGCATCTGGTATAGACTGTGAGATGAAAGACGGCACCAGTGATCTTATTTCTAGATGTTTGGTAACAGAACACGTAAAAACGCACAGCAATCTATGGACGAAAGCCTCAATTTGTATACACTCGACGTAAATATTTATTTTGCCTTTATTTTTCAATATAAACTCAAAATTGAGAAAAAGATATTACATACTGCTTGACTGAAAGCTATTTTATACAAAATTGAAACCCTATTAGCTAGGAATAAGAATAACTAACTAGGAATAACTTTGAAACCCTATTAGTTAGGAATAGGAATGCAAAGTCCGTCTTTCTCAATGCTGATACCCCTTAAATCTCCGGGATGACAATAAGCTCGTCAAATGAGAACAATAGAGATGCACATATTCTACTGCATGACAATTACAGTATTACAAATTTGTATGTAGTATTTATTAGTGTAATACCTCAAATAAAATCGCTTATTAAGATTACGTAACATAATTGTCGCAGTAGCCCTAAATAATATTAGGTGTTTTGGAAAGTAATATCATTTTTTAGTATGTAAACATTTTCCCTAACCAAAACTGCCGAAGTTTATAACGAAATTAGGTCCATAGATGATTTTTTAGTGCAAGTCATAGATTGATGATTATTTTTCAAAATTCGAAACTTATGGGGGATAGGGGGACAAAAAGTTATTTTCACATATACTGCGTGATGTAAAAAAAAAAAAAAAAAAAAAAAAAAACAGATATCCATAAAATTCTTGCTGTAAAATACAATACACACGAATGTAATCGATTTTTAGGTATTTTATAATACCTAAAAATTGATTTCAAAACATTTTGAATATAATCCTCCAAAAATTTTACACCTGAAAAAAAAGGCAACGTTGTCATTCTTCTTGAAAGGAAAAAAAAAAAGTATTATCTGTAAAATTCTCGCTTTAAAATTTAACAAGTATGAATTCTATGATTGGGCACAGTTTGTTTTCAATTCAAAGCTTGCTGAAAATTTATTTATTTGAATTTTACATAAAAAAGAGCATTACTTTCCGGTAACCTAATATTTTGAGTAAAAGTTACAGTGTAATAGGTTTTGCCGTTAGTTTTCCCCTCAGGTATTTAGATATACTACTAAAACAAAAGAAAAAGTGTATAAGATATATTGTTTACTAAAATAATTTAAAATGTAGCAAACATATTTGTTTTCCTTGTGAAACATGAAGTAAATGCATAATTTCAACTTTGTGACTAACACAATGTTATGAATGAATGGGAATGGCACTAAAAAATTTCTTTTCAGATCTGCATTTGTTTTGAAAAACACGAAGGAAAGCAAAGAAGTCTTCAAAAATGAAGATTATAGCAAAGTTGTCGAAGACGTGAGTAGAAAAGGTATTGTAAAGTTTCGCGAATAGACAGAAATTAAAGTAATTAATCTACTTTATATGTGCCTCACTTTATAACAATAGTCAGACTTACAGATTTTCGCATAAAATAAATTAAATGCTATTTTGATAGTGCTAAATAATATTATTTACACAATATTGAATCCCTGTTAAACAAAAGATATTAAAATAGGAAAAATATATAATAAAAAATAATGCAAAAAATATACGTGACAAAAGTTTATTTTAAAAATATTCTAAAATTGATTTGATTTACAGTATCGCGATAACAAAATTTTATTTTCATTTTCAGTTAAGCTAGTCGAAGATAAACTGTTTGCTGTAGTAAAAAATGAGAAAGAACATGTTGCAACTAATGTAAGTATAATATGAAATTTTATTTTGTTCTAAACTAAATGTAATATTTACATTTCAAAGTTAAATGTTATTCTTTTGTGATATTAAGACTTTTACAATACATCACAATACTAGAAAGCCCAATAAAAATAAAAGAATTTTTCATAATTTTCATTGTCAAGGAGACATAAAATACTATTAAAATTTGATGTGGGGGCACAAGTGAACTTTTTCGATCTCCTCTGGTACACCGATGCATAATTCCCCCACTTTTTATAAAAGTAAGATATACAAAGATTTATTGAGGCTTTTTTAAAATAATAAATAGGTTACAAAGTTTGAAAGGTATACAATTGTTAGTATCCAATTCAAGAAAAATTCAACAGCCAATGTAACTATTCTCTTAGTCAAATTCCTCAATACTTTGAATACATTTAATAATTAAATAATTATTTTTATTTATTTATCTATTTATACCTATTTATTTTACTTTATAGTAAACAAATTATGTTCAAGTTACAGGTTTCTAAAACATTTTCTAAAATTTTTGACATTTACTTTCTTTGAAAACGGGATTCGAATTTTGAAAACCATGTTTCTTTACAGTTTATTGTTTCTTTTATATTTAAAATTATTTTCTGCCTTTTAAAAAAGCATAAAATGCACACTAAGAGTATTCTTGGAATTATATTAGGAATAATTTTAAATAAGTTTATATTTACAGTTTGAAAATTTTCAGGGACAATTAAAGAACAATTATTAACCAATAAATTCAGGTTGAAAATGCCTCTAAAAACTAGTTGCTGAAATTATTAAGCTTTGAATGATAAAAAATAAAGTAGGTGAAACATAAATTTTTATTATTACGATTTAAATTCTTTCCACGAAGTGATACAGAATGAATTTATTGGTTAATAATTGTTCCTTAATTGTCCATGAAAATTTTAAACTGTAAATATAAACTTATCTAAAATTATTCCTAATATAATTCCAAGAATACTCTTAGTGTGCATTTTATGCTTTTTTAAAAGGCAGAAAATAATTTTAAATATAAAAGAAACAATAAACTGTAAAGAAACATGGTTTTCAAAATTCGAATCCCGTTTTCAAAGAAAGTAAATGTCAAAAATTTTAGAAAATGTTTTAGACATGTAAATATGAATATGCTTAAACTTTTGTCCAAATACAGTATTCAGTTACAATAAATTATGCATTAGCATAAAGTTTTCAAAATTTTCTGGAGAAAATTTTTTATGCATTTAACAGAGCTTGTAGCACATTGTTTGATATTTTACTCTATTTTTTAACCCTAAGAATTATTAAAAAATGTTCAATTTATAGACTTAACATTTTCTTAATTCATTTCAGTGAAATATTTAAATTTCAAATAATTTAAATAAAATTGATCTTTTTCCCGATTTTTACAGATTGAAGAATACACTTCAGGTTTCCGAGATAGTCTTAAAACAACAAATTTGGCAAAACTGAAATCAGCATCGGCATTTTTTAAGTTGCTACCTACGTTTAGATCTGCCAGCAAAGCTGATATCCTTAAAGTTTTGGAGAATAAAAAATTCGAACCCGTTCTGTAAGTTAAATTAAGAAATATTCTTATGCCATATATCTAAGAAACTTCGAATATCAGCTTAAACATTTCTCTTTTAGAAAAGTTTCTATTTCAATAATTTGTTTTGTTATACGTCATGAAATGTGAACATTTCCTAATTTAGTCACAGAAATTAACATATTACAGTGGCTAAAAAGTATTAGGTTGTAACGAAAGTTCCCTGCCACCGCAAATATCATCTGCGCAAATAGTTCGCGTTGGCGTGTTTGCTTATATCTTTCCACACTCTTTTTGGGATTTGGAAAAAAAGAGATTTACTTTAGAACACTGTGCAGTGAAATCTGTAAAAAAATATATCTTTATCATTAAGTACAAGGTGTCTCAAATGACACTAACCGGGTTAAAAACATCATTTACAATCCAAATCAGTTGCAAAAAGTCAGCTACAGAAGGTCAACGAATTATGTGTACAGCTTTAGGTACTACTGTTGTATCATATGATACTGTGAAGGTTTGGTACCTAAAGTTCAAGAACAAGGACTATGACGTACAAGTTCAATCGTTGGATGCCGCATGAGCTGCATCAAGCAGATTTGGCGGAAAACTTTCGTTACAACCTGATATTACTAATTTTACTTTTTTATTACTGTGTCTGCTTAATGTCAATACATATTCATCGACAGTTCCAAAATCTTTATCCCATACCTTAACTCCGTCATGCTCCCTATTCAAAGTACTCTATACGTATAGTTAGAACCCTATAAAGTATGCGAAAGTGCGGATTTTTGTTTATTATAGTTTTCTCCATTTTGGACAAACTATTTGCTATCATTGGAGAACTAGTTCGGTCTTGCCTGGTTTTTCTGTTATAGCATTTTTATATTTTTGTTGACTTATCTGCGTCAACACGTTTTAAGTGCATACTTTTGAATAGGATTGTCAGGTAGCGCGGTGAAGTGGGAGAATAAAATGTTGAAAGTCGCAAGTTTTGCTATTTTTGATGATTTATCGCCAAGTTTGGTGCCCTATGACTAAACCTAGCTTGGCGATATCTTCCATATTTGCTGAGAATCTGGCAAACGCTACAGAGTTTATTATAGATAGGAGAAGTATAGTTAGAATACGCCTGACGAAGATTGTAAAACAGTTTTAGTTGACGATTTTAAATTACATTTCTTAAAAGTGTTTTATGGGATAAGAAAGACAAACATGGCACGTACATGGATTATGATGCATCTTCCAAACAGTATTTATAAAGGTGAAGTTTTGTTAGAATATACTTTGCAAAGATTGTAAAACAGTTTTAGGAGGCAATTTTAATGTAGATTTCGATTTCAAGTAAGTAAAATACAACACAATCATGAATAATGATACACATTTCACCTTAATGGAATGAGGAAGAAAAATGGAAACGACGCATGGATTATGATCAGCTTTTAATTTACAGCACTTTAGAAATTATTTAAACTATGAAAGTGCTTCAGATTTTTTTTTTCCTCTTTCAATTTTTTTTCTCACCATTTAAAAAAAATATATATAAAACGGTCTCAAAATCCTCCATTACGCTAATCCAAAATCTGAGCAAAGATTCCAACTTATCACCTTGGTAACAATTCCTTGGTGTCCTGCTCTCGTAAAGCTGCATGCAGTTCGTTCCTGCAAGAGGTGTTTCACAGAACAGTAGCAAAATTCAACGTTTATTAATTGTCCTGAACGGACGTCTTCGAAAGTTGAGGACCTAAGTTTTCCCGATTGGGTTTGAAACTCATGAAAACTACTCGAGTATTTGATCCCCAGACATATTCTCCAACCTCATTATTGATGATGAAGCAATATTCAACAATGTTCCCGGATTTGAAGATAAACAAGACTTGAATATGCTGCGTATAAAGGAGTATGTTAAGTTCTGTCGAAAGCCTAAATTTCGATAGGTTATCGAAATTTCATCAGCATATTCCTCACTGAAAATAGTTAGCGTAACATTGATTGCTTTAGTAAAAAAACAAAACAGTAAATAACCACTGTAGTGAACAATAATTACTTGAATTGTGTTTTGATGTTGCATTATTTAAAAAAAAAATCATGTATTTTAATAATATTTTTAAAAACTTTGAAAAAGAGTTTGACTTCGGTTTGTCTATGTGTCTGCCCTTCGTACTCTAGATTTCTTAGCTATGCGTTTAATTTTCAAGAAATTTTATATAACCTTTTGAAACTAGTTACACAAAAATTAATTATAAAACATCATATGACCTATTTAACCCCTTAAAGGTTATATTATTTTCAAGAAAATGGTCATAAAAGTACTTACTTTTTTAATAAAAAAAATGTATGGTATTGGCCCGAATATATAACTCGATATTTTTTGACTGATCATTTACCGTTAAAAACCTGACTCGCGCTAAATTTGAGGGCTAAATATAGGATTTTTCTAATTATCTTGATGAAAAATTTCTTGGTCACGTTATATTCGGGCTAATATGGTATTATAAAAATAAGCGCATGTACAACATATGCATTCACTTCAAGATTTTGGATATTTTGATATAAAAAAAATTCTTTGCATAAGAACTGAAAAGTTCCAGTTTTTTTTCTCCCGCATAACTTTTGAACTTTCCAGCCGGGAAATATCGCGAGAGTGACACGTAAGAGGTTAAGGCAATTAAATATAGTTTTTAATGAAGTAGCTTAAGTTTTGTTAATTATTCTTTGGGTAATTTTCCATTCAGATATGCAAATAAAACAAAACTGAAACATAAATTGTAATTTACAAAATAAACAAATGCGTAAAATTTTTACTTAGCAGAAACATTTAACGGTTATGTGCTAAGAAAATAATTTTGTAAATTTTTTTATCTGAACTCAGTTTGTTATCATTAGATTAGTATTAGGTGACTGTCAATCAAAATTTTCAGCTTGCTCGAGCCCCTGCTTTTTCGAAAATGTAGCTATAAAGCATTTATTGTAGAACTTTGTTCTATCGACTGGAAAGTATGTCTCCTACAGCAGAATATCATTAATGCTACCGGGATCATTTTACATTCATCGTTTGTACAATACAAAAATTTACCAAGAAATTTTTTTAGCTAGTTTATTAAATGTATTGTGTACGAACATTTTCTTTCTTTCTTTATTTTTTAAAAGTGTAACTTTCAATTTCTTCCCGTCATAGTTTTTTTAACAGCATATTCCTCTTTTTATTAATTTACCGTTTCCAATGTAGGCCTCAAATTTTGGATCTTGTAGCTGCAAGTTCGACTGAAAACTCGATGAAAGCAGCTCTCACTTTCTTTGGAAAAACTAAAAATTACGATGAAAACCTGGAACGCTTCTTGGTCAGTCTTTCTGCACTTCCTCGTGCGGAATCATTTGTATTAAAAGATATAAAGGTAAAAATTCATTATGAATTTATTTTCTTTTAACTACGAAATCTAAAATGATTTCTTGCTATATACTAAACATTTTGTGATAAAAAAAGTGCATGAATATAACTTGTTTTTGTATTTCATCTTTTTTTTTTCCCCAAGAGAAATAAAAATTGATCGGGTGTTAATGAACAAACTAAACACAATGATATGAAATCTATTTAGGTATGTTACGTAAACGTTTACAGAATTTTGTCAGGTGCAACTAGAAGGTGAGCCTAGGAATTTGGGTCCCTCTCCCTTTTCTTTACCAAATTTTGATTTTTATTAACAAGATTCGAAAATCCCCCTTCTTACCCTCACCTCGAAATTTTTTTTTCTGAAAACGCTCTCGAGTTATAAAGACGATACTTAAATAAGTTTTTCACCTTTAAAAAATGTGCCAAATACATTTACATTTTGATTGACCTATAAATAAAATGAAATAAAATAGTGGAACCTTGAGTAAAGAAATAACAGGAAAAGAGAGAGCCACCATATAAACTGCTGAAATTGATACAGATCATAAAGAATTTTCTACTCAAAAATAAAAAATAAAAATAATGATAAAGAAGAAGAATGTAATGAAAAATAGTTTTTCTCTAGTTTATTCATCTTATACACGACATTCTTCTAAAGCTAATAAAATTATCGTAAGACACAATAAAAACGCTACTATATTTTTCCAATCCCAATGTCTCGAGAGCATCCGTATAGATGGCAGCACTGTAGTTGTTGTCCCTAAAAGATTTTACTGTCTTAGAAAAGGCAAATTTGTGCTCATATTTAAAAAAAATTTAAATATTTTTAAACAAAGACTCTGTTTTACCTTTGAATATTTCATAACTACGTAACTTATAAAATTTAAAAGGTGGATTCCCAATCTTGCTCTTTTATGTGACATAAATTGCGTAAAAAGCTTTTAAATGTAAATTAAACCCCACATACGGAACAAAGATTTCTTTTGGTGCTTGCTTCTTCCATAATTTATTTATTTATTTTGGTGATTGAGGGGTTGGGGGGGGGAGGGTGCAGCTACAACTGTTTGCCAGAAATTCAGGGGAAGCAGAAGTTTTAGTTTTTAGGGACTGGTTGTTTAATAATCCTCTCACAGTGGCGGCCCTGAGTTACGTAGGGACCACCTGCAAACGTTAAAAAGGCGTCCCCTTTTATGCTCCAGATGTTGTTGGTGTTGTGGGATTACAGCCAATCAGCTACACGTGGCTCTAGGCCGATGGGTGGGGTGAACTCCGTGGAGGTCTTTCTAACGGGTCCTAACCCGTATTTACGCTAAGTTTCGGAGGAAACTATGGAAAACTCCGACCGGTTAGGTTGGCGGACGCAACCTGGTTTTGAACCAGGCACTTTCCGTCTCCCAGTTCAGAGCGCTATGCTCTCTGCCACTGGTGGGGCGAGTTATCAACGTGTTTGCTCTTAGATCTGTCAAAGTAAATCGGATAAGAAGTGCAGATTGTTTTACTTTTAATAATCGGAATTTTCATAGTGAGGTGTAAAATTTATACGGAATTATATCAAAATAGGATTATTATTGTGCATGCAAACTATACAGATCACGGATCGCGAATTATAATGATATTAACGCTGGATATATCGGATCGCTAAAGTAAAATCTCTCCAAATATTTATGTGGTATGATTAGTTTCAGGCGATTTCTGTAGTAAATCTATCTAGATTAATTTTAATGACAGGAACTATTTTTAAGGAATTTGCATATTTGTGCATAATTTTTGAAAGAAAAAAGGTACTCTTTGTGAAATATGATACTTTTGTGAAATATGGTGGGGCTTTATGCTCTAGATCAAGTTTTTCTCAGTTTTTTGAGTTCGAAATGGCGCCCCTTCGAAGATGGCTCCCAGTTACGATGCTTACCTTGCTTACCGTGTCGGGCCGCCCCTGTTCTCTCAAAATCCAAGACTTTTTCCATCTTCTCCGCTGTTGGTCTCGATGATTCGCTCCTCACAGCCTACATTAATTTTACGAGACTGATGACTTATTTTAGCAATAAAGCCAACTATTGGCCTGATGAATCAGGCACTGAACATTTAGAGATGGCTGAAGTGTTCAGGTCCTTAGTTCTGGCCTCTCCCCTAGTAGCACAATTAGTCCAAAAGACGTTTAAAACACGTTTTTTAACGTCAAAAATCGTGTTTCCAACGTAATTTAAACGTTTTTTGAATTAGTTGTGCTACTAGGGTCTCGCGGCTATTGATCTAATGGTTTTGAGTTTTAGGCGGTTTTCTCTAGATGTAACGTGAATACGTCCGAGAAGCCCGAGTTCTTCTTCAAAGGCACCCCGCCATCATAGGGCAGATAGCTCTCCTGCAGCTTTGTCTTAACCTTAAACCTAACAATAAAGTCAATTTTACACAAATCGTATTCATACAAATATAAACTTACTTTCTTACAAAGGAAATTTTGACGTGAAGGACATTGAGAATAAAAATATGTTTAATCAATACAAATAACATATAGTTATGAATTACATATATATTTTCATCTATGTATACATACATGGTCATTTTAGGGTCTGTAAAAAGTAAAATTAGTAGCCTAGGAGAAAGATTTAGGCTCTTATTTTTGTATTCTTGGCAGAAAAAAATAAAATAAAAATATAGCATCCTAAATATCATAGCTTTGTACTAGGCCACAAATACTCTTGGCATCGTTTTGCATCTTCCCTTGCGTACCTTAGATTAATTTAAAAAAAGAATGCAAAATTAAAATTTAAAAGTCAATTGGTGATTTTTCGACTTTTCGAGCTTGCAAATATCGGTGAGTGCAAGTTAAATGGTAAATGGTGAATAGCGACCTAGTGATGGTGCACTTAAATGTCCTCGAATATGCAAATATTCGAACGGGAGTAAAATCTATGATAATTTAATGTTGTTTATAAAATATAACTTTTTAGTTATAATTTTTAGGCTTTCCTAAAAAAAGTAAATCATCACGAAAAAATCGAAGCAACTTTAATCGCTACGCTCGGAGCCCTTGTAAGAACTCATGCCATGAATGATAAAGCCGATTCTCAGGTAAGTCTGGCCTCATTGATCATTGCCTTATTTATAATAATAAAATGTGTTTAATGCAAGAGAAGCACTCATGTTTAACATTTGTATATTTTCTTCTTACTTTGTAAAATCTGAATGCATATTTAAGCCACGTCCACATGGAATCCAGTCTCTTAATTTACAAGTAATGTCATACTGTTTAGGTCATAGCAGATGTTTTAGACTACCTTCAAGCCTCCCTTAAAAAATGCAAATCTGATGACTGCATCTTGTTCCATTTAAGAGGAATCGGCAACGCAGCTCAACCCAAGTCGATACCTGTCTTGCTGGAGTATGCACTGAAAGGAGGAAAACTTTCGTTAGAAGCAATGCTTGCTCTGAAGAACATGCCAACAATACAGCTTTCTGAAGAGGTATAGGCATGTTCTGTATTTCTAAACGTAATTCAAACTACGATAAGCATATTTTATCAAATGTCTTAATTGCTACAGTATGCAAATATATTAATATATAGTTTTGCATTTGGTCTATACACTCCCTAAAATTGCCTGAATACTCAGTCGAATACATCGCCCCCCAAATAAATAAGATTTTTAAAAGAAATTACTAGTCATGGAGTCTGATTAAATATTCTAGAGTCATGATTAAATATTTTAATTTCTACACCTGATTTATTGTATCATTTACATTGTCATTTATTCTCCATTTCTTCGTCCAACTCTAGATTCAACTTCAGCTGCTAAAAGTATTTAACGAAGTGGGAAGTAGACAGGATCGTTCGTCCAGAGCCATTGCTGCTGAAATACTTTTGAGACGAAATCCCAGTGATGACGTTCTAAGAAGTCTTATCGGATCGCTGTCGGACCAAAGCGACGTAGAATTTTCGACTTTCGTTGCATCCAAAATTTTACTGCTAATCGAAGAGAATAAGATGCTGAAGTAAGAATCGTTAACCATACTCTCGCTTTCTTCTCAATAATATAAAACAATATCTTACAAAGAGCAAAAGTGTTGATTGTAAAAGGTAATCTAGGAGTTTTCTGCAATTTTCTGTTATAAATTTAAAGCTATAAAATATAAGTTGTGCAAAGCAAAAGAAAAGAAAACTAAACATTAAAATAAAACTCATTAAATACATTCCAAAGTAACACATAAATAAAAGATACGGCAATTATTATTAATGCAGTAGCATTTCTGAGATATTTTATTTATATGTTATCTTACAAAGTTTCTATCTTACAATTTTACTTTCCTCCCCCACATTTTGTGTGTGTGTTGCTTATTGCATCCACTCAAAAAAATATTTGAGTAATACTGAAATTTCCTATTTTAATTTTGTAAATAACTAATTCTTTTTTCTTGAAAACACATAATTAAAAGAAATATGAAAAGATATTATCAAATAAGAATTTTATCGTGTACAACACTTTCAATAAGGATCTGACAAAGGAAATTTGACTTATGTTCGAATACTTTTTTTGAGAGGGTGTACATAATTTTTAATTATGAAATCCTAACAATTAAAGAAAGACTTCAAAAACGTGTTAAGAAGCAAGCAAAATTTAATTTTACACTACTTCTAATTTTATGCTCTATGTACCGTTTAGAAATTTTAATCAGTACTTTTACAACCACCCTTTCTATACACTATTCTAAACACTTAATGTAATGAAGACGATGCCAATGCATTTTATTTTCTTCAAACAATTACCAACCTTACAGAAAACTGAAATAGGAAATCTAAGTTATACATTGCCTTATCTTATATATAATAAAATCCGAGAGTAAACATTGTATGTAGCTATGTAGGTAGGTTTGTGACCACCAATCTTTTTGCGCCCGTCGCTCGATCGCATTGCGCCGAGACGGTTGGTCGCAGACCTACCGAATTTTGCATACGGCTTCACTAGGACAGATCCTAACACGCTTCGGAGCGATTTTTTCGAAATTCGAATTAGAAAAGGTTTTATTTTATGTTTTGTCCGATTTTTAGCGATTTTTCTTGCATAATACGCAATAACACCGGTCATTGCACTCGCAGTAAAACGATGCTTGCATCATCGGATAGAGGAGAAAATTTTCTTTCGAAAACAGTTTGTTTTGACTATGTAACATATTTTGCCGATTTTTGGGGAATTTTTAAAAGTAATTTCTCTTTTGACGAAGTTTGCGTAAAATAATTTTAAAACCGTTGCATCTTTAATTCTATCCGTCATAACTTTTTTATATTGTGGCTAAAGACGGAGCATACAATTCGCCCACTTTTAAAAGAAGAACGGAGGAAAAATATAAATTAGGAGATTTTTTACGAATTTTTATGTAAAGAAGGATTTTTATTTCAAAAAAAGCTGCTTCAAGATTTCGGCATGATATCTTCCGCTATGGTTGTCTTGGGAACAGTAACAATGAATAAAATTGCCAGTTGAAAAAAGTAAATAAAATTACTTTAAAATAACTGAATTTTCGCATGCGAAATCTATGTCATTTTCATGTAACGAGTTTAAAACCCTTTTCGAAACTCAATCAGAATAACGGAGTCACACGCACCTACGAAATAATTCCATGTTTTATATTACGTTGCCAGAAAAAGAAATGAATGCTGTTTTTTAAACAATGAATTACCCAGCATTATTTTCGATTGAGTTTTTAAACAGGACACATTTTCGAATTGCAAGAAATATTTTGCGGAGCTAAATACGTCAATCTGACAAGAATTGTGCATACAAATGTATGGAAAGCTGTTTTAATGGCAACAATAAAGTGAAACGATTATCGTTTATGCTAATGCGTAAATTGCAAAGAATCGCCAAACAATAAAAGACTACATTCGTAGCAAATATCTAAACCGTTTCTTTAAATTAAGCATTAAAGATGGAAAAACGAAAATATATTGGTATCAGTAAAAGAAAGTATATTGTGCTTTGATCAATATTGCCCTAGCATATCTACTAACTATTACTTAGTAGTAAGTAATAGTAGATATGCTAGGGCAATATTGATCAAAGCACAATATACTGCATTAATAAATACTTCGTGAAACTATTCGTTTCTATTCGTTTTTCAACAGCCGTCTTACATCACAGCTAACTAAACATTAAATAATTTTAAGTCGCGTTAATATATCCCGCGGTAGTTTCCACAGAAAAGACAGTATCTGAACTTTTTTTTTCTTGGAGATTCTGTTTTGTCACAAGTAGTTATGGTCACATTTTAGGAAAATTTTCTCCTCTTGCTTTGCGAAGAGCGGGTACACAACTATTTAATTATAAAAGAAAACGGTTCTCCACATCATGTAGTATCTAAGGTATTAATGGCATAACTTAAATCTAAAAAAGAGTATGATGCAGAAATGAGACATTTTGAAAATTAGGAATTTTCACTGCAAACCGTAACGCTTTTTTCTTTTCTGATCGTGAATGACACCGACATAGTTTTTTCCGTCATGATATTAACAATGGTCACAGGTTAGTACTTATACTAACTTTACGAATAACTGATGAGTAGTTTTACGCCAAGAGTCAAGTCATTTTGCTTATTTTTAGATTCCAAACCATTGGAATCAATTCGAATTATACATGTAAGAAATATTTTCGTTCCCTGCCGTGCGGAGAACGGGCCCGCAGCTAGTATATAATAAAATCCGAGAGTAAACATTGTATGTAGCTATGTAGGTAGGCTTGTGACCACCAATTTTCTCGCGCGTCTCTCAATCGCATTGCGCCGAGACGGTTGGTCGCAGACCTACCGAATTTTGCATATGGCTTCACTAGGACGGATCCTAACACGCCTCGGAGCGATTTTTTCGAAATTCGAATTAGAAAATGTTTTATTTTATGTTTTGTCCGATTTTTAGCGATTTTTCTCGCTTAATACGTATTAACGCCGGTAATTACACGCGCAAGAAAACGAAATTTACATCACCGGATAGAGGAGAAAATTTTCTTTTAAAAATGGTTTGTTCGGACTGTGTAACATAATTTTCAGATTTTTGGGAATTTTTCAAATAAAATTAAATTTGACGCTGACTTTCGTAAAATATTTTTAAAATTGCTGCATCTTGAATTCTATCCGTCATAACTTTTTTATATTTTATCAAATGACGGAGGATACATTTCGCCCTCTTTTAAAAGAAAAACCAGAGGAAAATATAAATTAGGAGATTTTTTACGAATTTTTAAGTAAAGAATTATTTTCATTTCAATATTAGCAGCTTAAAATTTTCGGTATGATATCTTGCGTTTTGGTTGTCTTGGAGACAGTAACAATTATTAAAATTGCCAGTTGAAAAAAAAAATACTTTAAAATAACTGAGTTTTCGCATGCGAAAAGTGCGTGATTTTGATGTCATAAATTTAAAACCTCTTTCGAAACTCAATGAAAATAACGGACTCACAAGCAAAACATACGCCATGCATGAAATAATTCTATATTTTACTTTACGTTGCCAGATAAATAATTGAATGCTGTTTTTTCACCAGTGAATTATCCAGTATTATTTTCGATTGAGATTTTAAACGGGCCACGTTTTCGAATAGCAGGAAATATATTGCGGTATTAAACAAGCCTGATTATGACCAACAGGGGGCCCCGGGCATTGATGAATTTTGCCCCCCCCATGTATGAAATTTGTTTTATTTTTCATAAATTGTTTTGTAAAAAAAGAACAACATTTGAAATTGGGGGCCATTTCGAGCCGGAAGCCCCTGGGAAAGTCCCGATTTGCCCGTGCGATAATAGGGCCCTGGTGCTAAATACACCAATCTGACAAGAACTATGCGTAAAAATTTATGGAGAGCTGATTTAGTGGCAACCATAAAATGAAATAATTATCGTTTATGCTAATGCGTAAATTGCAAAGAATCAAAAAAGAGTTAAAGCCTACATTCGTGGCAAATATCTAAATCGTTTCTTTAAATTAAGCATTAACGGTTGCAAAACGACAGTTTATAGTATTGGTATCAGTAAAAGATAGTATAATTAATAGTAAGTAGATATGATAATGCAATATTGATCAAATCACAATATACAACATTAATAAATATTTCGTGAAACTAAGTCTTCTATTCATTTTTTAACAGCCGTATTACATCACAGCTAACAAAACATTAAGTAATTCTACGTCGCGTTAATATATCCCGCGGTAGTTTCAACAGAAAAGACTGTAACAGAACTTTCTTTTTTCATGGAGATTCTGTTTTGTCACAAGTAGTTCTGATCACATTTTAGGAAAATGTTCTCCTCTTGCCTTGCGAAGAGCGGGTACACAACTATTTAATTATAAAATAAAACGGTTCTCCACTTCATGTAGTATCTAAGGTATTAATGGCATAACTTAAATCTAAAAAAGAGTATGATGCAGAAATGAGACATTTTGAAAATTGGGAATTTTCACTGAAAACCGCCACGCTTTTCTTTGCTGATCGTGAATGACACCGACATAGTTTTTTGCGTCATAATATTAACAATGGTTACAGGTCAGTACTTATACTAACTTTACGAATAAGTAATGAGTAACTTTACGCGAAGAGTCAAATCATTTTGCTTATTTTAAGATTCCAAATCACTGGAATCAAATCGAATTATACATATAAGAAAAGGTTTCGTTCCCTACCGTGCAGAAACCGGGCACGCAGCTAGTATTTTATAAATGTATTTCTGGTTGTTTTCAATAAATATGTAGTTTTGAATATCTTGTTGTTTCATATCTATCAAACAGTTTATTATTTCTGGATGATTAAGGCTTTAAATTAAATTGTTTATTTTGTACATGCTTTATAGGCAACGTTATGCATATGTTTTAGTGTTTGTTTTTTTAAAAAGTTAGTTTTATTAGCATATGCATACATTTTCGCTGTATGTTCAGTACGAAATAGTTGTAATTGTAAATTACAGCAACTTCTAAGACACTATGCTACATTGAAATTACCCCAAAATTACAGATATACTTTAGGACTGCAAACGTCCATAGAAATGAAGACATGTGGATTACTACAATGACCATTGTAGTAATCCACAAGAAACGAAGCACGTGTACTTGTTTCTGAAATTTCCTTTTCCTATCTTAGTGGATTTTTTGCGATGGTTTATAATTTACATTGAATAGTGTAGAATAAAACCAACATAATTAACTCGTTCTAAAAACATTTTTCATTTAAAAAACTTTTCTATGATATCTAGGCTTGAATGAAGAATAAAGAAGAATTTTTGGAATCTGTTTATATTTAAAAAGATAGTATTTCTAGGTCATCATAACAAAGTTTAACAAACAACGAATAAATGCATTCCCCAAAATATCATTTATCCGATTTTATACGATACAGATTTCTCGATCTGAAAAAAAAGTAGTAATGAAAGTTATCACGAGAAGCAAATTATTTTGAATGTACAAGTATTAATGCTATGAGCTACAAAAGTACCCTTTAGTGCATACTAAAATACATAATTCAATGAATTGTAGCATCAGATTTTGAGTTTTTGAAAACACATTTTAAATAGCATGTGCTATTACAAAGCTTATAAGACCTTATAATACAACATTGGAAAATCTTATTTGAATTTTATACTTCTTACCTTTCGCATTTAGATCTAGAATCATGAAGATCCTTTCGGATAAAGAGGTTGCCCATTACTACTCCTTATCGCAAAGAGGAAAATCTTCGCTCTTCAAAAGGCAGCTCATGTGTGAGTTTAGTTTTAAAATTATTGTTTCTTACAATTAAGTTTTGTTCATTATTCAGAGAAATTTCAGTGATATGTAGTTTATTTCAATAACTATGATGGATTAAAAAAAAGTTGGTCGAATCAATGAAAGATTCGTTCCGCTTACTGAAGAGAAAAAATGACCAGCAATGACGTTAAAGAAAGTCTTTAAAATTCACGGTGTAATATCGTAATTTTTTGTGTTTGAAGAAACTTTAATGAGATAATTCTCTTTAAGCATTTTAAACGATCCGATTGGTATTTTTTTGATAATTTTTTCCCCGTTAAACGTGCACAGACAGTTAATTAATAACAAGATCTTTTCAGAAATGCAATACACTCTTAATAATTCGGCGGTTGGTTAGTCCGCAACGTTCAATAATCTCTTGGGATTTATAGTAGAATATATAGAACATGTGTACTGCTACAAAAAAATCTAAAAAATTAATATTTTTAAACAATTGTTTTCTAAAACATTACTTTGCGGGAGTTACGCCACGCCTGTCACAAGAACAGAATGAATTAATGCTCCAAAAAATATTCATATCTGGACTATAATTGCATATTTAATAACAAAAAGACACTGAATTAATATAAAGAGACGTACTAGTGGGTTTAAATCAATATTAATATGCATACTTAGTTCACTAGTAAAATTAAATTCTTGTATTTTTTAATTGAATTTAAATTGTTATTTCATCAGCAAAGTAATATCACTGAATTTGTGAGGGAGAAAAAGAGTAAAATAGTGTCTACATTATTTTATTTGTTTTAACATTGTTTATTTTTTTAATGTGGGCATTTCTAAAAAATCTGTAAACAAATTAACAATTTGTCCGTTTTTTAAAACCAATATTTCATTTACGCCAGAACGTTAAAATGCAGAATTATTACAATTGCGATTAACGACAAATAACATGCCCAAGTTGGTCAGTTTGTGTAAAACGAAAAGACAAAAAAATGTTAATAACACTTAATCAAACCCATCAAATGTACTCCAGTAACATAAATTCAACAAATAAATAAGACACGGAGAGAAATTAAAATTTTACTAACTGCGGCGTCTCGCCGCAATGCATAAGAATATACACTGCTGGCCATCGTAAATGCAACACCCTGAAGGAAGCATGCAAATAATATGAAATTTACAACATGCATTAGCTGAGGTGAGATATGCAAATGATTAGAATTTCAGCGCAGACGCACATCAAGCGCGCCTGTGGCGCCACCTCAAAGCGCTATTTAAGGCTTGGAGATTTCGACGGTTTCAAGTACAGCAATTGTGTTTTTCTTGCTTTTTTTTCAAAAAAACGATAAATTATGCCTCGTAGGAAACAACGATCATCTTTTGATCAAGTATCCGAGTTTGACAGAGGAAGGATAGTGGCATACCGAGATTGTGGGTTATCTTTCAGGGAAATCGGTCGTCGTATTGGACGAAACCAAACAACTGTGATGCGGATATGTGATCGTTGGGTGCAGGAGGGTACGACGGACAGACGTGATCGACCGCATCGACCTCAGTGCACCACATCACGTGATGACAGGCAGATTGTACGCATGGCAGTGACGGACCGCTCAGTCACATCACGAACCATATCACAGCAGATTCAGTCTGTAACGCATCATCCAGTGTCTGCGCGTACCATTCGACGTCGTTTACAGCAGAATGGTCTGTCCGCAAGACGTCCGTTGCTTTGTCTACCTCTGACGCGGAACCACAGACGTCTCCGCCGCCAATGGTGCGATGAAAGAAGGATGTGGACGACAGAATGGAATGAAATTCTCTTTACTGACGAGTCACGCTTCTGTATGCAACACCACGACGGTCGGATTCGAGTCTGGAGACACCGTGGAGAGAGGATGCTGAACAGCTGCATTATGCACCGTCACACTGGTCCTGCACCGGGTATTATGGTATGGGGCGGTATCGGATATCTCTCTCGCACTCCTCTAGTACGCATTGCCGGTACTTTAACCAGCCAGCGCTACATCTCCGAGGTGTTGGAGCCAGTTGTCCTTTCTTACCTTCAGGGCTTGCCAACAGCCATATTTCAGCAGGATAATGCACGGCCACACGTGGCACGCATTGTCCAAGGGTTCTTCGTCAATCACCAGATTGAATTGCTTCCCTGGCCGGCGCGCTCTCCGGATCTTTCGCCGATAGAAAACATGTGGTCCATGGTTGCTCAACGACTGACCCAGAGTTCATCCCCAGCTGTCACACCAGATCAACTTTGGCAACGTGTGGAAGCTGCTTGGTCTGCTGTACCCCAAGAACACATTCAAAGTCTCTTTGAATCAATGCCGAGGCGTGTGGCAGCTGTGATCTCCAACAACGGCGGCTACTCTGGGTACTGATTTTGGCAGGAACCACGCTTCATAGAATGCTGTAAATTTAATCATTTGTTACTTGGTCAACATGTTATCTACACAATAAATTTTGTTGTGATATCTCTTGTTTTTCTTGGTGTTGCAATTTGGGTGGCCAGCAGTGTATAAAATTCAACTGGTCGGTCAATACATAAGAACATTTTACTTACTTAAATCTTTTAGCAGCACAGCCCATTCATAAAAGCATCACAGCATTTTGAAACAGTTAAATCGATACAGAATAGGAGCTTGAAAAAAATAAATGGAGGTAGACTCTATTGTTATAATAAAGGAGGGATAAATCTTAACGATTGCTGAAAGTAATGACATTTTTTCGTATGTCAGTATCTCGCCCAGCTAGAACTACTGAAAATAATAATACGAAATTTGCTATTTATGAGTTTTTCAATCCAACTGATGGAGTAGGCACTATTTTCCAAAATTTATAAGCTATGGGAGGGGAGGGGGTGTAAGAGGCCAAAATGCTCTTTTTACATATAGCTCTTTGTCACAAAGGAAGATATATTTATAAAAATCAGTTCCAGAAAAGTTTGAAAATCGTCCTACAATAAGGATAGACGATTACTCCCCCCTCCTTTTTTTTTCATATAGCTTTGTGGGGAAAAAATCTATAAAATCCTTGCTTTTAAATGTAAGAAGTATGAATTACTTAGGCAAAACTAATTAGAAACTGTACTAATATAAACAACTATAAAATTATTTACAAATAAAAATTTGTTGAAAACTTATTAATTTGATTTTAATGTAAGACAACGACATAAAGCCGATTTATGAAGCTATAGAATTTTTAGGTCGTCGAAGTGAGTCATAGAAGATTTTAATGGAAATAAAAATAACCATACTTCACTTAGCCTATCTCTGTTATCAAACCAATATCTGCTAGGTGCACTTTTTGGAGATTTCGACATTTCGACTGTTATGACTAGACTAGTTAATAACTAAATTTTCGTGTAAAAATGATTGCTACGCAACTCGAAGCATTAAACGATACTAAGCACAATACTTCAAATAAAATTTTACTGGAGAACGTTTCTAGTTACACTTTTTGCACATAGCAGATGTTGCTTTGACAACAACGATCGGTTTTATATGGAATATCTTCGTAGAATCGTGTATTTTTTATACAAACCTTTAGTTCTTAAAATGATTTTCTAAATAAGATTTTTCTAATATAAAACAGCCAAATCTGCACATGATTTCATGAAAAATGTTTGCTTAGCTTATAGAGGTTCTTGTGGTTTTAGAAAATTCAAAGTATCAGGAAAAATGAATTTCAGTGCAATGTTATTTTAAAGCTATGCATCAAAGACTGATTTTAAAACTATTTGTTTTGATTTTATGTATTGTTTAATACTAGTTGATATGAGAATTTCTGTAATTCTAAGGAATGTTTTTTAAAAATTCCATGTATATAATTTGACGAAATCATAAAATACCCAAGGGAACAATTGAAATAAATGAAACCACTATGAAATATTTCAATTTACCTATTTTTTCAGCGATTTCAATTCTTTGACATGGTATATAGTAAGCATGTAATTTAACATGGAAAAAAAAAGTGTGAAAAGTTTTTACAACTAATTTTCTCATTCCGTGTTCAGATCCCCACCAACGAGTGAAAATGTTTAACCCTTTTTAATGGGTCACATTTTTTAATGCATCGGAATATAAATAATTTTTAGCGGTGTAAAATGTAGGCGATTTAAGTGTTTTTCAGTGATCAAGTCTTGTGTTAAAGAGATAATTCCACACTGATATTAACAGCTGTTCTAACCATAATAAAAGTCAATTGAATCTGGATATAGTGAACTTATTAGTGAATAATTTTTTTCTTTTCTGTAATGCACTCCAATCTTTAAAAGCGTTCACCAACAAAAGCGCAGGTTACTTTTGAAAGGGAACCAAAAGCGGAAAATTCCTTCTTCACCTTGGACGATGGAATGGATTTCATTTCCCATTCTCAATGTAATATCACAGGTTAAGAGCAACAGTTTCTTTTGCCAACTGAATGGAATGTGCATTATTTCCATAAATGAGATTAATTATGTTTGCTTTACTTAAAAAAATATTTCTGTAACCATAAATACGATCCATTATGTTTGGTTTACTTAATAAACATTCAGTATTTGTTTAAAATACCATTTTTGTTTATATTTTTTAGTTTTGTATTAAGTTTTATTGTTCAACGCAGGGAAACATTGGTTTTAGTGAACTTCGGATATAGTGAACGAAATTTCCCGGTCCCCAGAGAGGTTCGCTATAACTGGAGTTGACTCTGCATAATCTTGCAATATTTGAGATAGCCTTGGTGTAATGGGTATTGTGTTAGCGGAGCTTTACTGAATTAATTTTTTAATAGGTAAAATAAATAAATAAATAAACTCCTAAAAGAAATATCTGAGCAGTATACGAAAGAACATCCTACTTGTAAAATATGCAATCGATACAATCCACATCTTTTTTTCTAAGATTTACATTTGTTTTAGCAACCGACGGGTTGAACGTTACTTATGGCATAGAAATGGAGCTTTTGGAAGGAGGACTGCTGAAAAGAAGCTCTTTCGATGTTGAACTGGAAACAGATAATGATGTTTCCAATCTATTATCGGTAAGAAATAAATAAAATCCTGCTTTTCCTTTTAAACACGCAAGTGTTGAGTCTTGTTTCCTTTTTCGCTTTTGTTTTTAAATAAACTATAAAGCGTGGCATTTTGGCAATTCCCTTAAATACTTACTCATAGAAACAATACAAGTTTATGTGTTCCCATAGTGGCCCAGGCCCAGTAACGTACGCAAGATGGGGGGGGGGGCAAGAGGGGGCAGCCCCGCCTTGCCAAAAATTGTATAAATTAAAGTTCATATTATTTTTCATATTTTCCATAAAGATTATGTTCTTTAAGATAATGTCTATGACACCCCTTCAAGGAAGTCTGCGTACGGCACTGCCCAGTCCGTTGAAGTCCAGTTCCCATAAGAACACCGAAAGCAAAGTAAAAGCCGAATTCGTTCAACGCTTTTGAGAATGTTAACAGGGTCGTAGCCGGTGTGTGTGTGTGTGGGGGGGGTGCCACGGGGGCAAAGGAGTCGGTCCGGGCTTGCTTGAATAGCTTTCATAACTGTCTTAGATGGAAATAGAAAGTTCAATTAATTATATTCAAAATTCTTCTTTGAATATATTTAGTTTACTGTACAATTTGCATAAAAATGACTGATTGATATATTAAACACACACACACACACAAAAACAAAACCATATTAAATTACTAATCGGTGATTTTATTATTTAAAATGATTCAGAAGAACTGAGTTAAATCACACATAGCTGATATCCGACATTATTTTAAAAGTTAAACTACATATTTTAAATCTCAAGAACGATCGAGATTTACAACATCGTAAAAAGTCTATCATTGTCTTTTCACAGGTAAGAATGTTTGCCGAAGGGCTAGGATCTTTCGCAGGCGAATCTTCCGAAGAGGAAGGTAATCCCACTGCAGGAATGGAATTGACATTGCTGGGGTCTTCAATGAGACCGTACACATTTTTTAGCAGTACTTCAGAGCTCATGGGACACGCATGGTCTGGAACTGCCAGCACTCCAACTCCCGCTCTTCAGGTAAAAATACAAGGCTTCATGCCGCAAAACTCTTGCATGGCATTGCAAAAATGAAATGGTGAATAAAGCAAGATGTATAAGAATGCACACGGGCGTAGCTATAGCTTTGACACGGGAAGGGTCCAAATAAGTATGGCGGGGGGGGGGTGTCTATTCTTACTATAAAATTTGATTGACAGTGAATTTCTCTAAATATTTTGCAAAAAGATGTCAGTTTGAGTTACAACTTTTAATCTTCTTTGTAGTAAATTTGCCTTATTACTGATTAATTTTCTAGAGTTTACAAAATTAATATGGAATTTTCAAAATTTAAATGATATTGAAAAATATTTTTACTGAACACTGTTTTGAGGCACAAATACAAAAGGGGGATATGCTGCCAAAATTAGTATTTTTGCGCCCTCAGTCTACTTGAGCATAGACTGAGGTAGGTTGTCCAGATCTCCTGAACACCTTTTTATATACGTCCGTGAGAATGCACAAATAGGAATTCGAAAACTGTAGACAGCTGCTTAATACAAGGGCAATTCTAGAGAATAGAGTCTAGTAAAGGAGCTTTAATCAATTACAATATTTACTAAACGAGCTTCGGTAGCTGAAATGAGTTCTTTTCAATCCAAAATAAAGATTACTTGGGTTAGAAAGCCATTTATCCACTATTCTCCATAACACAGTGTTTGGAGGTATAAAGAGGTAATCAGTCTGAATATTTTGCAGCTTGCTTTAGACATGGTATGTTGGCAAGAAAACATATTTACTTTCCTATTTATATCGTGTCAGAAGCGCTATGGAGATGGTGTCATTTAGCTGATTGTGAGACTGATTTAGCTGATGGTGTTGTTTAAGAGGGGAAAATATAATTATAAGAAAATAAAATAATACACCTCCTCACTCAATAAACCTACCATGTTTAAACAAAGGCAAGGTGTTGGAGCAGTTATTGACCAAATTAGATAACTTTTTAAAGACATGGTATGCGTCATTAAGTTTAATTGATAAGATTTCAAGAAATATAGCAAAAGCAATACGAAATTTTATTACATTTTGTTTTGGTGTAAGATAAAACTCAATGACACCATAGTTATTAAGTACAATCATTTATATCATAATATTAATCTCGGCCAAGTTGGACTGAATACACTTTTTTATTGTTGTTATTTCTTTTATTCATAAAATTTACACTGTTTACACTGAAACGATCTCTTAATACTCCGAGAAAGTTATGCACTAATTTAACAACTTTTTAAAAACATCCCTCATTTTTATTATTCCTGAATTATTTTTTGTTTGTGTCTTCTGAAATTAATTAAAATCGCATATTTTGAGTTTCTGCACCATTTTTTAGAATATGCGCGACTGAATTACTTTTTGCATTGTTTGTAAAATAATGTGAAACTAACCCATTTCGGGAAAGAAAATCTTTTAATTAGTTAAGAATTTTTTAACTGATCATGGTCAAGTATTCAAGAACAGTGATGAGGATAGTATTAATTATTGTTAGAACCAAAATCTTGGTTTGTTTTGATTTTAAATGAAAATCAATTTATAATGTTACAATGAGCTTTTTTTAAAATTCTTTTCCAGGGTGTTTTTTCTTTGACTGATGATAACCAGTTAGTAGTGCTGCACAATGGCATGGTTGTGAGATTAGAACTGCGTGCTGTACTGTCAATTGATTTGTCAGCATCCATCCAGATTTCTGTCTGGTACAGGAATTCACAGTCGCAAGTAAAAAATGCGTGAGTCTGCCTACCACTCTTTTTTACTAATATTGTTACCTCTTCTTACTTTTCACTCAATTAATCAGTTCCCATTGGTTTAGCGTAACTACTAAACGCAACTGTAATCGAAGTTTAATCAAATATTCGTAGTGCTAAGGATTAAATGATGGACAAATGTAGCCTGGAATATACTTGTCACTAGGCAGTTTCACCCAAGCAAAATACGTAACGCTGAAATCCGTCTACACAGAATGACAATTGTCTGGGATATACCTTTTATCCTTTTTTTTAATATTAAGCCTTAGTTTTATTCATGCACATTCCATTCAATAAAATTATCTTTAGTACTTTTTACTAGTGTTAAGAGCAGTATTATGAATAATCTGTACATTTCCAAAAATGCTAGTATTTCCAACAAGGTCGTAGAAGAGGGGAAAAAAATGGTAGTGGGATCTGTAGCAATTTGTGAGAAGGAATATGTAGCGCTAAAATGTTTTCGCCTATAATTGATCTACAGAGTCGACGAAAAAAAAAAACAGAAAAAAACTACTATTGCATTGACTAAAATTTCTGGGGGTGAGGCATTAAACCTCCATGGTCGGCCCCCCACAAAGGCTTTGGTACCCAATTTGTATTTTACAGCATTCCGTCCGTTTTTACATCTGCTTAATATATTTCCCACAGATAATATTCCGTTCTTTTTCAAGCAAAATCTGGCAACTGTAAACAGTCTAATAGTTTAATGAAGATTTAGAAAAGAGATTTTTTATGCTTCAAATTGTATGTGTGTTTCAATAGCTTTGTTCCTTTTCCCGTTACTTTAATCTTAAATATTTATTTTCAATTCTCTGTCTTCCAGTGCTGCTCTTCTAGTCAAAAGTGCTGCAATCATCGATACAGATTTTACAATAACACGCGGTGAATACCTCTTTTATGGGCACTCGTCCATCGATTTCAGTACAGATTTGGAGTTCGCAGAGACGCCTTTCAAAATGTGTTTCCAAATGGAACAGCCTTCAGTGACTTTAAAGTGAGTATAATCTGTTTATGAAATTAAATAGACGAGTAATAATCGTACGTTCTTCTATTGAGTTTGCTATTAGTTACAGCATAATGAATTTTTTAAAATTCATAAACACATTTGAACATCCTTGATCTTTACGCACTTGATTTCTCTTTGTGAATTTCAAATAAACTGTAAGCTTAAAATTTACCACTAATAAAATAAGCCCCAAAAATAAGATACTATCAAGTGCGTTTTTAAAGTTTTCGTCGTCTTTATGTAGAGTATTTCACAATGATTGGCATAAACTTTAAGGGGAGGTAAGGCACATAATAAGCAATAAACTCCCATAGGAATGAGGCGTTGGAAACGCCGTTTTCATACAACTGTTATTTATTTTTATTTTTATTTTTTAAGAAATGCCGAAAGTGTGTTTTCCGAACATGATTCGCAAAAACATGTGATTCTTTCTCAGAAAGCACTTTACTTAAGGGGGCAAAGGACGTTGAATCTGATTTTTTTTTCATTTTCAATTTTGAACACTCTACGTTATGTACACTGTAAAGAAATCCAGGAAATTTCTTTGGAAATAATGGGAAACGGAGGTGCTCTAGAGTTCCGAGGAGCATTACATGAAAATGCCAGGAACTTTAGAGAACAACTCAGGAAAGTCCCACTGAATTATATTGTTCAGTAAAGTTCCTGGTATTTTCATGTGACGTTAACTGGAATTCTAAAACACCTCAGCTGCCCATTATTTTCAACGAACGTTTTTGCACGTTTTTAACAATGTGGATCATTAAGTTAATTCCGTATTTTTTTAAGCGAGTCGTGAGATCAATATTCATAGAAGGACGATTTAAAGTAAACAGCAAGGTTTTCAGAAAGGAATGTTTACTTCCTGTGTGATTTACGTGAGTATAACTTTCCCCTTTATTTCCAAGGAACTTTCCTGGATTTTTTACAGTGTAAGGATAAATAAGATACATTTTATAAAATGGTCTTACGAAACTTAAATCCCAGAAATAATTATTTTTGGACTAAATAGGCACTTTTGGATAAAAAGTAAACTCAAAAAGAACACATTTTCAAAATGCTCCAAGTGCATCCTGCAAAGCAGATCGCTGTTTTTTTAACCCATTTATGCCTAGTGTCCCTTTTTTGGGACGGCATTTTCACTATTAGTCGAAAACGTTATTTATTTTTCCTACCCTTTATTCATGAGTATTAAGCCCCAACTCTACAAAATATTTTAACATGACCAAGTAGGATGTTGATATTTCGATTTTTATGCATAATGATTTTAAAAGAAATCATCCCTTGTTCAAGAAGTTGACATCAGAAATTTATCTATTATTTCAGTTATCAGTAAAAATCGAAGAAAGTCGCAAAAATATCCAGGCACAAATGGGTTAAACAACCTATATAAAACCATGACTTTGCTTTAAATTGTATTTACATTTTGTTGTGAAAAAATATTTCGTGATAACGCGTTATTTTTCAGAATTTATACTTGTTTTATTTCATTTGACACGCATAAATCTTTGCCCAAATTATTGTTATCATAGAAAAACATGAGAAATTATATTCATAATATCATTCTAAACATTCATGAGAAATTTGAAGGAAACACATGGATCATTTCGAAAATACAGATCAGTTGAAAAATTCGAAACTGAAAAAAAAAAAAGTGACGTTAAAGTGCAATAGCTTCAATACCACTCTGGTAGAATGCGTTTCTTAACCCTTAAATGCATGAATTTTTTTCTCGTTCGCACGATAGCCACGAGTATAAGTTAAATTTCTTATATCAGTTTTATGAATAACTAATTCATTTCTCCAAGGACAAACAGTTTGAAAGAATTATGTGAAACTTTTATTACTCACGATATGAATCATATAAATCATTCCATATGAATGAATCCATATGAATCATTTATTATTAAAAAATACTATATTTTATATATGAAACTGACATAAGAAATTTGGCTTCTACTCTAATCCGGCACTGAAAAATACGATGCATATATGAATCGCTATGCATTGAAGGGTTAAAATATAAATAACTGAAGTAGAATTGTCATTCAACTTGCTTTGAAAAACTAGAGAAGAGCTCCATTTTTTTGGAGAAATATTCTCTTTTTTTTTGAAATTTTGGCCAATTTTCACCTTTTTTCAACGTTTTTTGTTCACTTAAATTGATAGTTTGAAAATTATATTTAACCCATTAACCCATAGCGATTTATTTTTATATCAAAAATATTTAAGCATTAATTTATTTTCCTAGTTTAATTTATCGAATAATAAATTTGATTTGCGCAAAATACAAAGCGGTAAGGAAGTAAAATGAGAATCTTTGACTATCTTATTTATATTTTTAGAAAAGGAAATGAATGTTTATACTACACAAATGTAGGATGGACAGACAAGCGAAGCGAAATCATAAACACTTTTCAACCTTGTTGGAAAGTGTTCATGAAAATGTTGGTGGATTTTAAATGAATCCTAATTTTTCAATGCAAAAAATGTTTATAAAATAGTCATTCTGAACACTTTTAAATCAAATCAAAGAAAAATCCTAGGAAAATTTTGATACTGGAGTTTCAACAATATTTCATGATTTGAAATTCGTGTTAAATGACGTTAATAAAATTTTAGTCATACTTTCCTGGAAACTTTGCAAATAGTGAATTACACTGAATTGAGTATGACTTTAGCATTAATATTCTGGAAAAAAAATCACATTCTAATGGAGCAATGTTGATACAACCACATTAATAAAATCTTTGTAACTTTTTTACCCTCTGAAATCTCTTTTTCCATCAAAACTTCTCCTTTTTTTTTATACATTGGTCGGTGCCTAATCCATCGCTAACACTGACACGTAGTGTGCAATTTATGAGGGCGAAAATTTCCGGTGAGGAACAACAAAAGTTCATTTGTTGGAGGGGTGGGAAGAAAACCTTGCTTCATTGGATCAATCTAATTGCCCTTTCTGTTCCCAGGCACGACTTCCAGAGGAGCGTGGAAGTGACAGAAACAAAGTTCCTCCTGAAGAAGACCAAGAGGAGGAAGAGGTTCATTCCGGGCCGATCCTACGCCCTGCACCAGAATAACAATGAACTGTGCAGGATAATGAAGGGCTCCGATGATTATTAGCGCTAATGAACTCTTACCCATAGAGAGAAAGGGAGATGGATGTATTGAATTTTTGTAAATAAAAGGACACACGGAGTTGCTCATGTGGCTCTCGTCACGGAACACAGTGTGGTTGGTGTTTTGAAAAATTAGTGGAGGAAATGATATTATTATTATTATTATTATTATTTTCAAAATGGCTGTTTCAAAATGGCCTGCTGGGGCGTGATAATTCAATTTAAGGATGAGGGAGGTATCTTAGGATAAAAAAATTCCCATATTTTTTATTCTGTAATGAAATCTTGTCTTTAAGAGTGTTTTTTTTTATGAAATAAGCAATTTATTAAAGTTTTAGAAAAATTTAAAATCACACTAAAATAAAAACTCAACATTATTGTTTGGTACAGGGTGTTCCAGAATATTTGAGAAAGGTTACTTGTTTAAATTGTTCAAGTAAACACTATACTTCTAATTAAAAAAAAATGTTTTCTAATGACAGGTAGTTGTTTTTTTTATGTCACAAATTTTATAACGGGCCAGATATCAAAACAAAGAAGAAAAAAAACTTTTGGAGTGATCCTGGTTACAAAAAATTAGCTCCAATTAGAAAATTGAAGACCTCTGTAATGTCATTTGCACAAGTTTTCTTTTTTTACGTAATGTTGAAACTTAAAAAATGAACTGTTTAGGAAATCTTTGCTGTTTTGAACTTAAGGCTTATATTAAGAATTTCTAATGGGGGAATAGTGCACAAATAGAAAATAAGTTTCCTTATTTCTTTCTTTCTTTCTTTCCCTTTTTTCCTGTATGTGTGCTATTTACTATATTTGGCCGTTTCATACCATCACGTTTCTTTTATTTACTTATTTTATTTCAGTTCTTGCTTATTTAATTATTTAATTTATTACTGACAGTCCACTACCAAATGCATCTTATAAAACTATGGAAAAAAAATCTGATGTGTCCAACACATGACTTCCTTGCACGTCTATTAAATAAAAATGTTTTTTACGCACTTCCTCTAAACTTATTTGTTTGAAAGAGATAAAATATCAATAATAGTAAGGTTTAGCGATTTCTAGCCAAACATTTCGATATCGCCAAGCTGAGTTCAATTTGAAAGATTTCTTTCTGACACTTTATTTGGCGATATTTCACCAAAAGCCGACAAACTTGAAATAGTTTGCTAGATTTTGGGGATAGCCAAAGTAGTCATTGACCACAGACTTTCAATTAATTGAATGCATCCATACACCTTAATGTATTTAAAGTCATTTGGCTCACCCTGTAAATAAATTCCCAGTCGATTGCTGTCAAAAAAGATATTGAAAACCGTTAGATATTATAATATAGTTCTAAATACAAAAGTTCAAAATTCAACGGGTTAAAGTTTTAGAGTTATACAAAATACGAAATAATTTTTGGCGCCAAATTTGGCGATATTTCGGCGAAACTCGTCAATGTCGACGACATTTGGCGAGATATTAAGCATGGACAACAATGACAGATTATCGCCGAATTTGGCGATATTTCGCCAAAACTCGCCAAGAACGATGACAAATGGCGATAATTTGGGCATGGACCAAATGACTGACTATCGCCAAATTTGGCGACATTTCGGCAAAACTCGCCAAGGTCGAGGACAGACGGCGAGATTTTGGGCATGTACCAAACAATGACTGTCTACAATTGTATTATATTGAAAATGTCCTTAGACATTAAAGTACTGAAATTCTTTTCGGTGGTCCTGTAAATAAACTCTCCAGTAGATTTTAACCAAAAATCGAGATGCACAACTAGATGTTACAACATTCTTATATATGAAATTTCATAATAGTTTTTGAGATTTGAGAGTTAAATATGCACACACGTACACAAAAAAGTCGCCAAGCTTGGCGACTTTTGGCATAGTTCTTGAGGGAGGCACGTGACCGTGGTCGGACCATTACCTAACTTATGTGGTAGGACGGTATTGTGCTTGAAATGGATGAATCTCCTAAAATTGCCATTGACCGTAATGTATTGGAAATCTTTTGAGTGTTCCTGTAGCAGAACTGTAAATGATAAGGACACTTTTTTTAATGGAGAAATTCATTTTCTAACTCTTTACAGCATATATCACTTCTGAGTCGTTTGAAATAGCCCAATACCTCTAAAAAACGCTTTAATGAATTTCGGCCCATAGAGCGTAATGTATTTCGAATCTTTTAGGCTGTTCTGTAGATAAACTATCCAGTCGAATGGAACCGAAAGGGGAGGTGCACAACTAGATGTTACAGCAATCCTAAATATAAAGTTTCAACATTCTACGCCTCATAGTTTTTGAGATATGCGAGTTTAATGAATTTCGGCCGATTGAGCGTAATGTATTTCGAATGTTTTGGGCGGTGCTGTACATAAACTATCCATTCGATTGCCACCAAAAGGGGAGGTGCACAACTAGATCATAGAACAATCCTAAATATCAAATCTCAACATTCTACGACCTATAGTTTTTGAGATATGCGAGTTACATACATACGTACGTACGTACGTACAGACGGCATGGAAAAACTGACCACAATAAACTGGCCGCTGGTCAAAATGAGTTGCAGATGCGTTAATATGATCGTGCATGCTAGCCTACGATGAGATGCATCGAAAAAATTCTTAAAATTAAATTTAGAGGTAGTCAAAATCGGTTTTTTTGTCGAAATTTGGCCCCCAAAATTTTTCGGGATCACATTACTTCCTTATACTACGTACAAGGAAGTAAAAATTAGGTGCCTTGTATTAATCAAATTCTCTAAGTATTAACTGATATTTAAACCGGTTTTCATTTTAAAACTTTTTTTAATCATGGGGAGGTAATGCCTGTAGAACGTACGTAAAAACTCACTTTTTGTCCGGGAAAGTTTAAAAAATTGAAAATAAAGTAAAAATTTCCACCCAATTACCGAAATATTTTTAAAGCGTCCAACAAATAGAATATTAACATTCAAATTATATTAGCATGGTACTAATCTTCATTCATTTTTCCCCACAGTCTGAAACTCACCGAAAATTAATTGAACTTAGTAATATTTTGGGGGATTAGCTTTTCCAGTTTTAAACAACTGAAAGTTAGAAATAAAAATTAATAATTTAATGCGTCCATTTTTTATTTAAAATTCTTGCCATCGGTTCCAATGCAAAAGTTGCATTCGTGTTTTTGATGCTTTCACTATTTAACCCACCAGGGTAGCGACAAATTCTCTAATGAGCTACAAACAAACAGTTAATGATGTAGATTAGTTGAAATGACTTGTTTCAGAATAACACCTCCCATTGTAAGAAGTCGCATGGCGGTCGAAATATTACTGGAAACATTTCTCTCCCTTGGTATTTAATTTATATTTTCCTTGTTTAGAGATTTTAAATCATTGGGGATAAATACTAAAAACTCTGTAGTCGAGTAACTCAGTGAATGTTACTTTTACACATGTGCAGATTTTTGTGAAGAACTTTGCAATGGTCGGACTTCCTTTTACTAATAGGATTTTTAAAAATAGATGATTGCCTCGAAATTTTTTTTATTATTAGTTTTAAATAGATGCCCCTAGATTTATAGCATGTAAAATAAGTGCCCGTCATCTGATTTTTTTAAATTTATTTATTTATTTATTTTTTAGTGATAAAATCAATAACCGAAAAAAACTTTTCAGAACCAATTGCTTCTCTCAGCCTTCTTTTCAATTTAAGCCCATAAAATGTCTGGTTTTATTGTTTTTTTTTAGAAAATTAAAGCAGAAAAACTGACAAAATTTGTAAAATTACAAATATGAATTTTTTTTTTCTAGAGAGAGAAATTTTCATATTGAAAAACTAATTAAAAACTTTAATGTCTTTGTTTCAATAAAATGAAAAACAATTCTTAACTTGCATAACTTGCACTAATATTGTATAACTTGCTGAAAAAAAATTCTCCTCTAATCAAGTTTCGTGGATTATTTTGACAACCACAAACGGATTCAGTTAATAGGAATTTAAAAACATTAATGCGAATACATGGGCAATTTTTCAAACACTGAATTAAAGCAGTTGCCCCCCCCCCTAAAAAAAATGTTTAATATATCAATTGAAAATAGTAAAAATAATACTAAATTCTTTACATAAAAATACAGTGTACAATTATCCTAAAATTAAAAAAAAAAATCAGTATGAAACTAAGTCTTGCCGTTTGTAAATTAATTTCTGGTCTATAATTAATAAAAAAGAATTTTTATTTTTTAAAATAATCTTTTTTTTTTCTTAAAATAATCTTTCTATTAAAGAAAAAAAAAGCCTTATGTTGTTCGGGTGTATTAGGCGTTAAAACATTACTCGTCGTTGTCGTCCAACTACAACTGTGAAATCAAATCAGTTAAAGCTTTCAGGGCTGAAACGGAATAGAATACCGAGGGGGGAAAAGGGAGAGGGGGGAATTTTAAAGATAGGGGTCAATGTAAAAAAAAAAAGAACTAAATATAATTAATTTTTAATAGGGAATATTTTGGAAAACCATCAACTTTTTTTTCATGATTGTTCGCTGAGAGATAAATTAGTATGAAATATTTCAGTTCACTTGGGATTGGGAAGTTTTCGAAAAATTCAGATTACGGTGTTTAGATTTAGATGTTTGATCCAGACCCCCATTGGAAGATAATTAAAAAAGTAAAACTTTAAATTAAAATTTGTAATTATGGATTCGTTTATTGTTAGATGAAAGACATGAATATTCAAATTGGTTGGGAAATAATGGTTGGGTCTATTGGTTGGGAAAGCTGCGTGAAATTTTAATAAAAAATAATTTATTTCTCGGTATCAATCCCGCGGGATTAGGATCCTAATCCCGCGGGGCTAGCCTCGCAAATATTTGTGCGAGATCCCGCAGGATCGGGATTGCATTCCCTACTAGATACGTTTTAAAAAATGAAATACGGAAACGGTGTTCAAACAGAGCTTATTTGTAAGAACATTCTCGGAGTTTACATTGATGAAAAAAAATATAGTGTTCAGATGAAAGCTGAGCTTTCTAGCTCATAAACGATATCTGATCGAAAAGGGAGAAAACACACAGTAACTAAACAAATAATATTCGTATTTATATTTTTTAGCAATACCTATCTTTTGTGCTAATATGTCAGTTTGCAAAATTTACCTAACTACGACCATGGGCGTCGGCAGCATATTTTCTGGGGGGAGGGGATTGCAAAGATTACTTCAACGCTGAAAACGACATTTAAAACTCTAGAGGGTGCAAGAGTCACCTCCCCCTCTTGCCCTATTCTGCCAACGCCCATGGCTACCACGACTGGTCTAGGCGCCTATAACGAACGCACATGCACACATACAGAAAAAAATCTTTTTATATGAAGTATAGTATATATTCTGAAAATATGTCAAACATACAGGTTTCAGAGAGGTGCCAATATTCAGAAGTCCCCGCCTTTTGATGAGGATCCAAATTGTGGAGGGAAACTCCGTTAAAGACGTATGCAGCTCTAAACGACACATTCAGTGACGTGAGCTGTCCTTTTCTAGAAAAAAAACCACGTATACAGGTTTAATTGCAAAATTTATTAAACCTGTGTATTATTTTTTAATCCTTAAATGCCCCAAATTTCAAATTTGATCCCGGACATTTAAAACATCACGGACATTTAAACAAAATTAGAGCACAACCCAAATTTCTTATATCAATTTCACATACAAAATTTAATTTTCAATAATAAATGATTCATGTCGTGAATAATACAAATTTCACATACTTCTTTCAAACTGCGTGTTTTCCAAAAATTAGTTGGTTATTCACAAAAAAAAATATAGGAAATTTAGCTTATGCTATTGCATGATCGGCAGCGAACGAGTTTAAAATTCAGGAATTTAAGGGTTTAGTTAAAAGTAAAAATGAGGTTGTTTAAAAATTTTCGTAATCCAAAATCCTTAAAAGAAGAAAAAAATCTTTTTTTTCTTTAATTTTCTTTTGTTTCTTAAAAAAAAGAAAAAAAAAAAGGTTTTACAGCTGTTTATCCTATATTTCAGTTACCTCCCTTGATAAAATATGCGCACAGATAAATCACCAGTGGAAAAAATAACACCCTATCTAATGTAGGATCTTCTGTACTTCAGAAAATAATGTTTCAAATTCTTAAAGTTATTCTAAAAATAATGGCTGTTAAAGGCGAGAAATTCTGGAGGAGACGCCACATGTAAGGATGTTTTTCTTTTCAGACCCAAAATTTGAAATCTCAACATAATGATAAAAACGCACTATGTTCTTAAATCTTTGGTTAAATATACTTATTTATTCCTTTCTATGCATAACATTAAATTTCCTAACCATGTATAAATAATCACAGGTAACTGTGGCATGTCCCCCTAATATATATGTGGAAGATGTCGCTAATTAAGATGCAACACTGCAATAAATAATTAAAGAAGACAAACATTGGAATATCATGTATGAATTAACTATAACTACGGAAAGGGAAAAAAAACCCTGCAAGCTCTTTTTTTTTTCCAAATTAATTTATAAAACTTTGAATCTTTGCCTGCACAACACTTCTTTTAGTGCAATTCTTGTGCAACCATTTCTTGCATTTGATGCACAGAATTCAGTCACACTTGAGATATTTTTTAGATTAAAAGTACCCTTTACATACAGCAAAAGTTTAATACTGACCAACAATTTAATTATTGCATTGCGTTAAATTTGATTCTGATGAAGAATCTCTATCCGTTTTCTTTTTGCAGTCTCACGGCATTATCTGTATGATAATAAAATGTGAATATTTTTGTCTAAAATTATTAATATCTTTAAAAAATACAAGATGATATGTATAACTGTAATACAAAAGCATTAGGCAATGTAGAATATATAAAAATATTCAAGATTATGGTTTTAAAAGTAATATTAAATAATAATTATAATATTATTATAATTATTAACTCCATTTATATTTTACACTAAAATATTCAATATTTAAAATATAAAATAAAATTTAAAGTTCCTTTAATTTATTTCTGAACCGTGTTGCGTTTTACCTCAAGTAGTGAATGAAGATGTTTATTTTCATACGCACGCTTATCCCACACACTTATTTTTATGTTGCTCTGCAAGGTTTTGTCTGCTTTTGCTTGCTTGTGTGTGTAACAGAATACGGAACTAACTTGTATTGTTAGTATTTCAATTAAAATAAAGCATCTGTTTATTAAAATGAACAATAGGAACAACGTAATATTATAAGAAATCTAGTCACCATGTTAAACTTTTACGAGGTCTAAAAATAATGGCTGTTAAAGGCGAGAAATTAAGATAAATTCACAACCCACGGGTACACTGGGACAAGGACCCTCACACAAGAGGGCCAGTACTGCTATCTGTTGATACATAAAAATACTAGCAACAAACTTGCGTCTTCCTCCGAATTACGTTACATATTTTAAAATTATAAAATTCTTACATTTTACCTTGTTCTAAAGTGCAATTCTTAAAGATTTATAATTTGCTCTCAATTCGTATAGAAATAGACTTTTATGATATCTTACAGTGTCAATGTATAAGTACTTTCGATCTCGTGCTATGACTTAAAAAATATTACGGTTGTCGCGTACGCACGTACGCTGCTTAAAATACATCTGTAAAATAACAGAATAAGGGCTAGTAAACGTTGCCGAAAATGGCCTGACATGTTAATGATTTTTCCGTTTTCGAAAAATGCGAAGGTAACTTTTTGTTTAACTGAAACAGTAATTTCAGAAAAAAATTTATATTTTACATTTTTTCTTTACCAACTGATGCATTGACTTGTCGGCAGACAGATAGGTGCGTTTACGTACAACTACTTGGTATCTGACTTGTGGAAAAATGACTAACGGTTAAAGTGAAGTTTTTTAAATTTCTGAATGGGAAATGAAATCACGTAGTACGTAATACAGATATCTAATTATAATATATCTCTGTGCAACATGGTGTTCGAATGTTGTGTTTCTTCCCTAACTAAAAAATTAAAGGACTGATTTAAGCGCCGTATTTTGCGAAATGATTCCTGTTTTCCCGAAAAGGTTTAAAGCTGCTCAAATCCATAATCTAACCAGCAAAATGCAAATTAGGACTTAGAACGTTCTTTTTGCATTCACGTTTGATTTTTCCTTTGCCTCGAGTGATAATGCTGATTTCCATTGTAACTATTTCGGCGGTTAATGAAGAAATTTTTAATACTTGGACAATGATTACAACGGATGAATACCATATATGTTATCTATGTAAAAGACGATGGTTAAATGTGTGTTTCTTCTCAGAGTAAAACAATTCCGAACCAATTTAATTGCAGTTTTACGCAAAATGATGCCGCTTTATAACTTACAAGCCGAAATTATAAAACAGTTATCCATATCATGTGACGTTATTATAGAGGCGTAATGCTAGAACTCTTAAACCTAAAAGGGATATTTTTTTCCTACTGAAATAATGCGTTTTGAAAGTGAATAGATTTATAAAGTAACACACGCAAAGGACAATTATCAATCTGTACACCTGTTTCGATCGAAAAAATTTGGATCTTCGTCAGTCGATCTTACGATTTTTGCTCGCTTACTCATCCGAGACCGCTTATGCGATCTTGACCAAATATGGCACAGTAATAGTGGCCGTGGTGTAAATGGTATTAAAGTTAGACAGTACTCATCGACTAAGGTATACTGAGGAATAATCACTCTGAATGATTGAATTTTGCGACATTTGTCCGCCTGTCTGTTAGTCCTGATTATGCAATCTTGACCACATATGAGGCAAAGTGATATATTCTGAACCAGAATGTGTTTTGTAGAGTATAAAACTCGTGATCATGTCCAAAGAACCACTGTGTGCTACTTGGGCAGTAGCCGTTCCGTAGATGATAGTGAAGCGAGATGGGAGTGACTGTGGTCATGCTGTAAAAATAACTACAGAAAACCCTTTTTTCCCCATGGACTTAACATTGCCTTAGTCTTTAGCGCGCGATTCCCCCCCCCCCCCGGGGATTTTATAAAAATAACACGTGATTCATCTAAGGCAGTGGTAGGTGGCCAATATTTTGCATATCATGCGCCATTTTTTATTTCTTGTTTTTTTTTCTCGTAGAGATGTTTATTTGCGCCATACAAGTCCACTCTTTTACTTCCTTACGTCCACTCTTGAAGTTGGGAAATATGAATAGCTTTATTATAGGAGGAAAAGTAATAACGCATAAACATGAAATTTAAATTCCAGTTTTTTTTCCTTTCTTTCACCAACAGTAAATACTTGCTCATCAAGTTTTCGCCACTACTTAGCTGTGTAGTTCGAAAAAATCATGTGATTTTGGTACATAAGTACAAATAAACTAATTCTGCCAGGCACTTCAAAATTTTGAAAGTGTCTCTTTACAAGCTGTACTACATATTGAAATAAACGATAAATCAGTATCGGTTTCATAACTTTTAGGAAAGATTCTTGAAAATCGGAATCGGAATTAAAAATTGGAAAAATTAGGAAAAATTCTTAAAATTTTCGCAAAACGTGCCACTCTTCGAAAAATATTGCAACTCAGATCCCTGTTTAAGAATTTTTTCAACAAAAATTTCACAAAAGTCACAACTTTTACGCTTATTGCAGTGTGTGAGCAGTTTATGGAGAACCATCTGGAATTTTTTGGAGACGCTGGTGCTATTAGTTTATTTCAATTTGTGTACCAAGACTAAAAACAGAGTTCTTTTTCTTCGACATACACACTTAGGCCGAAGTATTAACTATTTTATTACGGGGGCACCCAGTGGATGGCCAACGTTTCTTCCTTTGAAAGAACGGACAAGTTAACCCCTGGACCCTTTCCGAAACTTCATAACCCCCCTTCCGAAACTTGGATTCTTGTTACTTGAATGACAATAGCTTTTTCCTTTTTATGACAAATTCTACCTTTTCCACCTTTTGGGCCCTCTATAATATTATTATCTGGCCGCGAGCCTGGCTCGTTGAAATTGCTTGCAATTATGCGTATCAAACTGCCATTGGACTATAGTTAACACGAAAATCACCAGTTTTGACTAAAAGGGGTTCAAATGAATGTGAAATATTCTGGTGTTATTGAACCATAGATTTAAAAAAAAAAAGAAATTTTCAATAAATCTCTCTATTCTAAAAAAAAAGTAAAGGCCGCTGTCAAAGCTTGTTGATCTATCGCCTCCTAAACCGCGGGGATTTGAGTTTCGACTAAGGTGCCCACAGATTCGAAAAATTCCGAGGAGCCTGATAAGCTGACTTAAATTTCGAAAATCGAATTATTTTAGAAGATATTAATAAAAAACTGAAAAAATAAACATAATGGTTGCCAGATTTGGCATAAAATCATTCATTCCTTTGCAACAAAGCGTTTCCAAATATGTAGAATCGCGTGAAATTCACAAACATGACTTAGAATTACGCCTATTTTACGCCAAATGAAAAAGTATATGAAATAAATAACTCAAAGTGTGTTACACAAAGTTGAGGATTTTCAAATAGTAAGTTCGCTTAGACAACAGGAGTTTAGATTTAGCGACTATTCGTTTTTCCAAAACAGAATAACTAATTGTAACTGATTTTAAAAGCGCCGTCTTGGCATTAGGAATGATCTAGCAAAACAGTATCTTTCCAAGCAGGGTGAATCTAAGCTTCGAGTTCCAGAATGCTGGAACCCATTATCTTGAAAATGAAAAATAATTAAATTGCAGATTATTTTAAAGGCGGTTCGGTCCAGCTGGAGTATTTCCTACAAGTAGACATATTTGGTGGCGTTAACTATGGCTATTTGCCAGCGCGGCGAGATGATAGAATTCGTGGTGTTGAATACGCCAATCTGCAATGGATTATGTATTTGTATATAAAAATATGGATAACGATTTTCCGGGAACCTTGCATGAGCAGTAATTATAGGTCGTGAGCATGTGTAAATCGCCAAATAATGGAAAGTCGCCATGGGTGGCAAGCTATCCTAGCTGTTCCGTAGTTTTTATCAAAGAAAACATGTGAAGTACTGTTTTCTTAGAGCTCATTATTAACTATACATATATGCAAGTCGCCATGGGTGGTGTCCAATAGTTTTACATAATTAAAAATGCAGCTGAAACAGATGTTCTGATTTTATTACGCTTTAACTCCTAATTAATATAACTTTTGAATGGCAACATTAAATATCATTGTGTTTCTGAGGAGTGCAAATAATTTTTCCAGCGATTATACGCGGAGTCCGCACTCCAGGTGGTGTATAGCTCAGGACCCGTAGAGCACGGATTCCTATAACAAAATATCTACCGTGATATGGGGGAGTGGTCTACTGTAGTGTGAAGTTTAAATTTTTATGTACCAATGAACATATGCAAGAACCAAGCAACGTGTAGCTCAGTAACATCCTATCTGATCCAATCTTTGGGATTTGTCTGTTGAAATTCTGTCTTTTTTACGAATAAGCCTTATTAGGGGCCGAATGCTTCATACGAAAAGCGAGCGTAGCGAGTCTAGGGGCCTTGGCCCCTAGTCTTTAAAAAAATATTTCTCTTTCAAAGCAGATTATCGCATTGAGGCTGAATACTATTATACATAAGCATTTAATAAAAAATGCTTAGTCGTTGGCTTTCGAAAATTTTTATTCTCATGGATAAATGGATAAATTGCCGATTTATTCATTTTATCAATTAAAAAAACTAAAGAGGATTTCGAAAAAATGTTTATACTGTTGATAGCAAGGGATATTGCATGAGATTATTTTTATGTTCATTTTAAATAGTGCAAAAAGTCATTTTTAATTCATTTATTTAACAAAGATATGATCGCTTATAAAAACTACGATTTATTATAATTGATTTATTTAGTAAATACACAGTATTAATAGGAAATACTATTTTTTTCAGTTTTATTTTCATACTTTCACTTAATTTAGATTAAGAGTCACTTCCTTCTGGTGAATTTCGGATAAGCAGTTATTGAAATTCGTGGGTTTACGGTGGTTATAACTTGTATTGAATGTACATTGCTTTACATTATAAGCAGTTAGCGAGTTAGAGCCATTCCTTATTTTAAAGTAGCGATAAATCCTACTTTAATCTAATGAAAATTTTTTAATGTCTCATTCTAGAGCAGTGGTTCCCAACCTTTTCCTCCTAGCGAACTCCTTTCAAAATCGCTGAGCACTACTGTATTATTTCTGCGAACATCTTTTACTTATCGTGAACCCCCAGAGGTTCCTGAGCAACTGGTTTGGAACCAGTATTCTAGAGCATCGGTTCCCAACCAGTGGGATGCGCCTTCCTTTGGGGCGTGCGAGAGAAACAGGCAAAGAGCAAGTGATAATGCATGCTTTAAAATATCATCTTATTTATTCTTATTTTTACTACAAAGCAAATCCATTTTCGCTTAAAATTTTTATTCAAATTTTACCGGTAGCATTATTTTGTAAACAAAGGTGCGAAAATGTTCATTGTTGAAGAATAAAAAACTGTTTGTTATGCTGAGGAATATCAGGGGTAGGTGACCATCGTAAGTTATCCTTTGTTTCTGGGCACAATGCTAAAAGGTTGAGAACCATTTTTTAGAGCATCATCCGCCAGTGCTTTCCAGGAGCCTTTCAGTAGCCTCCTATTTGCAGCTGAAACGTCGTGCACGAATAAGACAAATATTTACCAGCCATCAAACATTCATCCAAAAACTCGTAAGCACATTTTCAGCGACAGTAGGGTAAAAACCCTTCTCTCCAGATATAAAAAAAAAGGAGGGGGGGAAAAATCCTTCATCTTGAGCACTTGGGAGTAACAAAAACACCAACACATTCGTTGAAGTATTTATATCTCGGGCCCTGCCGTCATTGGATGGAAGATGCGAAGCTCGCACTTTCCACATCTTGACTCTAGACGATCTTCAGTTCAGACGGATAAGAGGATCAAGCCATGACGTCTCTTGCGTCTCTGGATCCCAACGTGTACCAGCCGACACAGCTGCTAAACTGGGTCTACCTGACGCTTGCTGACCAGCCGCAAGCCGCTGACCAGGTGCGATTCATTCCTGCATGCGATTCATCCTCTTGATTCGTTCTTAGGTCAGTGCCTGTGTGTGTGGAAGTGCAATTATTTCATGTTGCTCGTCTGTTGTTGACGCGTCGCTCGCTCGCATTGCGTCAGCGGTCACTTGAAAGAGCACTAGGAAAAGTGTTTTGATTTTTACCACCGAATTTATCTAAACCAGTTACTTGAAAAGTGCCCGATAGTGTCATCAGATAAAAAAGAAAAAGCACTGAAAGTTCCCTTAAATGCTACTCATGTTTGTATCTGAAAGTTTTAATTTGTAGAAAATAGTCATTAGCGCGTTACTTAATTTTATTACTGGAAACATTCCACATCTTTCATTCTACATCTGTATTCCACATCTTTGCTCATTGAAATCATTTGCTGGTGGAAATACGTTTATCCGAGAAGAAATACATGAATTATCTTTCTATTAGTCGTAGTTGGAATTCAATAATTTATAAAGGAACAATATAACACATTTAACTATTGCTTTTGTGCAATAAATATGCATTTCTTCGCACTGGGTCTGTATAAGGAATCATACCTTTAACAAGTCAGGTACAAGGCAAGGTATTGAATTTAACACAATGGTTTTAGCGGTCGAAATTTTTGTATGACAGTTATGAAACAAAAAATACTATTCATTCCCTGTTTTAACTATGTATCTGAAAAATTACCTTTTAATTTGTTGCTAAATATCTGCATAAACATTTTAGTATCAAAGTTCTAAAGTACCTTTTTCTATCTCAATAATTCCTTGCAGATATATATTAATATATTTTAATATGAAGGTTTACTTTTTACTTGACAGATCAAAAATACTTTTAACATTTTTTACAGCGTATTATGGTCTTTTGTTTATGATCTCCTTACTGAATGTTTTTGAAAGATAAGAACTGTATATTATATAGACTTGTATCAAGGAAGACTAACAGAAGAAAACTTGCCACTGATCTTAAATAGCGAAAATTAGACAGTATGATTAGATTTTGATTATTGAGTTTTTATTGCTATCGAACAAGTAAATTTTAATTGAGTTTCACGATTCAGAATCTCATAACAATATTTAATTAATTTAAATATTCGTGAGATTTTAAGTGAATCGAAAAAAGAAAAAAGATATGCTAATATATCATATTTGAGGAAACTACTATGTTACGTTGATTTCAACTGTATTCTGTTTCATAGTAAAACGTTTCAGTGCTGCTCTATATCCATACTCGAAAATAGACTTTTGCAATATAATTGATAGAAATATCGCTGGAACGGTTTAATATTTAGAAATTTTTTAATGAATTCAAACAGTATGAAATAATTCCGGATGTTCAGTTTACATATTCTTTCGTTATTTTGTTGCTTATGACCTCTGACAACCGGAAGCGCTGCCAGATCCTCCAGATAGGTAGGCGATGGACAGAGGGGGGCGCCTTCCATTTTTAGTGGGCCCCAGTGGGAGGAAGTCGTCCGACTTTAGCCCGGTGGTTCCCTAATTTTGAACCAATTCCAGAGGAGAGACCAACCCCTTGAAATCGGCACCCTCAGAGGTATCTTTTAACAACTTGGAGGACATTGTAACCACGACGGATTTTATGTGCACCAGCTCCCATTAGCGTACACGTTCCCACAGCAGTGAGCCGAGACGGAGTTGACCCTCCCCAGCACTGTCCAAGCCGGATGCTGCTTCACTTCCCGTAATCTCGTGGGAACGGAGTTTAGCGCCCAGACTACTGCGGGACTTCTTTATTTTGTCTTAGAGTCTATTAGATTAAATGCAAGTAAATGTATTTTAACAGTTGAGGTTGAGTAACATTTGGTAAAAACCCTAATAACAAAGCAGTATTTACTAGAAATGCAACAGCATTGCTGGGAGTTGATTGACTGGAAACGTATTGAAAACATTTACAATATTCAGAGAATATCATAGAAATACCTCAACATTCAGAGAAATACCGAGTCACAATATTTCGAAAATGGTCATTTTGCATAGGAAATACTTTAAAAATATCCCAATTATTAGATAAATATAGGCATTATTTTATAAATATTTACACTAGGTGTTTTATTCCAATTAAATAACACAAAAAAGTCAAACTCCTACTGGGGCAACTTTTCGTATCCAAAATTAATTTGATAAAAGAATAAAGAAATGTTTTTAATGTATAATTTAAAAGTAGTAACAAACATTTAACAACTCATGTAAAATTGATTAGATAACTTTTCTTAGGTATGACTTATAAGGGGTTTTGGAATGGGGGGATACAGTCTAACTTACTAAGAATAGTAAGTTTTAAATTGATTAAAAAATTGTTTCTAACTTAAAAACATAGAGTAATTGTTTATTTATCATTATTTTTTCAGTAATTGCCCTTTAGGAATAATTTATCTCACGTAGATGACAACTGAAATTCATTATGAGATTTTTCTCACATTTACTTATATTTTTACCGTATTATGTCCAGTAAATTTTTCAAGTTTTTTTTTAAATAAAAGAATATTTTAGTTCAATATACGGAACTTAGGCTATATTCAAATGCCAATTGAAATTTTTACGTCCTAAGACATTTTTTCAATCGAACAGAAAATATATGGCAGAGTAAATATCGTGCATTGTAATTAGTGAAACACTAAAATGCAAATGATTCTCTTTTGAATAAGCTTACTAACTTTGGTCGAAATCCTACAGACTTCAGTAATTAGTAAGTCAATGTTTACTAAATTATGCAAGAATCTTGTACTAGTAATAGTTTATTGTCAAACTTGCATGACTTAGAGAGAAGCTCTAAAATGAAATTTACATAAATCCATTTAATAACTTCTTGCTATAAAATTTTCAGAATACAGTCTCAATTTTTAATTTACTTAGTTCAGTATAGAATTGCAAATAGCATTTAAAATGGATATAAGCTAGTAATTTTAGTAGCTGGTACAAGTACATAAGTATCGTACACAATTATTATGATGTCGATAATACTGAATATGAATATACTCTTGCTGAAGTGAAAAAAATTCAGTTTTTTCAATTGAATTCTTTTAATTTTAATGTACCTTTCGACATTAAATGTATTAATTGTAATGTGGGACGATCATTTACAGGTACCTTAGTTTTTAGTCACATCTCAAAAGCGTATTGGACTAGTTCCAATAGCAATTTGCGATATCTTCTATATCTCGACAACGATTTATTTATTGTTTCATTATCATTTTTTACTTTTTGGCTTTTGAAATTTATTCATATATATATAGTTTGGAAGATTGTGAAACCTAAATGGACGCCAAGTATCTCTTTTAGAAAAGCAGTTTCTTTTTATAAAAGCTTTATGTAAAAAAATAAATAAATAAAAATTAGACATATTATTCCTCAAATTTTTAACTGAAAATTTGTATAATTCGAGAAGGTTTGAACATTGAAAATCCAAATATATTGCATTGATTTATTCATGATCTATTCATTAGTACATTTTAAAAAGATAGACATGTAAAAAATAGACTGATGCAGCTTAAAATCATTTCAAGCTTAAGATCATTACTAAAATGTCCATATTTCTTAACCAAAAACTTTTGAAATTTATATTTTACTCAAAGAAAAAAAAAACACAAATAGAAATGACAAATAGGAATTTTAAATTAGGTATTGCATACACCGGTAATTTACAGCATATTGAATTTATTTATTTTTTATCTGGTTAATACCGCTAATAACGATTTATACAATGCTACGCCATTGTCTATATTCTTTTAATGAAATGGTCATAAAACTTAATTGCCTTTTAATAAAACCTTTAAATTATCTTTTTAAAGTTATTAATTTTTACAGTTTCAAATTTCAAAACCTATGGGTCGTTAAATTTTATTTTGGTTGAACTAGAAAGATACCTCATTCTTATAAAAATATCATGCATAAAGATTTGCCATCATGTCAGAATAGTGAATAGTACAAGACAAAATACATGCTTTAGACAGGATAAAAAGGAAACTACTCAAATGATCCCGATTTTGTAAATTCCACAGCAATACACGAAATAAAAATTTAGCAAATGAAAATGTCGAAAATGCAGTAATTGAAGTAGCAACTTACGAAATTTACATTAAAACCGCAGAATAACTTTTGTTTGTGACAGTGATGCTGCAGATTGATTCAGAAAATTCTGCAACCGGGATATGAATTAAATTGTGCTCGAATATTTATCGATAGAATAATATTGTGAGGCTGTTTTTAGGATATTTTACACTTCATACTAGTCCATAAATGTACACAATATTTACTTTAGAGAAATAAATATTCAAACCCTTCTAAAATGTTAGCTTTAAAGAGAAAAGCATTTCAATGAAATCTCAAGATTGAGACTGTTTTGTGTATTTTGTATTTTCAAAAGCAGTGATACCCGAAATATAATATTTTTTTTTCAGTAGCAGGAACTTGTTTATTTGTTTGCTAGGAGAGGGCGGATCACGTCACTGAATGTGTCGTTTCGAGCTAAATATGTCTTTCTCGAGGCCCCATTCTCACCGCCCCAATTTGGACCATCAACAAAAGGTGGGGGTCTTCTGAATATTGGCAACCCTCGGAAACTATTAGCCACTGCCAAGAGGACTTTCGGAACCGCAGATTTAACGTGCACGTACACCGCATGTACACCATGGTCTTTAGTGACATGCTGGAATCGAACTCGCAACCTTCCGCTTATGAGTCCAACTCCTTAACTACTTGGAACTTTCCATTTGTAAACACTGGCTATTACAAAAACCGGAGCCGTTGGCCTCTATATTACGGGGGGTCCAATAGGCGGGCCAACGTCGTCCCCTACGAGATTTCCTAATTCTGAACCAATTCCAGATGAGAGACCTGCAACCAGATTGGAACTCCCAGGGATATCGTTTCAAGATGGAGGACAATGACGCCTCAACAGATTTTACGTGCACCAACTCACTTTGGATGACGGTCCCTTGTCAGCCAATTCGAGAGTGGTTGTTGTCATCCTCTCAAGCTGACCTTCGGTGTTCTGCATATTATAATATTACTTTCTACACGCTTAAACCCAAAGAGCGAAAAAAATGTACAAAAAAGGAATATGGAGGTAACTAAGATTAATGAGCTGTGCAGCCTGTTTCCATGGAAATCGACCGATATTTCCGCGAACGGGCTCTTTACGTAGTCCTTTTTCTGAGAATCCTCTCCTCGCTTCCTATCTTTTCCGAGAATTTCCCCTCCTCGCTTATTGTTATATTCCGCTCGCTCTTGTGATCGAAAAACGCTCCTAAAGGAGAAGCTCACTTTTGAAAACTGGCTCACATTTCGCTCCGATTGATCGAATTTCGGTCGTTTGGTTTAAGCCTGTAAATAGAGATATTTTTACTCAAAATCTATTTAGTACATATGCATTGTAAACATTTATCCACTGAAAGTCCATTAGATGAATACTATTTAGGGGGTATTATAGCAATAAAAATAGCGTCACATTTTAAAAAATCATCAAATCTCAGCCTTATAGAGAAGTTAAATTGTACATGATGTTCTGTGGTGGAATAGCTATTGTAAATATGTTGCTGCAAATACAGCAAACAGAAATGCGATTTGGTGCATTTTAGTTTTAACTTTCATAGCAGTTGTTCTTTATGAAAAAATCAAAGTATTTCTTCAGGCTCCAGATTTTTCTGAATTCCGCAATACACCTCTATCACTGCAAAGAGGATGGGGATATTTATGACTGCACAGCTCATTAATCTTAGTTACCTCCATATTCCTTTTTCGTACATTTTGTAAGTCCTCGTGAACACCATCTTTGTCTTACGTATTCATTTCCAAATACGCCCACTCATTTCTCATACGCATTCCGAATGTATGAATGACATTTCTGTTTCTGCCTTAAGTGCTTGCCACGAGAAAAAACACTTTTCGAAGATTTAACGCATCTTAAGAACAAAATTAATCTTTTCTCGCAGAATCTTGGGGGATCGATCCTCTTAAGCTGACAGCAAGGACGTACCAAGAAAAAAATTTCGGGGAGGGTCCAAAAATTTCGGAGGGGGTCCGAACAATAAAAAAGGTAGAATTTTTCACAAAAAGGCTTATCATTATTATTTTGTTAGCAAAAACTGAAATTTTGGAGGGGGTCCGGACCCCCTGGACCACACCCCTGGGTACGTCCTTGGCTGACAGTACTATACCTTTTTATTTTTACGAATTTTCTTACTCTCGTAGAATATAGAGAGAGGTTAACCCTTTGAGGCGCAACCCTTTCCCAATGCTGAAAAAAGGGCAGCCGTTGCCATCGCTCGAATTAACTACCGGCAAGATGGCGGACAATCGAAACGTTCATCGCGTGCCACAGATCTAGAGACCCTTTTTTGACGACAGTTGGCTGTGCGCGCAGCCAGCTGTCGTCAAAAAAGGGTCTCTAGATCTGTGGCACGCGATGAACGTTTCGATCGTCCGCCATCTTGCTGGTAGTTAGGTCGAGCGATGGCAACGGCTGCCCTTTTTTCAGAATTGGGCAATCTATCCAGCTGTTCTCGCATTCTTCCATTTTCAGCAGATGTCAGTGCTGTTTAAAAATAATCGTGACCATTTTTTTACGGGAAATGACGTGCTAAAAAGTAAAGGATTTTCGTGGAGCTATGTCATCCGCAACTATTTTTAAGGAAATCCAATCTATTCTTCGTGACTGGCATCAGTCAAAACGTCAGAGTTTGGTGTTCCCAGAGCGTGAGCACTGCGTGTTAAAGGGTTAAGAAAAGTAAGGCTATAGTTCAATTTGAAAAAATTAGTGTACTCTTTGATCAAATTGAATGCTACAAATGGTGGTTACACAAACATTCGAAATGGTGTTCTTCAACTTCGACACATTTCTGAGTACAAGTCAATACTGATTCCCGGCCGACCAACAGCCGTGTGGATAAGACACTGAACATTCGGGAGATGGCTTTATTGTGCAGGTCCAAAGTTTTGGCCTGCCACTCGGCTGTCGATCTAACGGTCTCCAAGTGTAACGTGAATAAGCACTAGAACGCTTTAAAATGACCTCTTCTCAGGGCATATCCCCCATCCTTTTAGAGAAATACCCTTCGTGAAACTCTGCCTGAAATCGCGAAATCAAAAAGCAACGACCAATTTCGTGCTTCGCACAAAATATTCAACGGAATTTCAGTCTACAGCGCTCAAACGTATGTCCGCCATGTTAATTTTACTCTCCTGTCACTAATTGCGCTGGGCAACTGGATTGACGACGCTATTTTCCCCTGGTAAGGAAGTATAACGTTACTTTTCCCCAGGAATTTAACCTTGTAGGTAGGAAAATAATTTGTATACCTGCAAAAGCTTTCTCATTAGTTTACAGGGCACAGTATTCGTACATTTCATTGGTCAAAAAGTGATGTTGCTACTATGATTTTTCCATTACATAGTGTTTTTCTCTGTAGGGAAAAAAAAATATTTCTTAGGATTACTTACATTGCTTGTGTTCTCCTACAATAGAATTGCTTTATTGTTAGTGTTACCATGTTTCTTGGAATTTAAAGAAAATATTTTAAGTAAACAACGTTTAGGTTTCTTCCAATGTTTTGTACTTTAAATACTCCGAGTTTTATTAGCCTTTTCCAATTGACAGAAATAGTCAGATAAGAGAAACTTCTCTAGTGCAATATCACAAAAATATCCCATAAACAGACTAACACTAGATCTTTAGAGTATCATTACAGATAATGCTTGAAGGCAAGGAATAAAATGAAATTTCATTATATTCCGTCTCTGCAAGCATAAATGAATGTCCTTTTACTTTTTAAATGCTTCCTTATTCTTAAATTATGGAAGCAAACAGACTCGCTGAGTGCCTGAATGTATGCATTTGTCCTTGAAAAATTAATTTCATTCATTACTAACAGTTTTAATATGAAAGAATGAAAGTAACATGTCCTCAACTTACGATATTATTTTTTAACTAATAGGAAGTGCTAAATGAAACTTAACTCTCACTCTTTCCCTGAATATTAAAGCCATTAGAAATAATTCAAGGCAAATCGGTGTGGAAAGACATTTCCAATTGCACGTAAAATTTGTTTGTGGTTCCAATGAGTTCCGTGTTCAAACGATATCTCTGGAGGAACTGGTCGAGGTGCTAGGTCTCTCATCTAGTTCAAAATTAGACCATTCATAGGGGACAAAGATGGCCTGCCTATTAGGCGCCCTCATTCTGAGGTAGCACAACATACCGCCCGCCGTAGTGGCGAATCCTACTGTCGCCAGCTGATTTGACCAATAGACAGAAAAAAAGGATATTTCCATTTATTCAAGCCTTATATAAGACCATTATTAAATCGTATGAATTGAAAAAACAATTGCAAGCGATATCGTGACATCACAAATGGTATCGCAGCTATTAAAGAGAGTTATTGTCAAATACGTATATACACGCTCTTTGTTCGAAACTCAAAATAGTATAAACACAAGAATACAGTCTGTAGGGAGAAGTGAACGGCATCTTTCATTTTAAGTTTCTAATCTTAGTGAATTTGTGTCGCACCAGAGTGAAATTCGATATCTCGGCATCATTCTTGAACTTCTACCCAGCTCTTGACCTGTGACGTCACAGTTTTACGGTTGTTGTCAGTAAACGAAGAACCACATGAATACGACGTCATTTTTTAAAAAAAGTCTTCCATACTTCCGCGTGTTTCAAAAAATTCTTAAGTATCATTTTCTGTGAATTAAGGTCAGAATATTTTTTGAGTAGAAATTTGGATAACAATCAGATGATGAACTATTTCCATTTAATTGTTTCCGAGACCATTTAATCAACTAGTAAAATAAGGATGCAATTAAAAAAATATTTACCCCTTTTCGTGTATTAAAAAAAGAGTACTATGTTGTTAACAAAATACAAGAGTATGACACTTATAAAATCACATGTTAACCCTTTAAGGCGCAGTGATCCCGCTCTGGGAACACCCAACTCTAACGTTTTGACTGTTGCCAGTCACGAGGAATAGACTGTATTTCTATAAAAATAGTTGCGGGTGACATAGCTCCACGAGAATTCTTTACTTTTTAGCACGTCATTTCCTGTAAAAGAATGGTCACGATTATTTTTAGCAGCACTGACATTTGCTGAAAAATGGAAAAACGCGAGAACAGCTGGATAGGTAGCCCAATGCTGGAAAAAGGTTGGGCCTCAAAGGGTTAAAGTACGATGTAAAACTTTGGCAAAAATTAAAAAAAAAGTTTTAACTAAGCCTAATTTATTTTTTCAACTGTTTGGAGGAATCTAGTATTTGTGTTAGTGTGCATTTACGATTTTGTGCTTGATAAAGTTGCTTATACTGTATGTAAGTATTGGAGCACTGGAGCACTATATGGACCTGAACGACTTTATAATAAATCTCCATTTTGAAATTGTGATTTTAAGTTCCAGAAACTCAAGAGAATGCAAACTTTTATGCTGAAATCTTTTAATACGCAGTCTTACACTCTTTGAGTTACACTCCTTAACCATTTCATCAACTCCAGTTACGAACAGAAAGCTGTCTTTGACTCTTTTCTTTATAGTAGATATTTCAAAAATAATCGCAAACATTTTCTAAACAGAGTATGAAATTCACCAAGCAGTCTCTTGCTGAATCCTCTTGAAGAGCTTTCTAAAGCAACTGCGGAAGTAACTCATCAACTGTAGTTTTCTCTCTGACAGTTTATCTGTGGCTAAGAATAATTAGTAATACAGGCAAAGGGAAATTAATTCCACGCGATTCTACCAATTGTTACGCGAGAATGACAGTGCATCGTGAAAAGTTACATTACACCAATTGGCATGAACAGTTGTTATCCGTTTGATGTGTAAGGCACCCAAATGCAATTGAAATGAAAATCACGAAAATCTAGGAAAACCAGGAACTTTTACTGTACTTATCAAAAACTTTGCGTCTTCCTTCTCAATGTTATGTAAATTGGCATGAGCAGTTTTTATCAATTTGAAGTGCAAGGCACCCAAATCCTAATTTAGACGGAAAACCATCATGAAAATCTAGGAAAAAACAAGAACTTTTACTGAACTACTTATCAAAACTTAGCATATTTCTTCTGAAAGTGGAAGAATTTGAACTCCGTAACTTCCGGAGATGAACGCTCTATCTTGATGACGGAAAAGAATCTGTCAGGGGAAATCGCCGAGGATGATGCAATCCATCTGTGAAGATGCGCTTCAGAAGATTACAAACATCTGGTTAAAAGTGTTACAACCCCACCTATATTTTTAACAACTCTTCAAGAAGGTAGAACTGTCGTGAAACACGGGGAAAGGTAGACGGAGAGATATTTACATAGAGTGAAAGTAGTAAATTTAACGTGTCCTAGAATCTATTTTTTTCTTTTGCTCGTAGTGAATTTATCTTGAGAAATGGTTTGTTTGTAAGCCAGAAGCTTTACTCCTAGCATCATAGATGATTGAAAAAGAAAGTGCTTATCACATTTTTTCCTCGTCAAGGTCTTAGGGTACAAATCCTACTTATGTTCCTTAGAATTGTTTTACTTACAGCAATTATTCTAGATTGTCTGTACCATCTCTAACATAAATAACTTCATGAGATAGTTAATTCAGTTATTCGCACATTTACCTAACAAACTAACCGGGAAGTTACGTCTTTTTTTACATTCGAATTTGTTATAAAGCAAAACTTTTAAAGGAAGGAAAAAAAAAAGGTTGAGGGGGGTCCCGACCCTCTTTGGAGGGTCTTTTCAAAATGTTCTGAAACTGACTTTTAGGTATTTATGTCTGTTACATTTTACATCAGGAATTTTATAGGTATTTTTTTTTCTTTGAGAAGGATACGTGTAAAGAAAATTTTAACCCTTCACCCCCCTGTACATTATAAATTTAAGTCTCTGTTATTGACGTTACAAACCTTACGTACTTGGCAAATTTCGTATTATTAGCTTCTGTAGCTTCAGCTGTTCGAAGTATTAACATACGTGAGAACAACATTATTTTCCAGTTCCCCTAATATAATGTTTTATTTTTACCGCGTATTAAATGAATGGTTTAAAAATAAAATGTATGAAGAACAGAAGAAAATACATTTCAACCTGTCTTAAATGGCCCCCTTTATTAAGCAGACATTCATCCTAAACAGAAATATTTTCTACAGTCTTAAATTTCCTAGTCGATTGGATTCAACCTTTATTCAAAAGAGAACTGCCTTTAGAGAAAAATGCTTTTGTGTCGCTTGCATACCCGTCTAATATACCGTTAAGTATTGAAGAAAAATGTTTAATGATTGTTCAAATTTTGTCAGTGCAGTCATGCTTGATATTTTCAATAATTGCTGCATTAGCAACATAAATTCATTCAACAGTTCAGCTCCGGAACTACGTATAGAAAGCAACCAGTAAGCAGTTTATTGAATTATACACAGCTAGGTTAAAAAAACAGTTACTTTTTAACTTTTTTGAATTTCACATCGACTATTGAATCGACTTTCTACTTTTTTGAATTTCACATCGATTTGCCAAACTTTATATACTGCCCGACGCTGCACTTTTCAGTGTTGGAGCGATTTGGGTAGTTTACCCAGTTGTCTTTCTATAGCAGGGATTCCCAATATTTTTCTCCTTGAAGGCCCCTTCCAAAATCCGAAAGAATTTGTAGAGCCCCTTGTATAGACAATGTGTACTATGTCTTGTGTTACTTTGGAGAACCCGTTTTACGTTTCGCGTACTCCTAAAGGTTCGCGAACGACCAGTTGGGAATCGATGTTCTATAGTGATAAATTTTCAGGACATTCTCCAGCTTTCAGAAGATGCTGGTAAGAGAAGGTGGCCTAAAATAATCCCCTTAAGGGAAAACTTGAAAGATAACATAAATGATCGAATAAAACTTTTGCATTTTGCTAGTATGTTTTACACTATATTTTGCATTATAAACATACCTCAATAGTATTTTCAACGCACATTGAGTAATTGTCCAAAGATCATTTTACCCTCAACCAAAGGGCAAAATGATCCTTCGTTTAAAAATAACTGTAAATTGATTTTATTTACAAAATAAATAGATGTAAAAGTAATTATGGCTATACACAAGGAAATAAGATAAGTTTTACAATCAGATAGTACGCATAATTTATTTTATGAAAATTAAAAAAAAGTGTAAAAAAAAAAGAATATTTGAGCACATATCACAAAAATACGCATGATCACCATTCTCATATATCCCAGCGCATGCATTTTTAAACCCTCCTAGGCTTTTGTGACACTGAATTTAAACCTAACTAATAATCTTAAAAATATGCTCCATTCAGTAAATCAAGCCATATTTCTGTAAATGAAAGACTGTTTATCTAAATAAACAGGAACCTTAGTACTTACCTTATGAAAAATGTTATAAAATCATTTTTTAAAGAATTCTACTTAGACGCCTAATACAGTAATAACTTTAACACCACCATTGCTTCTTCTTCACTTAGCACAATTAGTTCATGTGTTACCCAGTAGATGGAGCTACCTGTATGGGAGAAAACGTACGTGGATCGTTTTACCCGCTAGAATCATTTTAGGCCACCTTCCCCTACTGGTAAAAATATTTCTCACTCAATTTTACAAAAAATTGATATTTTTTACTGGAAATTATGAGCTAAAAATTAAAGGATTCTCGCATAACTATGTTACCCTTTGAGCATCTTATTGAAATCAAATTTATTCTTCGTGAATCAAAATTTGAAAATTTGACGGATGAAGTGTTTTTCAGTCAAAATGCCAGAGTTGTGTGTCCTCACAGCCAGGAGCCACGCGCTTAAAAGTTGAAGACATTTGCCAATCTCAATTTCTCTTAATTACCTGCCAAACGCCAGTCAATTGGAAGCAAAAATATTCAATCTGCTGTTCTTTCTAAAAATAAACGCTGAGCAAAATTAATTACTCTGTTTCTGTTTCGAGCACTGATTTCAATTTATGTAAGTATTGCTAATCTGCAATTGTACCTACAAGATGAAATTAAACATGAAGCTAATTAAATGTATACAGTTTGCATCTGACATGTTTACAAATCATTAGCAATTTCTGTCGGACCCTCTGTGAAAACCCCATTAGGAGCTGGGCCAATTCTGATTGCTCTGTTTTCATGGTACTCATAATTAGAAAACTTTATAATTACGTGGGAATCATTAGTTTTGCGGTGCATGTTAGTTATAGTTTACAGTGCTCAAATAATCAGAAGGGAGGACATGTAAATAAGAAGTATAATAAATCCAGACTTTATTGACGATCGTTATGCTGGAAATTTTGGAGTGATGGTGTTTTTGAATAGTATTGTTTACTTCTACGCGAAGGTAATAATTGGAAAAAGTGGTTAGTTTTGTACCAGGAAAAAAACAGTGTACCTCTCGAACTTTTATTTTTCATTTTATTTGTTATATCATAAAACAAAATATTAACTATGGATATTTTTAAGTCTGTCGAAATTCAGAATCATTAATCTTTTTTAATCAATATTAACCTTTTGAGGCGCAACCCTTTCCCAATGCTGAAAAAAGGGCAGCCGTTGCCATCGCTCGACTTAACTACCAACAAGATGGTGGACGATCGAAACGTTCATCGCGTGCCACAGATCTAGAGACCCTTTTTTGACTGTTGAGCGTTGCCAGCTGTCGAGTGATAGCAACGGCTGCCCTTTTTTCAGCATTGGGCAATCTGTGCAGCTCTTCTCGCATTCTTCCATTTTTCAGCCGATGTCAGTGCTGTTAAAAATGATCGTGACAATTTCTTTTACGGGAAATGACGTGCTAAAAAGTAAAGGATTCTCGTGGAGCTATGTCACCCGCCACTATTTTTATAGAAACCAAATCTATTCTTCGTGAGTGGGATCAAGTCAAAACGTCAGAGTTTGGTGTTTCCAGAGCGGGAATACTGCGCGTTAAAGGGTTAACCGAGCATACACACGGTCTGTCACATCACATTGTCTAAATAATTTCTTTAAAGTTCTGCTCATGCAGTATACTGGTGGGTGAATATTTCCGTGTATAATTTACCCTTTTCACTTAAAAGACACAACACAGTCTGATTTACATTTTGCCCGATCCGTGGTCGAACGCATAGTGCTCTCAAATGGAGAGGTGTCTGGTTTAAGCTCAGGTCGTATCCGTAGACTTAGGCACTCGGAGTTTTCAGTGGTTTTCTCCGAAACTTCGCGTAAATACGGGTTAGGACCCCTTAGAAAGTCTGCCACAGAGTGCAATCCCCTCGGCCTAGATCCCTGGTGTAGATAATCGGCCATAATTCTGAAATCAAATCAAACGAAATCTGATTTACATTTTTTGAAATTAAAGTCTTTATATTTTTTGATTAAAGTAAACCACTATATAGCAGTTAATAGTGTTTCGGTGGTGAGCTGATTGAATGTTTCCTTGTCTGTTTAACCTCACAATTTAAAAAACACTAAGTCCGATTTACATTCCTTGTAAATTAAAGTCATAAAAGTATACCACTATACAATAGTTGATAGCTTAATAGCGTTTTAGCGATTAGTTCAAAATTTAATTTTTTTGCACTTAATTATTCCCAGTACAAAATATCCATCCGTCATAATCAGGGGCGTAGCCACGGGGGGGGTTAGGGGGGTCATAACCCCCCCATTAGAAATTTTTTGCCATACAAAATGCATATTCTTCACTACATTATCACACTCACGCATACATATATATGAGTTGTAGTAGTCGTAACCCCCCCCCCATGAAAAATTTCTGGCTACGCCCCTGGTCATAATGTCTGCATAATTTCCCTCTAACGCTGATCACTGGAAATGGTAGACGGGCGATGTGTGAAGGTCCCGGGTTCGGGTGCCATCGCGCGTCCGTCGACCTAACCGTTCGGAGTTTTCCGTGGTTTTCTCCGAAACTTAGCGTAAATATGGGTTAGGACCCCTTATAAAGACCCCCGCGGCCCCACCCTTCGGCCTAGAGCCCACGCGTAGCTAATCGGCCGTAATCCCACAAACAAAATCCCTCTAACGCTGAGCGGCTTTCTTCAACTGGACATGACTGTCTGCGAGATCACCTTTACAGAATTGGGATGGTGGATTCCTCAAACTGTTTTATGTGATACGGATATGCCGATGATTTGTGAACATTTGAACAATTGTGTTGCCCTTTCTGGCTGTGGGGATATTGTGGATAAGCACCGAAGAGCTCGTGAACTAATAGCTTAGGCGCTAATGCCCGGCATTTGTAAGACAAAATGAATAACTTCGCGAGCACGGATATCAAGGTGGAATCTTCGAGCTTGTGCGGTCATAAGAAACCTCACAAATCATGATTTTTGTGTTTTAAATTACTCAAAACATAGCAGATAATTATAAGATAAGTTCATTTAAAAAAATATAAAACGTTATTAAAAATAAAATACTTCAAGAAGTTTTTAAAAAACTTTTTAGTTTTAATTAAAATAGTATTTAAATTTTTAACATCTTTCTTATTCGGTAGTTATTCTATTAAACGTATTCATTCCCTAATTACAGCATTTTATAATTTTTGAAAAGTGCAATTATTACTTTCATTAATATTATTATATGAGTTTTAAATATAAATTAAAATTCTAACTTTAATTATTTGTAAAATAAAATTTAGTTACATTTTTTAATTTTATATAAATCCATAAATGTTTTATATAATCTGAGTTACGTTAATGTCTGATACATTTTCATCTTACAACAAGATTTTTGGTAGTTTTAAGAGAATTTTTTGGAATTTTTACATGGTATCAAGGAAAAAAGAATAGAAAAAGGGTATGGGAAATAAATTTTCAGCAAACAAATATTTCAGATAATCAATGGTTTTTGGATAAAAGTGTTTATAAAAGACCCAAATGAAAGTCAAAGATTCATTGAGTTGTGTATAAAATGGACATCTCATCTCAATTTTTTACCTGGGGGGGGGGGGGGGCTACAGAATCTCAGCCTCAAAACAGGCAATTTTAGCAAAATAATTGAATTGTGTGTAACCAGATTTTAGTGCCGTTTTTGTATGCAGGACTGCGATAAAGAAGAATTCGGAAATTTTTACATTTTAATTGTTTTCTTGGGTTGATTTGAAAATATTTATTTATGTGATTTAGTAATATTAAAAATGCGTTATTTTGCTTTGTATGTCGTTCCTCGCCTATCCTATAGAGATCAAATGAAGGAGAATCTATGGAAAATATGCCTTTACAGAATCATAGTGGCAAAAATAATTATATACGGGGGAATATTTAGAAAAATTGACAGAAATTTTTTTGAAAAGTTCTGATTTTCAAAATTAGTCCACGAATCAGATTAATCTGTTTAAAATTCGTGTAAATCTGAAAATGTACTAGTCAATTATTATTGAAAAAGACTATATCCAGACTCTTTCTACACCCGTATAATTAGCAGCAAAGACATTTTAAAATCCTACAAACAAATTGTGTTTACTCATTTGGCATGGAATATTTATTTTTCCATTGAACTTTGTTAAAGGTAAACTACAGTCACGGGCTCTTTAAGCAATTCTGGCGACTAATACGCTTCATTCCCCCACCCTCAGTTTCTTTTTCATAACTCCGTTTTCATATTTACACAAGGTCATTAAAACGCGTGCCTGATCAAAGTCCACAAGTGTACTAATTAGCAAGAAAATAACATCCCATTAGTCGAAAGCAGACTCTGCCTCACAAAAGAATTCTTCCACTTCTACAAAAAAGTATTTTGCTGGGTCCGTGACTAACGAGTTTACTACGAGTGAAAGTTTTTTTTTTTTTAATTTCTTGCAACGGAACGAGAGGGGGGAGGGGAACGTCTTTTCTGCGTTTATTCCAGATGCCTAATAATAACTCCTTCAGATTTCCTGATTTTTTTTTTTTTTATCATCTTCCGGTGAGAGAGTTCTTTTTTTGCATTCTTTTAAGCCAACTTTAACAAAAAGACTGCGGCAGTAACAAAGAATTTAGTTTAATGAATTGGAAGAAGTAGGTCGTTAAGAAAAACAATAGAATAACTTGGCAATACTGTTATATTATTTTGGCAGGCGCAAACAATATACTTTTAGCAAAAGGCTCTTTGTGAGTACTATTTTTGTCTTGATATCATCAATGTTAATGTTCCTCATGGAATTGATGTGTCCAACTAGTACGTTTAACTTCGTTGGAACTTTCGTCTCCTTCCTTTTTTTCCCCTTTCAAACTTGAACAACCAAATATGCAGGAAAACGAAAAAAGCTTTTGACAGGATATTAAAAGAGCTCTCGAATTTTAACCTGAAATATCCAACAATATATTTTTCTTAAAATATGTAAATTGCTTTCATAAAAAAGTTCATAACGGATTAATTATTTAGTAAGGTTAATGTTTTAGCGGTTTTCGTCAGATTTTTAGATGGAAGGATCAATGTTTTGGGAAGAATTTGGAATTGAAACCACCAGTGTCATTAGAGTAAATGTCCGCAAATTTGATAAATTTTTAAAATGTAAAGTAACTACGTGAGAGAGTTTCTGTTGTTGTTATTCATCCAATTGGTTTAGGCCTCAAGTCCAAAGGATCATTATGCATCAACAGTCTCTCCTTTATTCAACAGTTGCTCCAAAGAAGAGCCAAAACATTCAATTACATGAGATTGAGACGCTATATCTGAGGAAAATGGGCCAGTAAGTCATTTTATCCACTGAAGGTTGCACTCTTAATCTGGCCAGTCGTAAGCATAGATAAAACCGCTTGAGAAGATCGGGGGCAAAATTACTACAGAAATAATCCAGGCCACTTATCGACGTACGATGCATGATTATGGGCACACATAGGATTGCTTGTAGGAGGGAGTCAGGGATCTTGTCCCAGAAAGATACTGTAGTTTAGCGCTGTACCACTTCTGTATTATACCAGTACGTGGGATGGCCTGTCACAGCCCTCACAGTTTGGTTAAAAACAGAGAATAGACCTCAATAGCTCGTAATTTGAAGGAGGGAGCAGTGAGAATTATGCTACCTTCCAGAGCAAAATCAGTAATTTCGTTTCCATAAACATCCACGTAGGGCGAAACCCACTTCAAGCACACAGAGCCGATCTGGGCCAAAATGGTCACTTTGAAAGCTTATCATCAAAATGGTCAATATGAGAACTTATTCACTACCAGCTTATACAAGATGCGTGACCAGTTCTTCGAGTGCTAAAATGCGCTTTTGTTACCTTCCAATATCCTTAAGTTGAGTGTGCCAGAGTCCAAAGCAAGTCCCAGAGTTTCTCTTATAGCAAAATATTCTGATCGGAAGACTAATTTGGTGTTGGGTTTCCAAATGGATATCTAGATCTCCCCCTTTACTTGTTTTCATAACAAAAAAACAAAAAACAAAAAACTCTCTGCCCGTTTGTCCACAGTCTGATTTGCTTTCATCAGGGCAGATGACCAGGGCTCGAAATAGAAATATATTATTAATAACCTCGAGTCAGTCAGCTGTCGCACCAACTCTGAGTGTTCATTGTGCTTTAAAGTTCATTTTCAATCTTTACTAAAAGTTACATTACCAAGAAATGTAATATGTGTCAATGGATTAAAAAGGGGACAGGGATGAATATCAATGTCCTCCAAGCCTTGCTTTTACTTAAATCAAGAGGTCTGTGTTTTTTTCAACCTCTGGTTACTTGTCCAATTCGATACGTTCTTTTTGATGTTTATAGTTTTTATTCGAAAGGTTCTGTTCCAGAATTGGATGGTTTGTTGCTACGTTCAAAACCCTTAAGCTTGGCAATATTATAAACAAAACTTGGAGACACCCAAAAAAACTTATTCTGTTCAACGCAACTCATATTGCCATTGAGTTACATGGCAGAGATTTGTAGATTCGAATTTATCCATATTTAAGGATGATAAAATCGGTGTTCAATTCCAGATGTTACATAGTACTCGTAAAAAAACGACAATGTATTGGGGATTTCTGATGAGAGTTAATATTGAAAGTTCCTAGGATATGTTACATTTCCAGATAGGATCATGTATTGGTGTGGAAGAATTTCCCGATCCTCAGACGTCGATGTTTGTGGTTTTTATATTTTTATTTTGGAGTAATAGGAACATTATGGAAGCTATGACAGCCCATGAAGTTTATCCGATCTTAAAGGTTTTGCAGCGCATGCCATAAATTTTTTCAAGAACATCCTTTCATAAACAGTTAAACTTACCATTTCGCTATATCACGCCATAGTTAAAAATAATGTTGCTTAGTAGTTATCAAAATTTTACGTAATTATTTAGTATTATATTTACAAAACTACTTTGGAGGCTATATTTAGAATTTCATTGTTCCGTTCAATGATTGTTCCGTCCAATTTTGAGTTAGCTGCAAAGCTTTAGATTTTTCTGATGAATTGTTTCGCTGGTTAGCTCTGAATAAAGTAATTCTAAATCTAAAAACACAAAATGATACCTATGTATCCACCATTTATGTATGATGTTGTAAAATAATCAATCACAAACTTAAAATTTAAAGTCAAATTAATATCTGTTGGTTTTATCAGTGCTTTTTAAACTTTCAACATATTCTATCACTTTTTAGAAATCGAATATATGTATATATATATATATATATAGTCGCAAAGTATATAAAAAGCTATAGTATAATATACTAATTAAATGAGAAATCTTAGCGAAAAAATAAACTAAGCGATTCACGTATTTATACTAGCATAACAATTATATTTAGTTTAAGAATTATTTTAAACTTTTTATTTATTATAAGTTATTTGTTAACAAGCATTTTAATTAAGAAAGATTGACTTAGAATGTTGCTTGATGCAGAAAAAACTAAGTCTATAAAGTTCAGAAAAAAAATAATAGCTTTAAGTAAAATTTAAATAAGAGTTAATAAAAGAGTAATTCAATGAAAATCAGTAAAAGAAAATTTGTATGAAAACACAATCATATGCATATGCACTTAGTTCGTGCAATCGTATGCTTTTGACTTTATCAGCGTTAACAGAAAAATGCTGTGTAATTATTTCATTTAGAGCCTAGTTAACTACATATGTGGTACCGTTCACTGAAACCGTTCACTGATACCGTTCCACTGATACCGTTCACTGAAACCGTAATATAGTTTTTGAAAAGTTGGACCAAAAAAAAAAAAAAGACCTGCTGGAATATTGCGAGAGCGTTTTAAAAATTAATGTGTTGAAATATACGAATTCATGCAAGTTAAATTTTATAAATTAGTAAAAAATGTTTATTAAAAAATAATTGGTTAATATTAAGGGAAGGTTTCAAAAGCATGAGAAAAGTATTCAGAAAATTTTTAGTGTAAGAAGATTTTCCTTATTTCTCTTTTTATGTTGGTGTTTTAATTGTAATGATATCAAGCGCGAAAAAAAATTCATTACTAATTTAGAAAGCATAAAATGTTGTTAACGGACTTCATCGGTTGAAAATAGATTAACCAAGTTCAAGGTATTTTTTTTTCTTTTAAAATCTTTTGGCAAAGTTTCATTTTCACTTTCCATAGACTATCTGCGACAGCACTTGGCAGGTTCACTCTCCGTTTGTTTTGCAAGTTAATCGCCCTTGTACTTGTTGCTCTTTATAGTTTTATTTACTTAATAACTGCTCTACTTTCCACGCTGACTGCTGGGAACTCTACGAGCTTATACTTCAACAAACACGAACTTTTACTTCATCCACATTTAATTAAATTTAAAATTTGGAGCGGAAGCATTTCAATGACCTTTTAATGTTTTGAAATCAAAATGTTTAAAAAAATTGAAAATATCCATTCAAAATCTGAATCAATATAAAATAATAATATAAATAATATTGTAAAACACTTTAGCTCTAGATAATGTTCCACCTAATTTTAACATTTTTTCTGTTTATCGCAAAAACACACAAATTAGTCAGTTTACTTATTGTCAATTTATAGTTGACAAATTTGAATCACACGCAATACTGAAAAGTGCAAATACTTTTTGAGTCATTTATAGATTAAAAAAAAAATTTCATAAGAAATGCATTAACTTGTAAAATGAATATCGGAAATTTATTTTTCACTACAAGCATTTATAAAAATTTGCGAATGCAATGAAAATGATTGTCTTTCAATGGGATAAAGCATCAATTAAAAGTTAGAAAAGACCAATAATTATTTAGAGAGATCCCAATAGCTCTTCTTCCATTAGGATAAAATCCAAACTTTGCCATACCTATCAATGTCGTACAATTCTTTTTACGACAAAATGTATCACTCAAATTTTAAGCCAGAAGATTATTCTGAAATTACAAAGAAGCTTTACGACATTTCTGGCACACCCCATTGTCATTAAATACATAGTATCATTAAATGCAATTTGCTTGAAATATAATAATTTATTTAAATTAATTAAGCACAGTACGCACTGTCACTGCTTCAACTGCAGTTTTTGATGGTAAATTAAACTTATCAATTGTACAAAAGATTTTTTTCAAGTGTAAATTGCTTTAATAAATTATTATAATAGCCTCGGATGATGACCGATCCCGATTAAATCCCATCTTTCGGAGATGTAAAAACAATTTTAAAATAAAATTCTCAAGATTTACGAACATTTTGAAAACTAAATTCGCATTATCTAAGAAAAAAGGCTCGTGTTTTTCATATCTCCAAGCATTTGAAGATTTTTAAAGTTGGCTACTTCAAGCCATGCTGAAAATCCAAATGTACGAAATTAATTCGTCTTGCAATGTAATGTGGCTTGAAATTTATGCCACTGTTACTTGCAACTTAAAAAAGTATGGGCTTAAAAATAGGACCCATGTGCAGGCATACTATTTGCAAAGCATTTTATGATTATTGTCGAATGTATTATTCCTTGTCTTTCTTTCTTTGCAAATATATGTACATTTCTAACTATTAAATATCATTTTTACTTTCAGACCAAATATGGGATCTCACCACTATATAATGGACTTCCAAATTCCAACAGTTATGGCGGGTATACAAACGGTGGTTTTAATAGTCCAGTAGGCACAATCAATGAACTTACAGACTTGTTTAATGACCTCAGCTTTGACTGCAAGCCAACGAAAAGGCCACCTCCCAGCTACCTTTGTCACCTATGTTTCAAGAAAGGACATTACATCAAAGATTGCCCTCAGGTATATAACACTTTCTTTTCAAGACAGAAATGATATTTTAAGAGCACTATGAAGAAGTATTACGTAAATATCTTTATATATATATATACAGGGTGTCCAGCCTTAATGTGACCCAATAGCTAATTCCCGAACCGTTCGGTTTAGATATGCACTTCCAATTTAAAAAATGTTTTAAAAAAGGTAAAGAATGTTTTTACGTGCTTTTCGAACCAAAAAACCCATTTAGAAAAAAATTACAAAAATTAAATTTTTATACGGTCCCCAGGTCCTATCACTTATATTTAGGAAAAGATGCAGTACACAAAAACAAAGTAAACACAAAAAGTTTCATTTTATTACGATAAAAACTGACCAAGTTATGGAACTTTGAAAATCATACATTTCATCCATTTTCTCGGCCAATTTCAAGAAGCTAGTAAGGGACCGTCTTCAAAGTGAAATTAATTGGAACTCTGCCAGGAAACATTCGATCTTGCACGTCACTCTTATGTAAATCGTTTTTAAATTTAAAAGTACATACATTACGTTAATATTACAATAATTGAGTACTTAAGAAACAAAATTTATTCTGTGTACGTGTAAAACATAGATAAAATAAAATATTTTGGACGAAGAAAACTTTTTAAAAGCAGTTCCAAAAAAATAGACTTATTTGCCTGCGGCTTCAGACTGATTTGCCGCGATACTGATCATGGCGAACGTTAAAAATCTGCTGTGTAGTCGCTTGCAATTGCATACAGCCGCATTCTAATATTACGAATTCTAGTATGGGAGAACGAGATGTATACAACTGGTCTCCAGGCATTAGCTCCTGCGCCAGGACTGGACGATAAGGAAATGCACCGTACGTATGTAATATGTTCCACACCGTCGATTTTGAGTAGGAACAAGCCATGCTAATATCCTGGACACTACTTTCAGGATGAGCCAGGGCATATCCTAGAACATCCTCAGCGGGTATCCGCAAGCTTGAAGGTGTGGCACGAGACAAGGGAATACGTCTATGACAACTCCCAGTTCTATACAAGCGTTGAACAGCACGGGCAATTGTACAATAAGATAGATGTCTTCGACTGGGAAATTTAATAGCATAAAGTCTTGCCGCCTCTCTCTTATTTCGATTACACTGCCCATACAACAGTACCATTTCGCAGTATTCTTCATTTGTATACATCTCGTTCTCCTGTACTAGAATTCGTAATATTAGAATACGACTGTATGCAATTGCAAGCGACTACACAACAGATTTTTAACGTTTGCCATGATCAGTACCGCAGCAAATCAGTCTGAAGCCGCAGGCAAATAAGTCTAAGTTTTTGGAACTGCTTTTGAAAAGTTTTCTTCGTCCAAAATATTTTATTTTATCTATGTTTTACACGTACACAGAATAAATTTTGTTTCTTAAGTACTCAGTTATTGTAATATTAACGTAATGTGTGTAATTTTAAATTTAAAAACGATTTACATAAGAGTGACGTGCAAGATCGAATGTTTCCTGGCAGAGTTCCAATTAATTTCACTTTGGAGACGGCCCCTTACTAGCTTCTTGAAATTGGCCGAGAAAATGGATGAAATGTATGATTTTCAAAGTTCCATAACTTGGTCAGTTTTTATCCTAATAAAATGAAACTTTTTGTGTTTACTTTGTTTTTGTGTACTGCATCTTTTTCTAAATATAAGTGATAGGACCTGGGGACCGTATAAAAATTTAATTTTTGTAATTTTTTTCTAAATGGGTTTTTTGGTTCGAAAAGCACGTAAAAACATTCTTTACCTTTTTTAAAACATTTTTCAAATTGGAAGTGCATATTTAAACCGAATGGTTCGGGAATTAGCTATTGGGTCACATCAAGGCTGGACACCCTGTATATATATATGTAATAACATTTGACAATGTGGGAATTCAAAGGAAATTTGCAAGCTTAATGGGCATTGCTTGCTGTAATCATAATTCTTGGATATATAATCAGTATAAAAAAGAATATATTTTGCCTTTTTTAGCAGCATCAGACAAAAGTTCAGTTTAGTAGATTTCTTTATTTAATGAAGAATTTATAAGATAATTACAAACTCAAACCCAAATTCGGAAAATTTAGCTAAGTATTTTATTACAAATAGGAAGACCGTGGAACAAGAAAGAGTATTGCCTTGTTTCGCATAACAGTTGCAAATCTCTGTCTCGTCTTGCGCATACATCTATTTACAAGAAATGCATTTATAACTTTTCAGATAACTTTTTTCAATATATTTAAAAACAAACATTATATACGGTATATTTTAAAAAACAGTTATTAAAATTTCAATTCATCTTTATTGGCATGTATGCATCAAATTTATTACTGAATAAAGTATTCGAAAATAACATACCTGCTACAAAGTATTGCCTTCATCGTAAATTAATCTGTAAATAACTGTGTGACTTTCGCGGCGATTAATGCATTAAGTTTTAATTTTATAAAAAAACCTTTACCCATCATAGTAATATCAAGTTTCTCTCATCTATTATAGTAGTTTAAAAAAGCTTTTTTATAATAATAAATTATCATGTTGCATTCAAAAATCCAAGAGAAACTTAACCAATTTTATCACAAAACTTAATTCTTCAATAAAATATTTGATTACGCGTGTTTTAATTTATGCTATTATGCTAATATTTATTAAAAGACACGCGAAATCGAATATTCTATGCAGTGCCTATCAGCTGCTGTACATTAAAAAAAACCAGGCTCAAGAAGTCAGCTATGAAGCTTTATCAAGAAAACCATGATGAAACTTTCTTCCGATTAAAAGCTGTACTCAGAAAATGCACAAAATATATCATAGGCAGAAAGAGAAATACAGGCTCATTCAGAAATATCTGACTTTTTAAAAGTGAAAGCAAAAACATAGCAATTAAGCATTGCTACATAACATAGCAATTAAGCATAATTTGCAGTATAAATATATAGAATTATTAGTGGAAATCTGCTTTTTACATTACATGTAACAGAAATAAATGAAATAAATTATTTCTCTGAATTAAAGAGCTTGCTTAATCATACTGTTTACCAAGTACTGAAAATATCTCATTATCTCTCAACTAGAATCATGATTACTTAAAATGTCGAAATGAGTGCTAAGTATTTTCGGAAACACGATACTAGTTGTATTACGTAAGAACACGATTGCGACTTACTCAACTTTTGCGTATACATTCGAAGTAACTTTTGAAGTCAATTCGCTATTTTAAAATATTATACTGATAATAACGTGGAATTTCGCAAGAAGATTTAGAAGAGAATCAATGCCGAAAATCTAATTTTTATTCATATTCCATAGATATTTTAAAGTTTTAAGCAGCTCAAATATAGCTCGTGTTTAGTAAATACTAATTTTGCTTTGAGTAGATTATTTGCTTCTTGATAAGATCAGATACTTAAGAAAATAACTGTGTTTACTAATGAATACAGTTCTCATATACATTTCCTGAAGGAATATTTTCTATAAGAATGCATAATGCTATTCTACTTTTTTTTCAAGCAATCAGAGTAACTCTTCGAATGACCGATAAATCAGGATACAATCTCTTGTCATTTATTTATGTTCTAAAAGGCCTGATTGAATTACATTTTTAAAGCGCAGCTTTCAGTGTCACAGTGATCGATTCCAGAAAAATCTAGTATTATGCTCCTCTCATAATTTCATTTTAATCGATTCAAAATTTAATAGTTATTATATTTGAAATGCTGACTTTAGATAAAAAAGAACTCGCTTTTGGATGATGAGTTTGTTTTCATGTACAACGTGTTCTGTTAGTGGAGAGACAAATTTTGAAGAGATGTAGGGCACATCAAAAGGATTGAGATTTGCAGGGGCGTAAACATTAATAATCACGTCTCGAAAGGTCTGGAACTATGGGTGAAATTTATTACCATGCTTTGCTAAAACTTTGATTTTTCATAAAAAATAGGATCAGGTGAGGAAAGCGGTAGGAAAATCGGGCATTTTGTTCTAAAAGGTTTAAAGTTGTTTAATTTATGTTAATTAAACTACTCATAAATATTATATACATCTGACTTATATAGATTGAAAATATAGCATTATTTTTTAATGTTACCAAAATAGTTTTCTAGGGTGTCATTTTTAACTAGGCCAGTACTAGTATCCGGCATTAATATGTATTATCCCCTCCCCTGGCGGGGGAGAAGGTAACTGTATATTTTCAACAAAAATCATGTTAATGCTATGAATGAAATAAAAAGTACTCATTTTAATGCATTCTAAAATTACGAAAGAAAAATTCACAGGAAAGTTTTATTTCTTAAAATATTTAACTGAAGGAATAATGTCCACGATTATCAAACTCAGGTTCCCTCACTATGTGGCAAATGTTACTTGGTTCCTGAAAATTAATTTCTGACAATAAACAGTAAATTGAAATGTTATTTTCAATGATTATGACTATTGTTTCAGAAATATTTACTAAAGGAGAAATGGAAATGTCAGTATCATACAGAACTTCGCTAAGACTAACCATACCACCAATTTACCCCATCTCAGAAAAAAAAAAAAAAAAAAAAAAAAAAAAAAAAAAAAAAAAAACAGAAATTGTAATTTTATTCTTATTTTTTTATAATCCAGTTAGAGAGGTCTCTCTACTAACACATATCAAAATATAAATGTTTTATCTAATTATAAGGAAAGAGAAGAAAGTTTTTCAGCATCACTTGTGTTAACAGACAGCATGTTTAGAAAAAAAAAAAAAAAAACGAGAGAGAAGTTTTGCAAACATTAATATCGTTGAAATATTCTAAAACTTCATAAGAAATACTTTTTGAACTTTAAAAATATATCTGCGTAGAAAAAAAATAATGAAACATTTAATTTTTTACGCGGAAAGAAAAAGAATTTTCTATACATCCGCAACTGACTCTACTGAACTAAAATGTATAATTATGAATCCTATTTATTTTTTGAAGTGTGGGATTTTTTGAGAAACTCTGTCGTTATAAAACTTATTAAGAAATTCGAGCGACTTCTTTGAAGTGAATACTAACCTATTTTTTAAAACAACGCTTTCATTCCACATTGCTTTATTGCTTAATACTTCTGATATTCCCTGCTTCCCCTTAACCCTCCGTTAGCCGCGTGGACTGCGATCGTAGCGGAGGAAGGAAGTCAAATTTCCTATGTTGATATTCGAGCATAAGTCGAATTTCCTATGTCAATTTCATATTTAAAATGTAGTTCCATAAAAATGAATGATGTCTTATACAATGATAGCCTTCTTATATTTTTTTCTAATTTTGCTTTTTTTTTTTTCAAAATCGACTCAGTTGTTGACAAAACTAAAATAGGAAATTTAGCCATTACTCGAATACTCTTTTACCTGGTGTGTGTACCTGGTCTACGATCGTAGTTCACGCGCCTAACGAAGGGTTAAAGTATGTCTGTCCATTAACAGAGCACTCGGTCCCCACCATTGCCGAGTGGATCAGACACTGAACATGTAGATGACTGAAGTGTGAAGGGTTCGGGGTCTACCGTGAGGCTGTTGATCTAACGGTTCAGAGTTTTAGGCTGTTTTCTCCAGATGCAACGGGAATGCGCGTCTAACACAGAATACTTTGTGCTATAAAATTTGCGTATCAAATAGGTAAGAATAAATCATGATACTCAAACTTTAAATGCTTTTTATCTGTGTTATTTTTCTTTGTGTCAACTGTAGAACTTACTCTATAAACTTCAGAAACTTTATGCATTTGAAATTTAGCTTATGCGCGTGGCTGCAAGTTAAAAGAAAGTTCGTTTTCATGAAGTTATGAGTTGCTTTAAAGCTTTCTCATTTCAAACTTAAAAATATACATTGAAACAATTAAAAAAAGAACTTTTTTTCTCACTACAAGCAACATTTTTTGAGATTTTGATATTTTAGAATGAAATACTAATTTTTTTTAGATAAGAGGTGATAGCTTATTAAAATATCATATTTCTCTTGTTTGATAAATTATAATTTTCTTTATTTCTTTCAAAATATTCTGTAAGTAATAATCTTATAACCTTATTTATCTGTACTTATAGTATATTTTACATGAGTGCAATTTATATCAAAAGAAAATACTCATAATGAGTTCTTCTCACTTAAAATTCGTCTTATGAAAGAAGTAGAATGAAGAAATAAATTCAGTTTTTTAAACAACAGTTGGTGCAGCTGATTTTTATCGATTTACTGTGCGTGGTATGGTGATTTTTAGAAGATAATCTTATCTGATAAACATTTCGTTCTCAGACATGTTTCGATAAAGGATGAATTAAGAATAAAAGAAAAGTGTGTTGTGATCATGATAAATGAAGACAGGAATATAGAGCATAATGCATGAAATGAGATCTGATCTATATAAATTACAAAGACCGTTGCATAACATAATGACAATCTGTTTCATAAAGTTTCTCTTAACCATAAAAATAGAATATAAAACATAAAATTTTGAAATTTTGTAATGTTGTAATTTTTGAGAAACAAAAATTAGCATCTCATGAGCATGATCAATTAACAAAAATATATCAAATTTTACATTTTGAAAGTGACCGTATGAACTTTTGTGTATTTGAATAAACTTGGGGTTAATTTAAAATAAAGATATACAGATAGTAGTCATATTTTCGACAAAGTATGGATAAATACAAAAAAAGATTTCAGTTATTTAATTTATTATTTAAAATGTTAATACTTTTTTTTACTGTTAAATATTTTGTAAGCATATCTAAATATTTTTTATAATTTTAAAGCTAATTAAATGACAACTATGTAAAACAATTCTTAATTTTAACTCATCAAATTACGTAAAATTTATAATTCTAACCATTCAAATACAATCAATGTGAAATACTTAACGCAATGGGCATTCAAATGCATAAGGATATGAAGATGCACTATTTCCTGTGTATGGCAGCATGCGTATAAATCCGGTGCACGAAAAGCGTCTTTCAGCCGAAAGTACGATTGCATTTTCTGGCATGACATTTTTGAATACTAAACATTGGTGTTCAGCATTTCAGTTTCAGACCACATTTTTGTTAGATCTTCCAGACATTTAACTTATTGCACTCTTCATTTAAGATTTTTCTCCCTTGTCAAAACGCCCGCTTTACTGTTCGTGAAATAAAATTATTAAATTAAATCCATTAATTCGCGGCACTTGGTGTTCCCCAAAGGAAAATTGTCTTAAAATCCTGAATTCAGTTAATTAATATTAAGGATTAGGAGATAAAACCTTTTGTGGAGGCAATTACAAAGGACGCTAGGATAAAATATTTCACACACACACACACACAAAAAAAAAAAAAGTCTACACTGAATACATTTAATCTCTGTCCTCTTACAATAAATAACTTCATGTTCTATTTTTGTTATCATTGTTACTAATATTGTTGCCATTTAAGTTGTTAATTAACTTAATTATAAATCAAAGCTTCATGCAGACGATAATCTAGATAATTTCGAGAAGGTTTTTCAAACGAACATATTGTATCAGAGCAGTTTTACGAAAATCAGGTATCGGGTGTATTTTCAGATTGATAAAGTAGCGCATTCCCCCCCTGTTTTTTAAAGATATATTTGTGCAAATCTGCAAAGGCGATTGGTAATTTTCGGTTTTCGAGTATGAATTTTGAATCTCTTTGGAGTAATGGTGGTGAAAGTTTTATTTTGGAGCTGTACAATCAGAATTATGAAATGATAGATTCTGTGAGCAAGTGATAAGCGTAACTATATATTAGGATTGCGAGTGTAGCATCTGACGCATCTGCCATAACGATCTTAGTTTTTATATGATTTTTATTTAGAATCATTTTTTCCTTGCGACAACATTATCAAAAAAACTGTAAGCAGATATTTGCACTCAGACATGGAAGTTTTGTATCACCATCTAAAAATACATGCCACAGGTTACAGAGTGAGTGATAGTTCCACTGTCAATGTGTATGGCATTATTTGTTAGTTTGTTTGACTGTTTGTTTAAACTGTGCATTTTAGAAGGGTGCATGTATGACGTTAGCATAAAAAGCTTAGGCTGCGACAAACCGTACCTCAATTGTTTTTACTGAAGTTATACATTTAAAATTTTATACAATTTTCTTACACGTTTTTAAAAGTAATACACTCAGAAACATTTTAGAACTAGCAAATGAAGGTAAAAGTAACAAATATATTTATTGTTGTACATCGCCGGTTATTCGGGCATATGTTCAAGAACATAGAAAGCAACCGTGATCAATTTCATTTAAAGTGATGACATGTACAGTGAGTGAAATTCACTCTCTAACAAAATTCCTGGCACGACTTGCTTGACACAACCTTTAGTTACAATACTAAACAAACTTTCCGTCTCCACATTGTACCTGAAGCGTAAATACGTTATTTCGGGTTCAGTAACAGACGCATGTGTTACCTCCCCCCCCCCCCCTCCCAGTCGCGTTATTTACTGAATTACAAATGATTTTTATCAGTCTCTTTTTGGGGGACTGGCTTAGAGTTTTTTAAGACACAAATACAAGCTGAAATGGGTTGTCAAAATATATGACGCAGTTTAGGAAATATTTGCATGCATTTCTTTCTTTTTGCATTCGATGTGACTGTTTCTTTGACAGAGGTCCATTATTTTTCTTAACACTTTATAGCACAAGTCAGCTTAAAAAAATTAATTTCGGAGTAAGTGTTTGAAGCTCTAACAGCGAAATAACTTTTTTTTTGTTTTTGTTTTTTTACCAGTAAAAGCTGCGATCATCAGGATAGATTGTTTAAGACTTTCTTTATAAGAACTTAAATATTTGAAATAATTTTAAACTAGAAGTAGAACTTTATAAAACGGATGTATACAAATTTTGCATTACAAATACTGACTCTGTTAAGTTCTTTCTTAAAAACTATCTGAATTTTTACACCAATACTAGAGTACTCTTTAGAAAGGTTTTTGATAAAACTTTATTTCTATTATGTAAGGAAGAAAACTTCTTTGCGGAATAAAAATGATGAAAGGATGGAAAATATTTAATAGCCAGATAAAAAGATAATTATACAGTATATAATATGGACGTCGATCTCTCGAAAAACTTGCAAAGTTTTGTACATATGAGTGAATGTTGTACATATGAGTGAGTTGTACAAAGTTTTGTACATGTGAGTGAATTTTGTGCGCAATGAATTCACAAATCAAATTTGAAGTCATTGGAGAAGCATACGTTAGAAAAAAAAAATCCATTTTGCCTTAGGAACGTAGCTGAACCTCAAATTTTTCGAGGACAACTTTCATATTCCACAAATGTATAATTTTTTTCGTATCTTATGTTTACTTATTTCGCGGATAGCTACAGCCCCATCAACCATCCCCTGCCTACACACCTGTGTGGAAACAAGTAACATTTGCCATATATTGAGTGAACCTGAATTTGATAAGCATGGGCATTATTTCTTTAGCTAAATATTTTGGGAAATAATCCTTTTCCATGCATCTTTTTCTTGAAGTATATTAAGAATACATTGAATCGAGTGCCTTTACTTTCATTCGTAGCAATAACATGATTTTTATTAAAGGGTACTTTTGTACTACCCCTATTTTCCTCCACCATGGGGGAAAAGGGGGGTATCAATACTTGCCTAACTACAAATGACACTGTGGAAAAGTATTTTGATAACGTTAAAAAGTAATGCTATATTTTCAATCTAAATAAGTCCAATGTATGTAATATGTGGCAATAATTTAAATAACATAAATTTAACAGCTTGATTTTAGGACCTTTAAAAAAATACATGTTTTTCCCGTCATTTTCCCCTACCTGACCCTCATTATCAAAATTGGAGCATTTTTTGTGATTGAAATTTCGTGTATTATATTTGGTTTACTGTAGTTTTATTAAATAATACTTTCATTAATGTATTCGTTCCCACCGTTGCAAAAGGTACGATTCTTGATGTGTACACTTTGAAGATGCATCTGCTGTGCTCTGCTTAACACTCCTAACAAAAATCTTATTTAATTTTGTTTTTTAAAGTAGACGTTATCCTTAACACCAATAATAAGTAACAGATGTATATTATACTAGAACAATAAAAAAATTGGTAGGGGGGACCGGATACTTATAAAATCTACATTTTAACCAGCATTAAAAGGTTAATAGATTTTTCAGTTATTTTTTTAATAAGATTAAATCCCACTATACGTTTTTCTTCATTTATCTGGTGTTTTTAGAAATGTTCAAGTATATTTTGCATTTGTATTTCTTTTATCTGTAAGCTTCGAGAACTATTTAAGTCCTCTGCTTACAGGACTGTGTGTTGTGTGCGCAGGCGCGACCGAAGGGTGAAGGACTGACGCCGTACCAGGGCAAGAAACGATGCTTCGGCGAGTACAAGTGTCCCAAGTGCAAAAGGAAGTGGATGAGTGGAAATAGTTGGGCCAATATGGGACAAGAGTGCATAAAGTGTCATATCAATGTATATCCTCATAAGCAGGTAAGGCATAAAATATTTATAGCTACTGATTTCAGTGCAGTGTGCCTGATCTCTGTCTCTCAAACAGCCCATACAAATGTGTTGATTTCTAAGAGTTTTCCACAGATTTCATATACATATAATCTCGAAACTGAGAATTTTCGTTCGATTTCTGAAACTAAAATGCATGAACAATAATATACGGTAGTTTCTTAAAGAAATGGTATATCACATATTAATTGAAAAAGCATTTCTCTGATAAAACGTCCTATCGAAATTTTTTAATGGTTTATTTTTCGACAGAAGCTTTCCCCTGAAAAATGTTTCAAGGAAAAAAAAAAAGCGGAAGATTCGAATTTTAGCTTTCCACGGAGAAACTATTATATCACTCAGAGGAGTGGTTCCGAATCTTTTTCTCCATGCGAATCCCTCCGAAAGAAATATGAGAACTCCTTGTGGAATTGCTGTGTACTAGTACATTATTTTCGCGGACCTCTTAATACACTTCGAGTTGGGAACCAGCGACTTAAAAATACAAAACTAGCTAATGTATTTTTCATGCTTCCACGCAATATTATATTTGTATTCAGAATGATCCAAAAGAAGTACACCTTTACAAAACTTAAAAACGCATAAAGTGTTGAAAATAGGGAAATGCGGTTAGTGCAGAAATGTTCAGAATAAGGTTTCCTATTATTCATTGTATGTACCTACATGATAGCAGCACCATATGCAATGTAGAATGTACTAGATTGCTTAAAAGCTCTGTGTCGCTATATTTGCTAAACAGCGAAGACATTCGCAAAACAATGAAGTCTGAATGGTAAAGAATTCTCGACCACCCCATATTCTGCTGCTTTGTATGATCATTCTAATTTGAACGGAAATAGGCTTTAACTTTTTATGATATACACAACCGCCTCCTTTCTCCTTCTGTACGAATAAGAAATTGTAAAGATTTTCTTTTGACAAAAGTTAAATTTCCAAAATACGTAGTTGCAGAATGTTTAGTAAAAATTACGGACTACACTGCTTTCCACTCAATCAATTGCTCTTCACTCTCTGCCATGTTTAAAGAATCAATCAATCAGCCTATCTTTTCAATCTTCCTATTTGACAAGAAGCTTTATTCTTATTTACATAAGTACGAATCCATCTGTCGGAATATTTTTAAAATAATTCTTCCTTCGTTAATATAGATACTATTTCACCACAAAAAAGAGGTCAAATTTTCGAACATTCCGATCAGTGGATCTTTTTACAGAATTACAAAATTGAAACTTGTGATTGTGATCACCCAGAAACCCAGTGTATAGTTAGTTCGCATAAAATTTTTTCACAACTAATTTACACCTTATCAGTATGCATATTTGAAATTATAAAGTAAGAAACAAATTACTAATAAATATTAATTTTATTTTACTAATCTTGTGATTTAGTTTATAAGGTTTTATGGAAATAATTTCTGTTTAAATGTTGATTAAGCCATCAAACTCTAACTAGTATCCGAACTACGAGGGCAAACACTTGGTGCAAGTTGGTGACTTATTGCAAATAGAACGTAGCAAGTTTGCACGGTTGAAGAGTAAATGTTGAAGAGCTATACGGACCATGAGCATGTTTAAAGAGTGATTCCTAATGCCCCGTCTACTAGATTCGTATACCAAATAGAATTATATTCTTCTGGCAAAGCATAAAATTTGTCAAAATCGACCTACTTAACCCTTTAACGCGCAGTGTTCCCGCTCTGGAAACACCAAACTCTGACGTTTTGGACGGCGAAACTGACGACTCTGACTTCTGACGACGAAACTCTGACGTTGGCTGTGCCCGCACAGCCAGCTGCCGTCAAAAAAGGGTCTCTAGATCTGTGGCACGCGATGAACGTTTCGATCGTCCGTCATCTTGCTGGTAGTTAAGTCGAGCGATGGCAACGGCTGACATTTTTCTGCATTCGGAAAGGGTTGCGCCTCAAAGGGTTAACACGTGACAAATTGATTGATTGATAGTTATACGTGTATTCTACAATACCAGACATTTTGCAGCTGACAGAACACAAATGCTGCTACAGAAATTCAAACGGAAGGTTTCATTCTTTCCATTGTTTGATTTTCATATATTTTTTTAACAATCCAGTCAACTTTTTGAAGAAATTAAACTTGCGGAATTAAACTGTTTGAAAAATGCTGTTGAGAGATTTTTTTATTTTGCTGCAAAGAGAACTTCATTGTACTACAAGTAATGTGGTAGAATGTTTCAGTTCTCTCGTTTTGCAGAACACAGCGGAAAATTTCTTATGCTGTTCTCTACATAGTTTTTATTTTCATTTATCTTCTTATTTTGTGACATATTTACTTTTGATTCATCCATTTATATTCTGTTCATCGAAATAGATACTGATAGCTTTTTGTCGCCAGAAATCGTAATAGAAACGAATCGAAAATGTTAGCTAAAGTGATGACCTATCTGATACGGTAGAAAGGACCGATGTATTACCTATTTGAGATATGAGGGGTTCACACCAATAGTATACCAAGTCCGTATTTTTTAAAAATGGAGGGAGTAACCTTAAAACATGTTCTATTCACTGCCGTAGTGAATCAACTGATTAATACGATTTCTCCTCCACATAGCATTTTTTACTTGCAGTATAATTCCACTATGTGCAACATCAAATTTTCGCCATGGTTGTGACCCTCTCATATTTTACCAGTATGCAGCAAATTCTCGCAATTATCTAGCGCTCGAAATCAAATATTTCAGCCCGTATTCTGATCAGTGTTGACAACTCTGTCGGAGAAAAAGTGGCCGAAATGCCTAAAAATCCTTTCAAGTAGAGAAAATAATAAATTATTCATTGACGTTTACTTCTAAGTGCTTGTGCTGCTGAAATATGCTTGTCTACAAGTGTTTTTTGAGTCATTTGGACTTTCATTTCCGATTTACAAAATACTTTATTGCCAGTTGGCCAAGATCTAGCCACAAAGTGGCTAAATTGATAGATCTGGCCATTTTTGTGGCGAGCAACAACAGGTAAAAATGACGCAACTGAGTTCCAATTACTTGATATTGCTAGAATATTTATATCATTCTAACCTTCTTTCACTCACAAAATATATTAAAAAATTATTACCTTAAATCTTGAGAAATTATTATTGCGAATTAGAAAACACGTATAATGGCCACGGTAATTCACGAGTTCGACAGAAGCTAACTTGTTTTCAAGCCTTAAAATCGTCTGACAATGAAAAACCTTGATGGTATATTTAATAAGCGCAATTTTTTTTTTAAATTCAGACCAGGGAGATTGTTAGGAGAGTCTAACGCATTGATCAAGCAAAGAGGTACAGGAATTATTTCATTTAAAAGAATGTAAGCAACACACAATGCTTCCAGGTGATCATTCTGGACATGTTCGTCTCCTGATTATGCCGGATGCTCCCTGATTTCTGTGACAGAACCCGGCACTTTCGGTGGATAACTAGAACCATTTTATCATTTTGAAACGGTGTTCCGTTACTTCACTCTTTTGGAGGGTGTACGTTTCTACTTTATCATGCACAATCCCACTTCCAATTTCTCTCTTACGGAAATATTATTTCATATAGAAATTGAAATTCTTTAAAAATTATGGATAACTACAAATGTTTGAAGAATAGATAAGAATTGTACACCCACACAAAAATGTATTCGAGTATGTGAGAAATTTCCTTTATTAATTTTGCGTGTACTGATTAATTTTTTAATAAAACGCGCTGCTTAAAATAAATATTTTAAGTTGTTATTACATACCACGTAATCTTCTTGGATAAATCATAACATTTTAGAGTGAGACCGATATAGGAAAATTGACTTGCTGTTGAATACTTTTTTGGAGGGCGTACAAATAATTTTTTCCGAAAAATAGGAGTATTTTATATAATTATGTAAACAAACAGGAGTTTGAAATTAGGTTCACCATAGCCGAGGGCTTAAGTCACTTTAAATGGTAGACAGAAGGTATCTGGTTCAAAACCAAGTCGCGTTCACCGAGCTAACCGTTTGGAGTTTTCCGTGGTTTCCTCCAAAACTTAGCGTAAATACGGGTTAGGACTCCTTAGAAAGCCCCCCCGGAGGGCACCCCCCACCCCTTGTGTTGTCTATCTGACGTGGATTTATAAGCAATCTTCGAGCCAAGCTCACAAATCCGAAATACATATTACACAAACAAACAACAAACAAGTTTGAGATTATTTTAATGTAAATAAATGCAACAATAAAAATGACAGAGTTACTTATTTCAATGATGATCGCATCTGTATCAAGAAAAAAAGATATTTTTGCACCAAAAAATGTTTGCATATTAGAAACTACGTAACATTTTGACTCTTAAAAACTTAGGAGATTATTTGGAGATAAATTTGTCATATTGCATCCTAACAGACAGTGTTTTTTTCTGTTGCAGCGACCGCTAGAGAAACCAGACGGACTTGACGTATCTGATCAAAGCAAAGAACACCCTCAGCATTTATGTGAAAAATGCAAAACGGTTGGATATTACTGCAGAAGGGTTCAATAGGGACTAAGAAATTGATTAGATAGTATATTTAGATTTGTTTTTATTATGTTATTCATAATGTAAAATATTATTTAAGTTCATATTGACATGAAATTTCCAAATCTCACTAAAACTACTTTAGATGTAAACTGCTGATCAATATAAAGACTAAGCATATGTTTATTTTTTAATTTTACGGTTAGTATTATTATTGGTGTTTTCTTTTCCTTTTCTTTTATGGTGACCCTTTATGCTTGGCTTGGCTTACTTACAGAAAGAATATTGTGTATTACTGAGGGAAAATTTAATAATAGTTTTATTAAAATGAAAAATATACAGTTACCTTTTAACATAATACAACAATTTAGTTATTAAAAACATATAAAATACTTATTACAAATATCGTGTACTTTCTGTATCTATCATCCAAATTAGTAAAATATTTAAAACAATATGTTCTAAAAAGACTTTATTTCAAAGAAAAGCGATTGGTTTAAATAAAAATCCGAAATTGTCCTATAATTTATTAATTTAATTTTTTAACTTTAGTGCAGGGATTTAATTTTTTTTCATACTTGTCCGACAGTGATTTTTAATTTAATTTGATTTTTAATTTAATTTAAGTTATACTAGTAAATTTTTATAGTGTCACTTTCTTGTTTGAAATTTTAAAAATTAAATGACACTGAAGATACTAAAACATAGAATAAATCACATAAAAAATACCTTTTCTCCTTTTTTTTAGCAAAATATTTATGCTTAAATTTAACATTGGTGAGAGCTTAATGCATGTATCATTTGTTTTAGAAAGCTGATTTAATATGATTCTTTAAAAAAATTTTTGTTTGAAGTAAATCAGTATTTGTAACTGCAGAATCGTACATATCCTTCAACTGCCACAAAAAATGGGTGAAAACCGTATTATATGCTTAACTAGGGGAACACTCTTTTGAGTTCAGCATCAAATGGGCAGATTTTTGAAGCAGGTGTGGGTGAAATATGTCAAAAACATAAACATCAATTTTCTTTCAAAACGAGAAAAATAAGTCTCAGTACAATAGTTCGAACTTCAAAGCCCTCGGAGAGCTTATACGAATAAATAAGCATTGCGCATTTTGAAAGGAATAATTTTTTTGCTTTAGTTTGTGTGTGACTGCATTTTGACGTCTAACTGTATAACTATAGTTTTGATGTAAAGGCTATCGAGTTTAAAAATCAAATTTTTAGATTTGAAATTTAAAAAAAATGTAAGGTAAGAACTAACTATTGTTTGTTTGTGCTGTTCATATGAAAATGGAGCTAAATCTACGTTTTTGAGCTTTTATTTATTAGGTTATGACCTATCAAGCAGTTTTCAAGTGGTCTGAAATTTAAAAAGTAGTTTGTACTTTCATTTTGTGTGCAATAAGAAAAGTGTATATGTTGAATGTGAAATTATTTTTTGATTTAATGTATTTAAACTTGTATGTGTAGAAAGAGAAATATTAAACTGATTAATTCAAAATAAAAATTTACAATAAATTTTTGGAAATATGACTAAAAAAAATACAATTTTTGCCAGCACATATAAATAAACAAATGTAAGATTTTTATAGTCATGTTTCTATGATTAAAATGAGTACTTACATAAGTGGTTTCAAAAACACAAAATAATATTGCCAGAAAAAAAGTGAAACTTTCAAATTCTACTTACTTTTGCTAACATGAGCTTTCAGAGGCTTACCTTTTTAGCATTTTTAAATAACAAAACAAACTAACAAAAAATACAATATCGGATAAATGTGTCAAAAACATTTTTACTTAATAACATACATTAATCTAAACTAATATTTTTGAGCAGTTTTTTGAAAAAAATCGTTATCTTGCCATCGGTACAGTCCAAACTTACGCCTTCTTGTTTATTAAATGTGGTAAAAAATTTTATGTATTGTTTTAGTGTGTGTGTGTGTGAGGAAAAGCCTTGGTTAAGTACAAATTGCATGCTCAAAATAAACTAACTCTTGTAAAAGTACGTTTATGTCACATGTTTTCCAATTATATAAGCTTATTTCACGACCGTATTATTTTATTTTATGGTCGTTTGTGCAGTCTTATACATTGATGAATTAAACGAAAAAATCATTAGAATTAGTAGTTTTTGTTCAATCAAGCAACGTTTCGCATTATCGTGTGATTAAAGTGTATTGAGATGTACAAATTATGAAATAATTCTATATATGTTATTAGAATAAAACTTCGGTCATAAAAAAGTTGTAGCAAATTTTTGAAAACATCATGGACGATTTTTGTAAATTTTGGTGCAAATTTTAACTGAAAAATTAAAAGGTGAAAATATAGTTTATATGGTGATTGGTAAAACTTCGAAGAGAACATATTTTTAAAGTCATGACTATGATGTATATTACGATATTAAATTTGTATATTGATATGTAAAATGTGTCATACAGTGAACATACTTATAAGAAGTACTTATTGCTTTTTTTAGTTTTAGTCATAGCATAAATGTATTTTATACATTCTGTTATAGGATGCAATTTTCTACGTAATTTATACTAAATTAGTTTCGAATTAATTTTGTGTAGCCAAGTTAAAATTTTTATTTTACTTTATTTATACAATGTTTTGTAATTTTTGATTTTTTGTGTTTTACGTAACACATTTACGATGTTTTACATTAACATGAGCATGTGTTTTCATTTCGTAGGTTTAGATTACTTTTGTGATTCCTTCCCGAGTGTGATAGAGTTAAGGACTTATATTAACAATTTTATAGAACGTGAATGTGTTTTTCTTTTCTTATTTTTGCTGCACTCAAACTCGATAAGTAATTGTAGAAAAATTTTATTTTTAAAAGCATCAGAACAACACCACATTTATGTGGCTTCTTTTTTAATGACAGATACTAAAAATTTCGAAGTAAAGTAAATAATTTTATGGAATTTTTTTAATAGCAATCTTTAGTTAAAAGGATCGTCTATTCAGCTGTCATTATTGTACGTTTTAGCCCAAACAGATTGTATTATATAGCTGCGAATGAATTATGTATTTTGCTTCAAAATAATTCACTTACAATTAGATTTTTCGTACAAAAATATATTTCAGTGTGTAAGCAACATTTTCAAAATGTATTAGCCATGAAATCGTGTTTCTTTTTAAAAGTTTGTGTACTTTTTTTTTTAAGTAAGTGACCTTAAAGTATGCCAATGTAATTTCTGTGATCACTCTAAGAAGGAAAGAAGCGTTCATTTTAAGAGTAAGTGAAGCTAAGCGTAAAATAATATTAGTACAAATTTCTTTAGAATTTGGCCAGAGAAAACTTTATTGCCTTATCACTGCAATGATATTTTTTAGAAAAAATTCTTACCATACATAATGCATTCAATGCATCAGTAATTTTTGGTTTGACAATGTTATCTACAGCACATGATATCAGTTATCAAACATTTATACAACTATAAATGTGCTGCTTTTTAAAAATCATGATTTTGTGAAATATTAAAAATAATAGAACCAGCTGAAAGTAACGAATTTCTTTTAGAAATGCATTATGCGCTAAGAGTTGTACTATGGCAATTTTATTTTTAAAAAGTTTATAACTTTTCAGACCATAGACATGTTATGGGCTTGCTTTTAAATAATATGAATCCATACACAATGCAACAATCGAATTTAATAACAATACTATTTTGAATTAATTTGAACGATAATACTTCCTAGCTGCTTCGATACTGCTATTATCATTTTATTTGCTTTTATTAGTATTGTTTTATTCTTTTTCGATAATGGCGTGTATACCTTTAGCTTACTATTAATAAAAACTAACAAAAGCACTGTCAAATTTGATTTTATAATTCCTTGAAATTTTACTGCAAATTATGATTTTATCATTTATGTGTTTTGTTATTATGATTACTGCTTAAAGGTACTTTCCCTGAATTAAAGTTTATCTAAATACTACTTTCTACTTCTCTAATCCAAATATTGTAACTACTGATGATTCATTAATTAAAAATACTGATTGGGCTCCCATTGGGCTGGAACTCCGTGGCTTACTAAATCACCTTCTACTAATATTAGTTTAACAATTTTCCTACAGATAAAAATGCTGGTATCTAATGCTTATTTTTTAATGCTTTGTTCATTTGAATGGTGGTCCTAATTAACACTATTCAATAATTTAACATGGATGAAGCCAATGCTAAAAAGTGCCGTTTTTGTTTTTCTTGTCTTTTTTTTAAAGGAAGGGGGAAAAAAAAGACACCAGGTATTATGAAAAAAATAAGAGTATTTTCTCACAGCTTATAAAAATGCTAAATAGCTGCATGTTTCTACTTGCTACATTTCCAAGGCTTTGGCTGCTTCTTATGCTTTTCCTATTGTACTAATAGCCTTTTGTATCTGCTTACTAATGCAATTTCTAACAGTTATTAGCCATCTCATTTGAAACTTTCATATTCTCGTCAATTCATTTTCTTGCAATAAAAAAAATAAAATAAAATGAAAATGAAATAATAGTAAAATAAATAATAATAAAACTGTTACAAAATGTATAAGTATAACTTATTTAGAGAAAACTAGCATAAAAAATGCTTTGAAAGGCATTTGACCATACAGAGTAAGTAAATAAAACAGTCACTTATAAATGAATATCAAACCAGCAGTATATCTTGGTTTTAACGCATAATTTTAGGGTTAAAACCGCTCATGTGTCACATGTAAAACACAAAATTTTTGAAATTTACACCGTCAGAATTTTGTATTCCTGTTGAAATATTAATAAATGCCAAAGCAACTAATAGTTTCCAAAGCAACTAATACTAAAATTCTAAAATAAATTAAATAAAAAAATGAAAATAATGTAATACTGTATTACAATAAAATACAGTTTACACTTTTATTCAAATAAAATGAGTTTGAGTGCACACTCATTTATTTATTTGGTTACATTTTTGGTGTTTATATTTAATTTTTACATTAGTTTATATTATGAGTGTATTTGTGTCAAAAAAAGTATGTCAACAATCATATAATAATCTGTATATTATGGTTTATTGCATTATTTAAAGAAGATCAAATTTGTATATTATGGAGTTATACAAAAATGATTTTTTTGCAACGCCCACGATTTTTGTGGAATTGTATTCAATGAACTATTCTCCAGGAAATGAATGTCTGACATTATTTATTATGTTCAAATGGTTTTAAGTTGTTGATTTTTGTTTAGTTTGAAAACGATTAAAATCTTGACTTTATCTTCACTTGTCTTCTCTTTTATTTCTGCTGAAGATGAAATCATAATTAAAAATTTTATTTTTAAAATATGAAAGACTATGTACCCTGAATCTGTTTCTTGAAAACCAACCTACGTTACACATTTTCATAAAGTTAAGGCTGTTCTTTTACATGGTATATTGAACGCTTTTCTCAACTGTGAGCTTGTATGAGTGATGAAGTTTTCAGAAAATTTTCTTCAGTGTAACAGTGACTGAAGCCTACTAAATCAAATAGCTTGTAATTAAAAATACTTTTATATCTAACCCGTACAAATTTGTGATTTCTGAGAGTGAGCCAATACTACAGTTTCTGAAAAGCTGTAAAAATTTCAAATTTCTCATTTTTTTTATATTCATAAATTTAATTTTTTAAAAGAGCAGTTTTAACTTCTCAGCGAGCGTGCCTGTACAAATTTTACAACAAATATTACATTTTTTACATTTATAAGCTTAATATTTATAAATTTTGCAACATATGTAATATTTCTTACATTTTCACTAATGTATTTTGTAAAACGCATTAACCTGCAAATATGCAGCATGGTTGCTTTTTTTATGGGTACTTTACATATCTTAAATTAGCAGAGTAGGCAATAAACAACTTTGGCTTTTCTTTCTTAACCCCTTAATTACTGTAATCAATTCAGTGATAGTGCAATCAGCGCTGTTAGGGATGTAAAACTATTCACATAAGATCATATGATGTGTTTGTATTTATATTAGAGAGCTTCTATAAATTGCGTAACCCTCAAAGAGGGTGGGGGGGGGGGAGAATGAGGTTTAATCAAATGTGACAATTTTGCGATCATGAGAGAAGGAGGGTAATGCGACATTGAGGTAAGCAAGGCTGTTACGTCACATTCCTGTTGCAATGAATTTTCAAATTTTTGCGTTGCTTGGGTATTAGTAAAGCATTTCCACTATTTTAGCAGATTGATTCACCAAACATCACAAAAGACCTGAATTCGATACTCCAGAATCATTCTGGCCGGCGGCGCGGCTATCTAATAAGCTCAGCAAAATGAACAAGACAAAAGTGGACTACTGCGGATGCTCTTCTACACTGGCAATGTTACAGTGCGGGTTTACGCGCTATGGTTTCAGGGAAATTTCCATTAAAAGTACATTTTGTGATTTGAGTAAATCTTTTCTAAAAATGATAATTCATGTTGATACGTTACGAAGATGGGGGGGGGGGGGTATTAGGTCTTGTGGCAATATCTGAAATTGAGGGAATGGAGGTCTATATTTACTGAAGAAAGTGTTACGTAATTTATTGAAAAACCCCTCCACACGCACACACTCACACACCTCAGAACGCAGGCACATTGCAGACTTCGTGACGTACCTAAGCCTTGGAGCGTAAGAAGTTTAGTATGACAAACTTTATTTAGAGGTTCAGTACGGATATCAATTAAAATAAGATGATTAAATGAAATAACCCGATGCTTTCTATACGTTAAGAGAATACTCAAAAACACTGAAACTGAAATCGATTTTTAAAAAAAGTTTTCTTTTGACAATCTGGCAGAAACTGTCTTTAATTTTATCTCCCCACATTGTCTAATTCTATTAGCTTTCCATCCACACATCTATCTCCATGCGGCAGTAATGAAGCAAGAGAGGATGGTGGCGGCAGGAACTTCTAGCTCCTCACATCATTCTTATACCTGTTAACCAAACGATACAAGTTCTGTAATTTTAATAACTTGAGTATTTTTATACTTCTTCGAATTATTTTTCGGCTCAGTAGTCTGTCGTGGGTAGATGCAGAAGTTTAATTAAAGAATAAGAATGCAACAAAATAACTTGGGAAAACTTTGTTTCTATTATCATTATTACTATTTTAATGGTTTGACCAGAGGAGAAGAAAAGTTACAGTTAAAATCTTTTGCTTTACAGCCAAAACTGGCATGTACTGGATTGATTCTATGCTACTGGCGACGTCCTCAACTATCTCTTACTTAAAGAGTGGAAGTTCCTTACGATTTACAGCGTAATCAGATAATTGAAAACTTTTGGTTTTGCATACGTCTTTCATCTACCGACACACAGACTTAAAGTGCACATTCGCTAAACATCTAGATAAAGGTGGGTATACACTGGCGAGCAACACACCGAGTGAGTCAACACGAACCTTCGCCTGAACTTGCAAGCGGAATGCGAGCATTGCCTGGTCCGTGTATCTCAAGCAAAATAAGGGAACTCAACAATGGGACTGTGGCTATTGTAGTAGGGTCATTGGCTGTCTCCTTAGGGTCGTTAGCTGACGATCGCCTTATAGCAGGGGCGTAGCCACGGCGGAGGGTTAGGGGGTCATAACCCCCCCTCCATGAGGAATTTTTTGCCATGCAAAATGTATATTTTTCACTACATTATCACACACACGTATACATATATATGAGTAGTAGTAGTCGTAACCCCCCCCCCCCATGAAAAATTTCTGGCTACGCTACTGCCTTATAGTGTACACCCGCCTTTAGATTCGACTCATAGCTCTTCGATCCGTGATGCAATGCTTCTGAATCACTTGTTTACAGTAATACTTCTGCTGCGCACATGGCCCGATACAACGAACTCTGAAACGCCAGCCTAGTGGAGATATATAGCTTTTCAATTAGGGAACTGAGGAAGGAAAGCAATTAAGAGGAAATAACCCCAAGTTATCCTTTCCCCCTCCCATTTCTTTCCTGTGTTCTCTTTACCTGACAACAAGACCTCTGAAGACAAATCTCGTAAGCATCATCACACCACAGCGTCTTCCGCGCTCTGGAAGTCGTTCAGATTCCCAGTCTTCCTCAGCAGAAAAACTTTTACGGCGCCCGTCTACTAGATGGCAAAGAAGAAAATAAAAAAAGAACACAGCTTCTATAAATACTCCCCATTTTCCCCTCCCTTGAGAATCCGTATTTGGCATCGGATCCCCACAGGACGACGACACTACGGAATCTTTTATTATTAAGACGTAGAACAAGGGGAAGGCGTGTGGAACACTCGGTTCAGTCTGGAATTCCGCTCCTCAACGTCACGAGGATGACGTCTGGAGGCATTCTCTCTCTCCTGCTTTTTGTCGGAGAGGAGGAACCTCGGTGAATACTTCAGGACGCGAGGGTCGAGAGGAGAGAAATGAATAGTCACTCTTTCTGTTCCAACAGATGCATTTTTACAATTTAATGAGCCATCCAGGTGGTGCAGTGACTTAACCCTTTGAGGCGCAACCCTTTCCCAATGCTGAAAAAAGGGCAGTCGTTGCCATCGCTCGACTTAACTACCAGCAAGATGGCGGACGATCGAAACGTTCATCGCGTGCCACAGATCTAGACGCCGCTGGCTGTGCCGCACAGCCAGCTGTGTCAAAAAAGGGTCTCTAGATCTGTGGCACGCGATGAACGTTTTGATCGTCCGCCATCTTGTTGGTAGTTAAGTCGAGCGATGGCAACAGCTGCCCTTTTTTCAGCATTGGGCAATCTATCCAAGTGTTCTCGCATTCTTCCCTTTTCCGGCAGATGTCAGTGCTGTTAAAAAGATCGTGACAATCTTTTTACGGGAAAGGACGTGCTAAAAGGAAAGGATTCTCGTGGAGCTATGTCACTCGCAACTATTTTTATAGAAACCAAATCTATTCTTCGTGACTGGCAACAGTCAAAACATCAGAGTTGGGTGTTCCCAGAGCGGAAACACTGCGCATTAAAGGGCTAAGAACCATTCTATCATACCTTGGGTCCGGGTACGAATCCCGGCTTGGGCATGAATGTTAACTTGTCCGTCCCTTCATAGGGGGTAGCGCTGGCCCGTAGAGTAGGCAGGATGACGGATGTGTATCAGATTGTGAGTTTCAATTGTAAGCTAAGTAAAGGGTCGCATTTCGGGAGAGCCCCCCCCCTCTGGATACGCCCCTGACGCTCGCCGTTCACTGGGTGCCCCCCCCAAAAAAAAATAATCAGGATGTACTAGTAAGAGAAATGGCCAAATGCCTGGTATGTATCCCATCCACCTATTTGGATTCAGTAGCGCATTTTTTCGTATCACAGACCGATTTACAGCACTAGGGTCCCTGGGTACAAAAGCTTGAGATAGGACCGTGCACAAAGCTTTCTTGTGGGATACAGTCGATGCTTGTTTTTACGAACACGTAGGGACCTCTCTAATCGTTCGTAAAATCGAGTTGTGAAATCGTCTAAGAAAGTGCATATGGAACTGCTCGCCATTGCGTAAAATGGGAAATGTTCGTAAAAAAGAGTTTCATGAAAACGAGCGTCGACTAAACTATTAAACTGATACTTATCAAATGCATCCTAAACCTCATTGTACTCATACACATTTCCTACATGAAGCATTATACTAGAAATATTGAAAATGATCATTATGAAACTGCACTATTTTCGTTTTAATTATTTATTGTTAATAAATGAGAAAATGTTAGTGATCTTCGACATAATGAGTGGTAGTTCTTAATTGGAATGACAAATTTTATGTATGCTATTTTTGGGGGGTCCCCTAAAAGTCGGGATGTGCTTCGAATGCCCTACTGTAAATCAGCCCCTGCTGCCAATCCACTGTTTTCTGAATCTGCTGTGCTGAGAATATTAAAATACCTTCTAGCATCTTATTTTCTTTGACCTATACACTTTTTTGACCTATACACTTTTTTCCGAAAAATCGGGACGACAAAAATTCCCTTTCTGTGCTCATCGTTGATTTCAAGCTTGGATATTTGAAAGGCTCACGGTCACTCAGCTTTTAAAGTGCGCAAGCACCGTTCTAGCGCAATTCCGAATTCTGGTACACAGTGAGTCACTCAAAGATCACATCATGAAGCATATTTGACCACAGAAGGGAGATCTTCACTGTCACCTCTTTGTGAAAGGAGTGAGCAGGTTAATATACATTTAGTGTCTGCTCAAATAAGATTGCGTTCGAAAGCGTTTTATCATTAATGCGATAATGCATTAAAGATTTATCTTTCCCTCTTCACTTTTATTAATCAAGATATCAGCAGGTAGTGGTGGTGACGCCTAAGACCCTGGCTTTTTCAAAAACATATATTGGCATAAAAAGTTAAAACATATGTGTGTACTTAAAGCTAAAGCACATTTATATCAAATATTTAATAGTTTTTGACATTAAGAAGAGAAATATGCCTATTATTTTAGAATAAAGCTATAGATAGCGCAACCCGGGTTGTGTAACGTCTGTAGAACCATTCTACCATACAACGGGTCCGGGCATGATTTTGGGTGTCATTTCCCAAGTGCCTTTGTAACTTAAAAACTAGACAAGAAAGCCATTCTGCCATTACTGTGCATTTTGTGTTCACTATAGAACTAGCATTTAATGCCATTACACATTTTTACTTAACGTACACTCATGACCATAAATTAAGGATAATTCAGAATCACACAGAAATTGATCTCTAAAATAAAAAATTTCACCTGTGGAATGATCACACACATCTTGAAGAAGAATATGCAAATTACAGGAAACCACCAGATAACCTGGATGGTAGGTCACAATGACGAGAGTGTAAGAGAGGGGTATATAAGGAATGGTGGCAAAGAAGTAAAATTGTTCACAAGCGCTGTGAAAGCCTTTCAGTGCAAAAACCGCATAGTTATGGCACAAAGGAGGCATTTGGATGATGTTTTACGTGGCAGAATTATCGGACGACTGGAATGTGGACGTACCCAGCTGGAAGTATCCGAGGAACTTGGAATCGCCCAGAGTGTCATATCCAGGCTTTGGCAACGATTCCAAGATGATGGTAATGTGACTAGACGTTACAGCACAGGTCGCCCCCGAGTTACAACGCCGAATGAGGACCGCTATTTGGCAGTTACTGCCAAAAGAAACAGACGGAGTACAGACCTGTCTCGTCAGCTCTCTTCAGCTACCGGTACGACAGTTTCAAGGCAGACCGTGTACAGACGCTTAGGGCACATTGGTCTATATGCTCGTAGGCCTGTCAGATGTTTTCCACTTACCGCAACTGACTGTCGCCTGCGATTAACCTGGAGTAGAGAGCATGCATTGTGGACACCGCAACAGTGGTATTGTGTGATGTTTTCCGACGAGTCCAGGTTTAGTTTGGAGTCTGATTCTCGCCGGACATTCATCTGGAGAGCGCCAGGTACCCGTTACCACCAAGAGAACACCATTGAAAGATATCGTTACGGTGGTGCAGGATGGCTCGTTTGGGGAGGAATTATTCTTGGTTCCAGAACTGACCTGCATGTTCAGAGTGTAACGATGACAGGCCACATCTATCGGGATGCCATTCTGTAACAACATGTACGTTTGTTTCGGGCGCCATGGGTGCTGAATTTGTGTTTATGGATGACAACGCCCGTCCTCACCGTGCAAACATTGTAGACGAATGCCTTCAATCGGAGGATATCACCCGTATGCATTGGCCAGCATACTCACCGGACTTGAATCCAATAGAGCATGTGTAGGATATGCTTGGCCGACGAATTGCAGCCCGTCAACCCCCTCCCACCTGTCTACCGGAACTTCGGAGTGCATTGCTTGATGAGTGGTGTAATATTCCCCAAGATCAGATTGATCATTTGATACTCAGCATGCCTAGGCGTTGTCAGGCCTGTATTGCATCGTCCGGGAGACATACTCCATATTAACCATCCTACTAACCATGTTATACTGTTTTTTGTAAATAGCTTCTTTTTTGAAATTTGGTCAAGGGAGTAAAACTTGCAATTTTTATTAATTATGTCAAACATATAGCATCTTTTTTGCTCTTTACTTTTTGTTTAATAAATAGACTTTACAAATAAGTCAAATTTGTTTTGCTTCTTTCTCTTTCTTTGCCTGAACTTCATTATCCTTAATTTATGGACATGAGTGTAGTAAATGTTTAATAACATAGGTAAGATAATAATATGGTAATTATAATGTTTATCTTAATTTAATGTTTATCTTAAAGCTGTTATGTACTAAAAAACATAGAAAGACATTGTGGTGATTGATGGACGCAGTTATGACGTTTTAATAAGGGGAATAAAAAAAGCAGGACACAGTAACAAAAATTCCAAGTCTAGAGATTTAAATTTGACTTATGTGTCTTGTTTTGACGTACCAGAAGCAAAAAATTCAAGGAAATAAGCTGACTGGTATTATAAGACTTTAGCTTCATACCGGTGTCTGACTGTACTATTATTTATTCTTATTTAAAAAAGAAAAAAATAAGTATAGATTTTTAATATTAATGCATCTTGCGAAATTCTATACTAGCTGTTGTTGAGGGACCCTAAAATTTTACGGGGGACAGGAAAATGTTTCTATTTTTCATCTTTCGGCGAATATTGACATTTTCGATACTTTCATGTCATAAAATTATTTTCATCCGAATTGATAGAGTCAAGTTGTAATTGCGATTTTAGAATATTATACTTGTTTTCTATTAGATATCGCCTAAATGAATTTTATTCCAGAGGTACAAATTTCTTTTCTTTTTCTGTAGTCTTAAAAAGGGGGGGAGTTCAACTTCTATATCTAAAGGGAAAACAGATTTAGAAAAAATTAAAAAAATCAAATAAATTACGAGAAACTAGCATTCATCAAAATAAGATATTCTTTATCATTTATATGTTTTACGAAACATTTTTTATGAAAATATGAATGAAGAGGAATTAAAAAACCGCAGTCGTTATATCACGGTTTTTTGGAGTTAGACAAATTTATAAAAATTGAAATTGATGCAATAATTTGTGATGAATGTGAAATAATTTGCAATAGAAAACTTTCAAAACACATAGTTTATTCTTTTTTAAAAAGATAATATGTACAATTAGCACAGACATATAATTTTATATACAACTATGAATAAGTTAATAATTGCACTGGATGTATGGTATAAATGGAATAGATTTTTTTTATCATTTCATAAATGCTATGAAATGAGAAAAAGTAGTTCTTTATCACAAGAGAGAGAAAAAAAAACATAGTCTATAGGTAAATTAATTAACAAGCAAATTCTTTTTATTACAAAAGACAATAAACAGAAAAGCTATTGCTTAATGAATTTGTATCCAAAACAGAGAAAACTAGAAACATGCGTTAAAAAATAAATGTACAGCTGCGGAAAAAAAAGTCCCACTTGCTCTTTATTTCGCCGTCGTTCGTCGTACAGCAAAGTTATATATACCATTCGTTTGCAAATAACGCTTACTTTAATTTACAATTAATTTAATTTGCATAAGGGGCCGTCTTCATATTTAATTCTGCATCAACTTCGTTTTTCTGAATGGCAACGCCATATTTTGACTTTATTAAACCGAAGGAAAACCTTCAAATTACCCTAAATATAAATTTTCACCAATTTTCTACGATAATTTCCGGAGATATTGCGAATTAATTTTTGTGCGTTTTTAATGAACTTTCTGCAAATTAAAAAACGCTATTTGTAGGTTCCGAACTTTTCGCTTTTCATTAATTTCGCTCGCGAGAATTAAAAGAAATAATATTATTTCAAGGAAAATATTGTTTCCATCTCTCTTAAAGTTTTTTGTTCTGAGAATATCAAGGGTGGAATAGAATATTTAATCTGTGGTCCAAATGACCCTTGAGTTCATAAGATTTAAGGGAAAAATGCAAAATGACTGCACACGATTTTGAAAATCTTTGTAATTTTGAAATTGTTATTGAGTATTTCCGTTGATGGTTCTTTTAGACAGGTGAAATGTTGGCAGGCGTTAAGAGGCTGCTCTCTGCTCTTATGACTACAAGCTTGAATATTACTCAGCTTACTGGTCGAACTTGAAGAATGATTTCCTGGTAGAAAATTTATTTGTTTGAATTTCATGTAAAAAACGCAATTAATTTAATTCATAATTCATTTACTTTTTGCCGACCCAATATTATCACCGTGCTTGTTATTTCACTTTCTTCATTTAATACTATCGTCTGCAAAGTGCAATATTCTTAAGACTTTTGGCGGTATTTTAATTTATAGTTAGATGAAATTTTTTTTACCGAAAAACGTGATTTTGAATGTTTGATAAAGTATGGGGAAGACCAAAGACCTAATGTTTCAGATAATAAAAAAGGTCACATTCATGCCTCGAAAGTTGAGAATGTTAGTTTTTCAGAAATAGGACATTGTATTAGAAGACATACATCTACTGCATCTAATTCTATAGCTGGAAAATATTTTATTTGAGGGAATATGGTAGCGGACGCAACAATACACGCTTTATAGGATCCCCATCAAACTGTAAAAACCTCTAATTTATTTGCTTCAAAATTTGATATTTTTAATACTGGTATCTTTTACTGTGTTTTTGCACAAAATAAATCTAATTTACGTTTATTTTATGCAATTTTCAAAAAATTTTCACTTAACAAATTTATATATGGTCCCTTAACTCATGAAAACAACACATTTTATTTAATATAAATTAAACTACTGAACGTAAAAATTTGAAATTTTGCACAGCCATGTAATATTAATTTCTGCATCTATTTCTATCGAAATTTGGCTAGGTCGCTATTCATAATTTTTTTTAATATTAATTTAATAATTAATAATTCATATTAATAATTTATTAAAAATCATAATAACATTAAATTATGTTTGGGTCGTTCAGTTCTAATAGTACGAATAAAAGTCAGCTTCTTACTACCAATATTATATGAGATATGAATTGAAGTATGAAAAAATATTTTAACATAGGGGGAGGGGGATTTTGGGTGCTCATAACTCACTCATTTTCTGTCCAAATTTATTGAAAATTGTTGTCCGGTGTTAAAATTAGCTAAATTTTTGAAATATGAAGTGAAATCTAGGAGTTGCTATTGAGAAAAAAAAAGTTGGTGCGAATTTTAAAATGTAGATGGTCCCCTATGCAATTTTTTATGCATAGCAAATTAAAGTGTTCGTCAATCGTAAACGATTGGTATCTGTAACTTTGCTGTACGACGAACGACGGCCGAAAAGAGTACAAGTGTGACTTTTTTTCCGCAGCTGTACATAGAATATTTTATTGTATTTTTAGGTAATATTGTGCCAACTATGTGAGCACATATGTAAAATGTAACTATTTCCATGATAACCTTTTATTTAAAGCTTGTTGGAACTTTTTTTACAGATATTTTCCCACTAATTATAGGCGAGACTGTCACACATCTATTAAATTAAAGTATTGTTGATATTTAATTGCAGCAGAATTCAGTATCATGCATTTAATTTCTGAAATTTGTTTTCCTTGTGTTAAAAATCGTTATCTCCGAAATATTGGCTCTGGAACGATCACCATACTGCATTGCTGCTAAAACCAGAGTTCCATATTTTGAAAATATAGAGTTGTATTTT